>CAOLHI010001899.1:0-315288 GCA_948474755.1 Ctenosaura bakeri
TCAGATGGAGGGACCTGGCTCACATGAACCAATGGAAGGACACCTTCCCACCTCCTATAGCCTTTAACTCAGGCTGGTTTTTTAGGCTGAACAACTCAGCTCACCAAATAATCTAAATAAATAGACAAATTACAATCCTAGTCTACGTTTCTTGTGTACTTGATCTAGGACCTGATTTCATCCACAACATCTGTTTCTTGACTCTTCATCCTCGCTTCTTTTTTTTGTGTCAAAACTATACAACCAACTTTGGCCTGTTTGAAAGTCTTGCCAAGACCTGAAAGGTTAGTAAAGCACTAGAGACTGGTAGTGAATTTTCAACATCCACTTATTTCCAAATAAATAAGCAGTAAGCATATTCCTAGAAGAGTCACCTCAATGACTAACATTGTATTCTGAGAATAAAATAAGAGCAATGATATACTCAGTCACCCTGTAGTATGCAAGACTGTCTTCATTCTAATTAAATTCTCTGCTGTCTGTCCAACTCTCTTCATAATCATACTGTAACAAATTTCTAGCAGATCAACCCCTTCCCTATGCTTTGGTGTTGATCCAGATTAGAGCATTCTGTGGCAGTTTTTTTTTCCAATGATGAGTGAAAGGTACACGTACTGAATTTTATTTTAGTTATTAAGCTTCACTATGTTGACGGCAAAGAATCTATCAGTCATGTTTTCATGGTCACATAGCATTTATTATTCTTGCTCTCTATATAACTATGGCCCTTTTCGCACCTTACCTTTTAACGCTGCTGGGGTGTGGGGCTCACACAAGAAGCCTGAGCAGGAAGGCTCTCGCAAGCCTCCTGCTTCAGCTCTGCAGCTCCTTCCTGCTCATGCGAGTGCCCCGCCCACACCCCGCCCCTTCCTTCTGCAGCGCAACCTGGGAGTTGGAGGCTGCACTGAGGATCGGATGTGCGACCGGCCTGGCTCCAGATGCTCCGTGCGGCAGGTAAATGCATGTGGAGCTCCTGACCAGTGCACAAGCATGTGTCATTTTTGGCTAAAAGCCAAAAATTAAAAAATGTGTGTGTACCGCGCATGAGGCCCTTGAGCGTTGCATAAATGGGAGTGCGTCATGCAGACCGCTCCTCACATTTACACAGCACTCAAGGGGCCCTTTCGCCTGCAAACTGCCATGTGAAAAGGGCCTTAGAGAAGCTTTTCTTTTTGTTAATGTAAATGTACAATTTTTCACATGGCAAATGTGGGTGTATATTTGTAAAACCAACAGATTATGAGGATGCCTGCCCTGCTTATAAGAAGTAGAGATCACATTATATTTGACATGTGCCCTCTTTCCTTTTGCAGGCATTGTGCTGATTGACTCTCTAAAACTGTGTAGTTTTCAAAGCCTATTAGCATTTGGGACTAGTTCCACACAAAATTTGTATGTGGTTGGTTTCCACAGACAACTGCATTTTTTTGTGTGTGCAGAAAACATTCTCTGTACAGTAAATTATATTTGTACACAGAAATCTTAATTTCTTGCTCAGAAAAATCTATTTTATGTGCACAAATCACCCATGTGCGATTTTTATGCAGAATAAACAGCTTTTTCTGCACAGGAAACAGGAAACAATTTCTTCTCATAGGAAATAATAGGGCAACGGACAAGGGACAAGCTGTGCACAGCCACACCCCTGCCACTCCTGGATCTGCAACAACAGGAAGTGCTATCAAGTGCAAATGAGGAACCAGACTCACCCAGGTGACAAGATCATAGCAGGAAAGGGCTGTTACTAGATTTTTTTTCTTCTGGTGATGGTATACAGTGTATTTACAACTCATAGGGACATGACAGCACCTGGTTAGCAATGACGTCGTGCAATAGTATGCATCCCAGATCAGGAGCAACATGTTGCCATGCCAGGATGGCAACGTCATGCCGTAGGGGCTTTAGTCTTTTAAGGATGCTTCAAGACTCTTTGTTGCCTTTTGCTGCAATAAACCAGCTTCTGAAAACACACTTTGAGTTGCACTTTTCTCAAATTTGTCTGAGTCATTTTATCACCCCTAATAGAGTAAGAGATACTTTGGTGTTCAGAGTCTACCTACTTTCTTTGCATTTTTCCCAGAAGCTTAATAATTGGTAAGAAGACAGATTCATCTGCCTAGCACTTTAAGAATGTCAGGGAATTTGCTTTCTGTTCCAGTACCTTTAAATCACTGTCTACAAGGAATATGGAAAATGCCTACAGCTTAGCTGGATTACCTCTGGCACATTAAAAGTGCAAAAAGCCTAGGCTGATTTCTATTGGCAGTGTCACAAAGTGCCTTAACAGCACACACAGCTAGATACTGGCTGCCACCTTTGAACTTTTTCTCCAATAAATATTCCATTCCAAGACTGTTGTTATTAATGGTAGTCATTCTTTAATATTTTACACCCTGTAATCATTTCCTCTGAACCAAGTAATCAAATATTAGGAGAAACATCCCAAATCAAAATAGCTCTTCAGATTAGACCAGAATTTTAATTATAGAGAAAAGAGTTGGGGATCTTTAATGAAATCCACAACACCCATTGCTTGATTCCCTATTCTCCCAGTATTAGCTAAATCATTATCTCCTCATAGCCAAGGGGCCTCTCATAAAACATAAGAACATATTACCAAGTTGCTGACCATTTATTGAATGGCATAGAACATACCATTTGATATGATAACAAGTAATCAGTGAATCATTTCTTTATCCACTGGGAGATGTGCAGCACCACAGAAGATTTCTGCTCATTAGGTTACATCCTTGTGATGACTGCTTCCAAAATTTCCCTTCTGAATTCAAAGCATGCCAACATTTAAATGAGACTGAGCAGGGTATAGTGGTTTGAGTGTTAGAATGGGACTCTGGGAGACCAGGGTTTGAATCCGCCCTCAGTCATGAAAAACCACTGGGTGACCTTGGGCAAGTCACACTCTCTCAGCCTAAGAGGAAAGCAGTGCCAAACCTCTTCTCAAGAAATCTTGCCAAGAGAACAATATGACATGTCACCATAAGTTGGAGTTGACTTGAAGGCATGTAACATTAAATAACAACTTCATTCTACCACATATGAAAGTTCCAGTTCTATAGAAGGGTAAACAAATGTCCAGGTACTCATTATAAAATGACAGCTCTGTGTGGGGTGCAGGAAGCCAAATCTTTCCTTTGTTCCACATGAATTTTTAAAAATGCACATTTCTCAATGGAGAGCTTGTCGGACTGAGCACTCCAGCCTACCAACATCTCTTTCCAGATATTGTCTTCCAAAAGTGAAACAGAGAAAGCAAACAAACAAAAATGTCAGCCTAAATCATGTTGTGAGAACTATGTAACTTTGCTGATGTAGTTTCTGGTTTTTAATTAATGCCTTTCCCCCACAAGGAAAGGTTCAGCTGAAAGCCAAGGCAGACATAGCTTGGCAGTTTTTCCTCATCTTTACTGCTGCTCATCAAAGAAAGAATGGTTATTTTTGACCAAGTGTTTTGTGGCCAGTGCCACTAGAGAGGGGATGTCATACATCAGGATGCCAGAGAGATGACACATTGTTCTTAAAGTGTATCATAGCCTCCAGTCTCAAACAGGCAGGCCAGTCACCCTGGGGAGATGTCAAACTTGGTCGTTAAGCAAAAACAAAACAAAACAAACAAACAAAAAACCCATACACCTGGAGCTCAAGGATCTATTCCAAAGTAATGAACACAAAATTCAAGGGGAAATCTACATCTTGCTCAGCATTGTTTAATCCAACTAGCAGCAGATCTACAAGATATGCCTTTCAGAGTGAGATGGGTACCTCAGGCAGCTGATCTTGGTTGTCAGGAAAGGGGAGCGGTTTGAAGAGGAACCTTCAAGCTGACACTGACTTATAACAATCTTCTCCTAAGGTTTTCTTGGCAAGACTTACTCAGAGAATGCATGCTGTTGCCTTCCTTTGAAGCTGAGAGAGTGTGACCTGTCTCCCAGAGTCATAGTCCAACACAACTACACTGCATGGGCTCTTTTGTAATAATAATTTGTCGTTATTGCTGCAGCTGCATTTAGTCAAGGGATTAGAAAAAGTTACTTTTTGGACCACAGCTCCAAATGTCCTCTAGACTGCACAGCAAGTGGCCATTCTGGACAGGAGATTTTGGGAACTATCATTCCCAAAAGTAATCTTTCCAAGATCTGATATTAATCCTAGGGAGAGGCCCTTGCAGGAACTGATGTCTTAAATGCCAATAACGTGTTCAGCCATTAGTCCTTTGACTTGGATAGATGGATTGATATTTCTATTTCTGCCTCACATAGCAAAATTTCTTGTGCCTATCTTTCCATCAGGCAACAAACAAAAGTGTTTTCCTGCTGTTTCAAACTATATTGAACCTAGGACCTTACCCATACAAACCATGTATTCTGTAGTTCAGGTATCATTCCTAAACACTATCTGGTATGTCTAACCATTGTTCAAGATCTATTTTGCACAGCATTACATAGCAGCCAGCTGACCTTGAGATTATGAAGCCCCAAATGATAATTACTACTTCCACATAAATGTTTATCAATTTCAGAAATTAGTAAGTCATGTATTAGCAATGCGTTTCCAGCTTCAAGTGGGGAAAAAACCCTTCTTTCTACCAACTTTTTTTCACTAATACATGAACTTTCCTTCTACAACCCGATTGATCAGATTTTGCTCCTAGCCTTCCTGAATTGGCATGATACCTGCCAATGACCCACTGCTAGTTTCAGCTCTGAAAAATAATCAATATGCTATGGTTTGAAGGTAAAGAAGATTTTGTTTCATTCTATAGCAATCTGTGAGTTTGCTACATTCTTTAATTTTGCATACTGCCTTCTGCAAGTAACTCTATGAGTAGATTATTCATGCAAAGCATAATTAGAAAGTGTGACATAAGCAATCCACCTTTCAGTTACTTTGCCCTCTTTGAATAAAAACTAAAGAATCTGTGCATGATTCAGATATTATTGGAAAGGAATCATATTTCTACAGTAGAGCATTTTTACTGTATATTTCTATAAGTATCACTGCAAGTGATAAGACAGTCTTAATACATTTGAAACAGTGTAGTCTTAGTTTAATAAACCATGGCTTATTAAACCATGGTGTGTTGTTGCTTCAAGTTTTCCCTTCTGTCTTTCTCTCCTTCTAAATTTTCACATTGCCACAGAGGACCTCTGGGGTTTGTTAAATGTTACACCCAAACTGACAACTTGTAGCTTAGTTTTTAACTACAAATAAGGATCTACTCAGTGTGAACATCAGAAAACAATAAAGAAAGAAGGATCAAGCTATTAGCCATTTCCAGTGTTAGATATTTTCATCTGAAAATTCTTTGAGAATAAGAATGTTTAACTGGACAGAGGCTATCTTATCCTCGCTTCACATTTGTCACACATTACTTGCAGAATAAAGTTACATACAATGTATATAACAGACTTCATTGCTTTTGAATTCTGAAATGTTTCCCCTTCAGTAAATCATGCATGCATTGTATTTCTCTGCTGCTTTTAAATACTGCAGCCATGCCATGAAAAATATTTTTGTAGGAATTGTGTAATTAGATCGTTTCATTAACTAAAGGAAGAAATGTACCTGCTGGTTAGGCACAAATCAAAGTGCTGGTTTTGACCTAGAAAGCCCATATATGGCTGGGTCCAGGCAATGTGACAGACCATATTCTCTCATCTGAGTCCCCTTTGGCCCTAAACTTGTCAAGAGAAGTCTTCGTTCTCAATCCAGTCACCAATACAATGGGAACATGAGAGAGAACCTTCACAGTGGCTGCTCCTAGTTTGTAGAATTTCCTCCCTAGGAGGCTACGATGGCATCCCCATGGTGCTCTCTAATCAACAAATGATGTCTTCTTTTTGGAATAGACTTTCAGGAATTGACTGGTTTTAAATAAAGGGCTTTAATAGAGTGCTGTTTAAAATTCTTAATATGTGACTTTTGACTGGTAAAATGTTTGTTTACAATGTTTTTAGTGGTATTTATTATTTAAAATAATAATGATAATCTTTTGCATATTTTATCTGTATTGTATTTGGTTTAATTAGTAAGCGACCTTGTGTCTTAATTCAAGGGAGGGAGGTGAGATATTCATAAAGAAACAGACAAGTTCACTGGAATATTCATGAATATTATATGTAGTTCTGATTATCATTTTACCCCCCCCACTCCAAAAAAAATTAAAGATGGAAAATGTACAAAGGATGTACAGGGGATGGAAGGAAAGATTTTTCATGGGGAAAGGCTATAAGAATTCCAATATGTTTCGCTTAAGATGGAAAAATGGCAAATTAAGTGCATTTAACAACAAAAAGCAGCCTTACTGAACCTTTTGGGTGTTCTTATGATAAGACACTTTGCCTCGAGAACTCACAAATTTACCAGAGTTACAAGCCATTTCCACACTAGGCTGTTATAGTGCTATGATTCCACTTTGAACATCCTATGGAATCCTGGGGTTTGCAGTTTTGGGAGGGGCTGGCCGGCCCCTCCCAAAACTGCAAATCCCAGGGTTCCATAGATGTTGAAAGTGGAATCATAGTGCTATAACAGCCTAGTGCGGAAATGGCCACAGAGTGTTCAGGAAAAATAAGCTTCACACAAAACAAGGTGCACATTATAAAATATGAAGGAGAAAAATTTACATAACACACACACAGACAATGGGCTAATCACACAAAATGCATAAATAAATACAACTATTAGGAAATTATATTTAAAATCACATTGTAAAATGCTCATATAAAAAACATAGTTTCACAACTCAGTTTTTTAAAAAAAGAAGAAAATGTAGGTGGGATTTTGAGAAATATGATGAAATCAAGATGAAAATATTTGCACAGCCCTGCTAAAAGGGTTTTTGTCTGATTCAGCAGGGTTCTTCCCATGATAACATAATCCTATCTTAGCAGCCTGTTTCTGAAGATCTCATAAAACAAATTGGTAAAACCAGTACAAGAATAATTTTCTATTGAGCCTGCCATAATTTAAGTTCAGAGGAACTCAGTTCTTCTGCATTATTATTATTATTATTCATCTTTAAAAGAGAGAGAGAGAGAAATCAAGTGCACAACACTGTTATACAGTCTTGGCCACTTTATAATTGTCCATTGTAATTCCTCCGAACATCACAATAATCCACCTGATTGAAACCTTCAGTATAAAATTCATAGATTTTGGTTTGGGATTTTAATTCCCATTTTCACCAGAGCTTCCAAAACAAATTTCATTTATAGTCAAATTCACCATGGATTTAGAGATACTTGATGAATCTGTGGGAGCTATGATTTGGGTCCCAAGCTTTCAAATGGAAGGAGATGCTATTGCCTTCATGGGGGCTGGAAGGTGAGGCCAGATAGACTGCTTCATTCAAGGAGCTGCTGTATTGCCAAAACTGTCACCAGTCATCTTGCCCCCAAGGTGAACTTAGAGAAACACGTTGACAAAGATGGATATGCATCATCAGACTCAGGGTAGTTCTTTCTGCTCCAATTCTTCTCTGAGAAGCTGAACAAGGGCATTCAACTTTGTAAATACCTCCTACTCAATTAATTCCCAGACAAGTTAATATAACACTATATGCAGACTTACAAAGAGTCATCCATACCTAATTTCAAGTAACCAAAATTTAAAATATTGGGTACAATGGGATCAAATTAGGGTGTTTTTTTAAATACTTGACTCACTCATTGAAATCAGAGGAACTTGAAAGTGCTTATATCCGGGATTATTTATCTGGTGACTCAGAACTCATAATCTCTTCAGTACATCTGAATGTTAAAAAAAAAAAAAAGAGGTGAGGAAACCAGGACTTCTCTACCTATCCCACACTCTTGTCAGATGTTTCTCTCCTCCTTCTACTCTCTCTGGTGATCTTTCACCCAAAAGTTAATTGTAGACTTAGGATGTTTCTCATGAAAGCTCTGTCAATATTCTTTTTTGCTCAGCATTTCTACATTTGATCACAGAATATGAAATGCCGAGAGGGTAATTAGTTTTTCTTACACATGAAGCTTTAGCTTCTTAGAAGTTGGTCTCTTGAGACTTCTCTAAATATGGATCTTTGTTAAATAATGTGGTTGCGTCTGATCATGTCATTGTCATACATCTTGCCTCTGAACACTTGAGATTCTAAATCTTTTTTTTTCCAGCATCTATTTTGTCCTTGCCTTTTCTTCAGTGTGATGGTGTCATTTGCATAGTCTGAGCTGTCATCTGGGCTTTTTACTAGATTAATTCCCTGCTGATATTCTTGTCTTTAACTCAGCACATAATGAAAACTTGTCAATAAGCAGCCACAGGGATGGTTCACAGCCTAGTTAGCCATGTTTATTATCCTCTCTCTTTTTTTACATATGTATACTGGGTACCTATTTACTGAGCTATAAAAAGTTAAATTTGTCTTTTAATATCATTATGTCCCATAAAGGAAATGGCATCCAATAGTTACATGTCTTCTGTGTTGCAAAAGAAGTTACTTGCTACGTTTCCTTCCCCCTACTGTCACCACTCATCCTGCCTTTCTGTCAGAAGATACTACAAAGAATAAACAATATTTCTTAATAATACATTTGCCTATTTACTTGAATGCATTGCCTCTTGATTGAAATGTATTTCAGCAGTTTGGCACATACCTGAAATGCGCACATTTTTCTTTGTGCATTTTTCAAATGTGTGTATTTTTTTCTTTATGTATCCAGAGATATCTGTCTATGTGAGGAGTTTAGATTACAAATAGCATCCATCTGGTGGGTAGACCAGAAAGTATGAATCAAAGGTCCAGTTTTAACTCTTGGACTGATAGCAGATACCTGATATATCGCTATTGAGGAAAATAATCTTTGACTTGAAGAGAGATGCCGACTTTGATAGCAGTATCAGCGTTATAAGAAAGAACACAAGGAAGTCCTCCAAATCATGAGATAACTTTTGCAACATGTTTCATACATTGAAAATTCATGTTTGCCATAGCATGAGCTGAATATTTTTAGTATATTTTAATCAAGTGTTGAATTTAATGGTTTGGGCCCAGGTTGTTTGAAGGACCATATCTTCCCTTATGAGCCCAATAGAACTGAAGAGGCCATCTTCTTTGTCCCATCACCCTCCCAGGGGCATTTGGGGCCAACAAAGGACAGGGCTTTCTCAGTGGCTGCCTCCAGACTTTGGAACTCCCTCCTTAGGGAGTCCAGGATGGCCCCTTCCTTGCTCTCCCTTCAATGGAAGGTTAAAACATTTTTATACCATCAAGCTTTTATAAATTCACTAGATGTGGGCTTGCGATGCTGTTCAGCTTTGTTTAAGGTGAAACAGTTTTAATGAATTTAATGTTTTAATATTAATATTTTAACGTGATTGTTCACATGTTTAACCTGCACTATAGCAGATTTTGAACTGCAAAAGCTGTATCAATCAATCAGTAGATGGGTGGATGGATGGATGGATAGATAGATAGACAGACAGACAGACAAAGTGAGTGGGCAGGGACTTGGGAGACTCTGCTGAACTATGAAACATGATAACTGACAACTGATCTACCTCAGAGTTGTTGTGAGGATACTGTGGGAAGGGACAGAGCCATTTAAACATTTTTCAGCTTATTAGGGGAATGGGAGAAAACAAATGTAATGAACAAATTCAATCCATAAATACACAGATACATAAATCCATGAAATGTTGAAGACTAGCATTGCAGAGATCATTCTGGGATGGAAACATTCACATCCAATAGTACCTTCTGGTACATATACCACCTACTGATTTAGAATGGCCTACTTCAAGCAAATATCCTAATAGGTAATTTATTATAGTGTAGTACAATTAATGGATTCAGATATATAATTCATAAGTGGAAGCACTGAAAAGAAAGGGCTAGATTTAATACATTTTAACAGCACCACTTTATTATACTGGAGAAAGCAAAGAAGAGGAATGCCACATCAAAGACATCTTCAGTGCAACAGCATTATTTGAAAAATAATTATTTGAGGCATTGAACTAATAAAATTTTGCAAAGCACTCAGATGTGTTAATTGCTTTTTAAGAACACTGGTACAATAGGCTATCAGATTATAAGGAATCCAATAAAGGCAGCATTTAATATCCTTATCATAGAGATGTTTAGTTAAAGTAGCTTCATCAGTGATCATTCATATTTTATTTTATTTTAGATTGTTTCAGTCCCAAGCACTGTACCTCTTATAGGCTGATATCCCATACGCAATTACCTGGGACTATATTTCAGTGGAATCAATGGGATTTCTCAATAGGCATAAACAGGAGTGTGCTGTAAAGGTTTCACACATCCTAGACCTATCTGAGTATAAACACTAAGGACTTGATGGAAACTCATAACCACCATTTTCTTCTTCTCCATAAGCAGTGTGGAGAAGCTAAAAATCTCTGAGGACCAATTGCCAACTGTTCAGTTTTGAAAGATATATCATTGGTCAAACTTATTGAAAATCTTGCTGGAGATACATAGATACACACACACACACACACTTCACTTCAAAATTCTATGCAATGAAATTTCTATTAAAAATCCATCCATATATTAAAAATTCTAGCTGGTACCAGATGTGCACTGATTCATTGGATATAATTTTTTAAACTTTAATTAAAGGTAGAAAATGTTCTCGTACTTGCTTATATTGTGCACAACTGCAGTAAATCAGAGTGCTTTGGCTTTAAGACATTCACATGAGGTATACAGTTTTCATGATTATAGCTCTGTATTAAGAGTTAACACTAGAGAGGAGATATTTTGGCATCCTTTGACATGAAAGGATTAAAATATCTCAATAAATCTGAAGCCGTAAGTCTTCAAAGCCTCCATTTGTATCCCTGTGTATTGAACCATGTTAGTGGTGAATTAAGACTGTGGAGTTGGAGCCAGATGTAATTTTGTGTGGAGTCAGAAATGAGTCTGGAAATGGTAGGTATGTACCAACTCCAATTCCAGCTTCCAAGTTAAAACTTAGCGCATTACAACAATCCATATATTATTTTCTGTTAGTTTTGATTTTATATATTTAGTTTTAAGTTATAGCCTTGATTTCAATTAATTTTTTCCCAACTTATTAAATGGATACCTTGTTGCATATTCACTTCCACAGAAATTTAGGAAAAGTTTTCTTCAGAGATATTAATCAAATAAATATATTTTCTGTTCTATCGCCTTATGTAGATTATTCATGTGGTGGCAATGAAATGCTTTATGCTACCATTTTACTATATAAAAATTATTATTAATTTATTAATGTACAGTTGATATTTTTGAAGGAGTTGGGAGTCAGACCCTAGAAAAACAGCAGAATCAGAATCAAAGATTTGATGTACTGACCCCACAACGTTGTTTTTTTCTGGCTTCCTTTTTTCTGTGAGATACCACATCTTTAGCACTGATATGAAACACAGATATAAAACATTCATCTAAATATAGGGAATAGCTGCACCTACTGAATTAGAGAGTGATATGGACCAGAATTCTACTTCCCTTTGCTTTGAGAAAAGTTTTACAAAGATATTCATATTTAGGACAGAAGCAACTTGAGATATCAAAAGAGCCAGTGCAGGGTAAATGGCAACTGACATTTTCTCATGTCTGCTTTGCACAGTAGGAAGCAGAACGCCAACTGAATATTACCTAGGTAGCACATAAGATTCTACATTGTGTATGCGCTTTCAAGCCATCTGATGACTTGTGGCAACCCCATGAATTTCACATGGTTTTCTTAGCCAAGGAATACTCAGAGGTGATTTTGCCAGTTCTTTTCTTTGAAATATAGCTTAGAGCACCTGGTATTCATCGGCAGCCTCACAGTCACATACTAACCAACTCTGACCCTGCTTAGCTTCCATGGTCAGCTGGGCTCTGTTGTCTTTGGCCATTTCTAAATGCTCCAGATGAAGTTATAAAAATCTAAATGAACTTGATTTAAGAACAAAACAAAACCCAGGCAGATTCATCAAGCCACGCCAAGCTGATCAAGAGACAAAAATAGTAATCATCGGGAAACCAATAATCTTCTGGTGTGTAACATCTGTTGATTTCAGTTGGTACAAAGTTAACTGATTTCCAGACAACAGAGTTTTTCTTTTTTTTTTTTTTTTTGGGGGGGGGTGTTTTTTCCTTTTCTTTTTTTCCTTTTTTGGCTCTTTCCAACTTTCAAACAAAATTGAGGAACTGAGACAATAGAAGAACATAGCATTTAAACAACTGGCAAATTAATTACCAAATTATGATAATAACATGTAAATAAATAAAAAGTGATTGCTTAGCAACCATGCAAGTAGCTGAAAAACATCAGCAATGTAAATTTAATTAGCTAATAAATGTGTTTAGATACTCAGTCTAGACTTTCTGTTTTCTTGATATAAAATTGGCTTTAAAGAAATCAAACAATAAGTGTTTCTCATCTTGGTGTCAAGAAAACTCAGTTTGTATTCAACTGCACTGGGTTTTTTTTTCTTTAGAAACAAAAACATAATAAAAACTTCATGATTTACTCCATAATTAGAACTCCAGTATAAAAGCAATGCTCTGCCATTCCTTGATCTTTTCTTTTTCATCTCCAGGTTAGTCAGGATGTTGTTAAAGGCATGATACTTAATATTTTACAGGTGTAACATTTAATACTTTAAAAGTTTATACTATAAAGCATCAACCATAGTGGGACACCAACAGTAGCCTAAGTGTATTTACTCAGAGTAATCTGTATAGAGTTCTATTATCTGCTCAATAGCCACTCACCTAGTTAATTGCAAATGAATCTTACGTGTTTCTTAGGATGTACAGAGGACAATCTATGTCTACATTTAGTGTATTAATTCATGCTGTGATTCCACCAATTGCCTAATCTTCTGTCTCTTATCTGTAATCATAAGAACTGAACTACACATGTCATATCTATATTTCAGACTCACTCTTGGCTGAAAAAATAGGCATTGTTCATGTGATTATGTGATATGAAAAAGAAGACAGACATAGCCTCTATGAATTGACAAGTTGAAATTCTTCGACTGGAAAACCTCAGGGGGACCATAAAAATGAAACAAGACAGTTCTCATAGGTATTTTGACTACCTATCTTCATCTTTTATAGCTTGATATCATGACATGATTTCTGCAGGGATACCTTCACGTCATGACACGGAAACCTTCATGCATCTTGAGATCCCACTGCTGCTGCAGTTCTGTGTTCATATCCATACCACTGAAATCCTAACACTTCTCAATATTTACTAAAGATTAATCTACATCTGTACCAAAAGGAGAGTATAAGAGTAGACAAGGTGAACCCTGTGAGATTATAGTTTTTAAAAAAAAATCCACAAAAAGTTATGCACTTAAAAGGAACTGTTTCTCAGTCTGATCTGGAAGGGGGGAAAAAAGTGTCCCCAGCCACCATAATCTAAAGGGTTCCCATTGTTCACCAGAGAGGTACACTTATACATACTATTGCAGAAGTGTCATTTTTTGTTTGTTTGTTTAATGGTCACTTCCTCATTAAAAGAAAACGCATAGGAACTTTGTGACTTATTTGAGAGCCAACTGGCACTTCCCAAAGCCTTCTGGGATCCTTAATGGACTTCTAAAAAAGGTGTTTGCTCTCCAAAATGCTCTTTTAAAGGAAAACATTGGCACTTTTACCACTCAATTTTAACAGTGGAGAGTCCCTTTTGAATTCCTGGAGGAGCTGGGAGTAAAATTGGTGCAGACTGCATGAAGCCTGCTAGTGGCACATTAGCTACCTTGCCTAAGGTGAAGGATACATCTCCTACAATCAGATTTAGGCTTGATCTATGAAATAGATGAAAGTCATTGGAAATGGCTGCTACTTCCTCCAGCATCCTGAAACAGAGCAATTTCCTAGTGACAGGGCGAATGGGTGAAAAACACATCAAGAAGAATCAAGTAAAGAATGGCAGGTCACAGATGCACTTCAAAATTGGTGTGGTTGATCCATTAGGTAGAACATTAAGTAGATGTGGAAAGAGCCACCCTGGGGCCACAAGAAACCCATGCTGATTTTTTTTCCTTAATTTTATTTTTAACTATCCAGTTTCCACATAGTGCCTTTTCTCTGTCTGCACTCCAAAGATAAATTGCCTCCAAAAGCAACTATTTATCTTTTGAATAGACTGCAGTCCCAATCCCTATTCACACACTGGTTGACACAAATAATATTCCTTTTTGAAAAAAACAGAAGTCCACTTCTGGCCACTTCTGGTATTATTTGTTCCATTATTTTGCATCTGGACAGCCTATGTGACTCCAGAAGGTCCCAGGTGCACAGCAGCAGTAACACTGTAATGCAAGTGTATGTACAAAGTCTCCACATAATCAGGAAATCTGTGTCAGGGCATTCAGAAATGTGAGTGTGGTGTGCCCAACAAAGTTTTTCTGATGGACAGAAAGATGAAGTCATTGAGACCATGGCAGTACAGCTGCAAGGTTTGTTATGGCTAGCTTGCCTCACAAGGTCCTGCCTCAGAACAAAGCATCCAGCATGGGGAGAATGTATGCTATGGATGTATTGGATATATACCTGGGTGTGGTTAAGCCCTTAAAAAGGCTTGGATTATGCTCTGTAAACTTCCTCAGGCCACATTTTGGTGCTGCCTTTGGCCACATTTGATACTGCCTCTGACCATACTCTTTGTCTGTCTTCCATGCTGTTTTGTTCCTATTGTTTTGCTTTTAAGCTTGATGCCTGAAGCCCTAAACTTATCTTGTGCTTTCTTTGAATAAACAGAACTTAGTCTTTATACAATGAGTCTGTGTGGATGTTTTTTTCCAGTCTGGAACAGATGGCAGTGGTTTGGCATTGCTTCTTATTTCTTGCACTCTGTACATGCATACCTTGCACCCTGACAATCTGATCATATAGAGTGCCCAGTTGAATGCAACTTTTACATTAATACTGTTACCCCAAAAGGTGGGTGACTCAGGAGTCTACCAGCAATGCCAGTGCCTCCTTGGAACAGTGAGGAATGTTAGTTCAAAGGGGAGGCCTGCAAGAGGGTGGTAACCTAACAGGATCCTTTACACCTGTGTATACTGGTACTAATGCAGGGACACCAGCCAGACATTCAAAGCGTATTTGTTTTATTGGGGGAATTAACAATCACATACACACAAGATCCAAGCAGTTTCACAATCATACAAGGCTAGGTGAAGGAAGAGAGGGAAAAAGTTTGGATAGCAAGAGTTTAGGGTGATGTTGGTGATATTTACCTATCAGGAAGTGAAGAGATGAAATGATGTGGTTCAGACCAAAGGTAGTACCAAATGGGATTTGGAGTGACAGAGTAACAGCCAGTATGCCAAAGTACTATGACTTGCTTAGCTCAGAACCAAGGGTTAAATACTTTTTCTGCCCTGAGGGGAAAGATGTTAATGCTCTCTGCCGGAGTAGATAATGGGGTCTGGAATGAGCTTATAGCCTTCACATTAGGTGACAAAGGACTGATAGGAATCGTGATAGCTTCTTAATGTCGGGACAGATGAAAGGATAAAAGGAGAGTTTCTGTGAACAAAAGGAAAGAGTCAAAGACATCAATCATTCCATGGAAGCAGTTTTGGGTGCTATTGTTTCTAAAGATCAAGTCATGCAAGTCCGCAAGTCCATAAGTCCATTATCTCCAGGGTTTTCCAGACTTTGATCCAGCCACATCCCGACATCCTGATCTGACCTAGTTTTGCAATCCACCAGTTCCTCTTTGCCAAAAGGCTTCCCAGCCATTAGAGGATATATTTATATTTCATGTCCATTAATATTTGCCAATTAAACCATATCATGAAGTAGGGGTTTACAGCCTGGTAACAATACCTGTAGATGTTAAGTGTGTCATCTGCACTGTATACTCAGATGTCAAGTCTGTGGGGTTAGTCACTACACTGTCCATGTGGATTAACTGCACACATATGATGTCTGAATTGGGTTTACAAAAAAAAATGGATATTTTTTGTTTGACTACAACTTTCAGAATTCTCTACTGCCTCTCCCAAAAAATAACTTTCTCATGCTTTGGGCTTCTGTAATATAGGTATTGTGCAGTCAGTCATCTTCACTTTGAAGTGAGGCACAGCTGGCTGGTTTGAGATTTCTTTGTTCTTTTGAAACATCCATTAAACTAATTGCCCAACTAAAGATTGCAGCAGCCAAACAAGCCTCAGATTATCCATAAAGGTAGCGAAGGAGCAAAAGAATGGAAGCAACATTTCTTAAGTCAAAATCATCAGCTGAGGGAAGAAAGGAAATATAGATATATTATAAAGCTAGTTAATTAGAAATGGTATTAAGCATGAGAATTACAGACTTTAGGGGGAGGAACAAAATTCGTTTAGGGAATTAAGTATAAAATGGATGCAAATAAGGGGTAAAATGGTGTTGGGAGGGAGAAGTTTATGAGTACTGGGACGCACAGTTTCAGCACTTTGAGCCTGGACAGCGACTCATAAGAGCTTTCTGTCAGATAAGTGTACATTCTCTTCTGTTGTGATTGTTTGCTTGGCCTTCCATAAATTGAGCTTTAACAGAAAGGAGGTATGTCTTGAGGGAGCTGAGAGGCTTAGTAGAATACTTTCCACAAAAGCTAACCCCTTTCTTATCCTCACAGATGGGAGGCTCTTGAGGGCTCTCATTATCAGCAAGTACTGTTAAAATCCAGTTAAAGATTCCCTCTTGATTTCAATGAGAACCCTGTTCAGACTCTGTAATGGTGGTTGAGCCCTCATCAAACTAAGCCATTTTACTGACAGCTCCTAGGTCAAAGTCCATCCTCCCCACTGGCTCTTTCATTCCTTCTTCACAGCATGGATGGTAAGATTACCATAATAGCATGCTATCCCCTGGAATACCTCACAGGTTTTATGTCGCTTTTCAGATTACAGTACAAAAGCAGGAGGCAATTCAAAAGCTACATAGGCTGTTGAATCTGGGAGGGAATATCCTTGAGTCCCCATTGTCTGGAGATCAGCTCTGGAAGTCTACCTTCACCCCCTCTTGGCACTGCAATTACATTTGGGCAAAGGTACGTGGAGAAAGGCCTCTGCTTTGTTTTTCGCCTATCATGAATTCTCTTTCTTTTAGCAGTGACAACATAGTGGCTGTTTACTGAGTTCTAATTATTCATTAAATAGCGTAGCTCTTTGTTGTAAAGAAGGGAGAAGTGATAGTGATATAGAACAGATATGGATCTTCTTGACAGGCAATCTGAGAATTATTTCTTAAAACATGTGATATAATCACACCTGGAATACCACTTTCACAATACTATTCTGTAGGAATACAAGAATATGTGTGGAGTACAATTATGGCCCCTTTTGTGATTTTTACAGAAAGGAAGCAAGCAAATGTCTACATAATATAAGTAATAGGTAGGTGTTGCTGAAGTCAGTGTATATCAAGTGTTGGACATATCAGTTTTCTCAGGATCCCTACCTGAGACACCTCTCCTTTTTCATTCAGCTCAGTAAGAATTACAGACAGAGGCTAATACTGCTGTAGCCTTTGCCTCACATAGTCTTGTGAAAGCTGCTTCTATTCTCTTGCAACTAGAGTGCTGGAAATGCACTTTGTCATCTACAGGAAGGATAAAGCAAGTGTGGCTGGTCCAATTATCTGCACTAGGATCCTCTTTAGGTCATGTGAAATGCCAAAACAAACAAACAAAAGACCCAGAAGCACACTCCTGATTTTGAAAACAAACTGATATGTTTGGAGATTGAATTAGTGGGGAGAGGTTGCAACCAATAAAAAAATAATAATGAATTGCTAGCCCCAGGGAAGACAGAAAAGGGCAATCTGGAGAAGTTGAGAGCCACAAATCAATCCTGCCATACTTTCCCTGCTCCTGATCCACAGGAACAACTAGTGTTGCTCTGACTGCCACTTCTGTGGAAGCAGCAACTTGAAGAATCTTAAGATACTGCATACTTTTACAAGGTACAAAGCTCATTAGATGACTTGAATTTCCCCTATATAAGGAATATACTGGATTAACTGAACTAAATGATGTTAGATTTCCTGAGGAAGCCTCCTCAGCGCTTTTGATATATTCCTAGAAGTTTAACCTCTGAACAGAAAGCACAGCAACTTTCTTTTGGCAACCAGCACTCACACTGCCTTCTTGTCATGAAATAGGTATCAGCAGGGGAGTCATCATTGGAAAAATTTTGATCAAAGCAAACCAACTCAGTATGGAAAGACAGCCTATTGAGGATTCTCCCTTTCCGCAGTTGAGATCTCGCTTCCAGCATGGGACCAAGACTTGTTTTGTCACATTTGCTGCATTTTTGCAATAAATGTCCTTGTGCAAAATGAGCACCTTTTGTTTAAGTAGATATAGGCACACAAAGAGTAAGTACAAAAGGGCAGGCTAATTGATCATAAAGATACAAACAATCCCTGCAATGATTTCACTTTGTTAGTCTATACAATAAGGCAATTATTATTATTTTTTTTATTTTGTGGTTTTTCAACAAAGGTGCAAAAACTAGTTTCACAAATGTACCAAGTCTTTCTAATACTGTTCTATCTGCCTGTCTGTCTATCTATATATCTATCTATTTCACAGTGAGTATATCATCAAGCAGTGAAGGGGTCATTGTCCCATTTACTGCACAAGAAAAGAGTACAAGAGTACCAATGACTCTGTAACCAAATTTAGTGGCAGAGGTTCAGGACAATGAATTCCATCCATCATCCACTCCACAATTCATTGGTGTCCACCACTACCAATATACTCCAGGAATGGTACTGTTTCCCTGACCCAAGACATAAATAAAGCAGGATGACCACAGATGACTGGCATCACTTTAAAAGAGATGATGAAGACACTGAAATGGTTGTCCATTTATCCATACTGTACTTATTATCCATACTTTGGCTTAATCATTAATGACAATTGAGATTGCTTGACTGCAATCAGAAAAAGACTAAAGATCTAGTGCCTTTAGCATATTTAGTATTGATATATGTATAAGCCATTATTACAGCCATGACATAACTTATGCATCGTCTGATGTATCCTCTATCAGATGAATATCTACTAAGAATGGGGAAACCATTGCTAATAGTTCCAGCAATGATAGCTGGTGGATTAATCACCAGCACCTCTGAGTCCTGATAACAGGCACACCTAACACACATCGCTATATATTTTATGGCCACTTAAGGGCAGACAAATATCTGTCTAGGTTGGCCTCAGAAATGAATGGTCTTACTAGTGTTTTTCATCAAAGTGACAAAATTTTATTGAGGAAATATAAGAAAAAAATGTTACTGCTAGTCTCCTTTTAAACGCTATAAAGGATCTCATTTAATATTTCTATGGAACTTTACCATGCCAGCTGAGAAAAAACAAATCTATGATATAGCTCATCATGCAGGAAATGGACATAAAACTTTGGTGAAGACATATAGTGAAGGTTTCAATAATTTCAACTTATAATGCAATTAAGAAGGAATGTTGAGTTTTAGAGAACCTTGTCAGTTAATATTGTGATGCATAAAAAGCACTCTTACGAATGACCACAGGACTCAATGATTAAGGGGGAGAAAAATACACTTTGCAAACTGCATTTGCAATTGTACATAAAATGATTCTGTGTCATTAACATTTCATACCCTGCCAAGCACTATATTTAACCCATGAGAGAAATGAAGTACAGTCCATTAGAAGGAATTCAACCAGAAAAAAATCATGCAATATAGTGAAAACTAAAGATGCATACATTATGTCTCTCATTAAAAAGGTTTAGCATGTGTACCAAACTTCAAGTTTCATTTGTGCTGAATTTCAGTTTTAAACACAGTGCTTCCCTCTGTGGAGATTATTCTAATGTTATTAGTTACGAGACCTCTTCATTACATTCATGCCTTTAGCATATAATCGATGGGTGGATGTGGTGTTTTTAGACTGTATCTCTTCCACATATGCACAAACACACTTGTCTTTATCACAAGACTATCTTTAATATGGTGTGAAAATCCATGTCAATTCAAAATATTAACCAAGGATGAGAAGGTACTAAGGCTGAAGTCAGTCCCCAGGAATATGTTTAAGAAGCCAAGCAATCCTTAGAGCTTACTGTGCAAAACTGTACTGACTAAAAGCAATGCTGATGTACAAGCTTCTTGAATAGAAACATTATAGAACTGAGAGCTGTTATACTTTTACCTACTGACTAGAGGGTCAGACATACTACATTAGTACTGAGGTAGGATTAACAAACACATTTTGGCATCTTCCACATCTCCATGCTCTAGCTACTCCTCAAGCATGATGAAATGGCTTTGTGGCATTTCAGCAGCCTCATATCTTGCCAAATCTAGTACAGTGGAGAGGGAAAGTATATTATTCTTACTGTTATAGCTTTTGGAATGCCTTCAAATAGTAATAAACTATACATGTAAATAGCTAATAGTAGCCAGTGTAACCCCAGGAAACACTGTTTGAAACTCATGTTCTTTACATTTCTTGTGAGAAGGGAACAAAGAGGATGAAACACAGCATTTTGTCTATTTTCATAACAGACAAATTATCCAGTCTTCTGAACATAACTACAAACTACATATTTAGGGCTAAATCCAATACGAGTCCTAATAAAGTAGATCTACTGAAACTTGTCACACTCTGGTATGACTGATATTTCCTACCTAATTCAATGAGTTTACTTTTAGAACTAATAAATGTAGGACTTGTAGTAGCAATAAATGTTAGCCTACATCAAGAGTGGGAATCATTCTAATGTTGTTGATCCATGAGTCCTAGTATTCCTCATCATTGGCTATGCTTCATAGGGCTGCTTGGAACTGCAATTCAGCAACACCTGGAGAGCCACACAGTTCCCACTCTTGACCTACATAGATGCAGAGAAAGTGTTTATAGCTTCCAGTTAGAAGTTCCTTGTGACTTAGAACCTCTTTCCTGCCAGCATAGTTATCAATTTGCAAAATATATATTAATTCACATTTGGTCTCAACACAACTCCCACATGCAAATATTTGGAAGCAAGTGGTGTCTTTTCTCTACTGGATGACCAGACCCCATGGACTAAATCTAGCACCCCACATGCAGAACGTCTGGATTTTCTTCCTCTTCTTCTGTAGCTGTCTACACTACTAAAACCAGCCCTCCTAAAACTAATTTTTGGAGG
The DNA here is from genome assembly GCA_948474755.1 of Ctenosaura bakeri. Lineage (NCBI taxonomy): Eukaryota > Metazoa > Chordata > Lepidosauria > Squamata > Iguanidae > Ctenosaura > Ctenosaura bakeri. The sequence goes on from CAOLHI010001899.1 coordinate 21,169, forward strand.
ATCCCAGTGGAGAAGGCTCCTATTCCCTTTTTGAATCCTGCGGAATCTACTCCCTTTCTCACTCCTGTGGAATCTACTTTTCCCCAACACAAATCTACCATTAGATTCTCTGCTATTCTTCATCAAAGACCTCCTCTTTTGTCCACTCAAGGAAAAATCTTTGCAACATGTATTGCTGATGCCTGTACATAGGATTATATACTTGACCAGCAGTCTCCCTCTATTATATTCACATGCTTCTTTTTAACTTTTTAGCCAGCAAACAATTTTTTTAATTAGCCAAATAAGTTAATGAAATATGGGATTATCATTAAGAACTGTGTCAAGTAATATCATTTAAAACTCAGAATTATCAGTTAGAATTGTCATCATGGTCAAATGTCTCTAATTTATCACTTCCATGCACTGTAGAGCGCAGTTCAAATCTCCATCTCTCTTGACAAAGACAGATCTATAGTTACCCCAAGTACCCATAATAAAAGTCATGTTATGAAGAATTATGGACTCCAAAAGGACACACTGTAGTCTTTTGATCCTGGAAGCATATCTAAAACACTACAGGAAGAATAATGCTCTCCAGTTACTGTTGCAAACCTTGTGAACTTAGCACTTTAGTGGCAATTCTGGGAAACAACCCAGAATTTCAGGTAATTTGGCAGAGACTTCAGAGTGACGCTAATAAACATCTTATTACCGATGAGAAGGCTCCTTGTCTGCCAAGGAAAGCTAAGTATTAGAAAGAGGCAAGGCATTGCCAGCCAGCATGCAACTCTTCTTTATCTCAGAAATTATTGAAATGTATCAATTAAAAGAAGTACAGAGAATGTACATGTACTATGCCATGCCATGCCATACAAGAGAATCATCAATATTGATCTCTTATATTGTCCCTTAACATTTCCAAAATACTCCATATAATTACAACATAACTTCATTTTACAATAACCCAGTAAGGCAGCTCAGTTGACCCAGATAATTTTGACAAAAGGTGAACAGTTGATGTCCCTTTCTAGGCAAGGTGCTAAGAAATGTGGTGACTGGCCAAACATAGGTACTCATGGAGAAAACTGATTTCCTGGATCTGTTTCAATGCAGTTTTAGGTCAACGCGACACTGAAACATGGCAACACGGCCATCTTACCCATGACCTATCATGGGAAAAAGATGGGAGAGTGCAACCCTGTTGATTCTCTGGGACCACTCAGCAGCTTTCAATACCACCAGCTATGATATCCTTCCAGGTAGGATATTTCCTAAATTGGGAGTTGGTGGTTTGACAGTGGTTCTCCTGCTTTCACAAAGTGGTCATCTATCCCTTAGCATTAAGCAAGTGAAGTCTTCCAAAGTTTTGTCTCGTCCCCTGTGCTATTCAGCCATTATTTGAGAATGATGAGTGAGCTTGTGCAGAGACTTACTGTACTGTGCCGTCAGTATGCTGATGAGACACAGCTCTGCTTCTCTCTCTCTTTTTTAATTAGATTCAGGAGTTGCAGTGTTAAGTGCTTAATCAGTGCCTGACACAGTAATGGTTTGGATGAGAACTAATGAACTGGGAAACTGAAAAGGGAAACTGTTGGTGGTCAGCTTGTCTTTCCAGAGTAGTGACGTTCTAATCCATCTAAAGCTGGAGAAAGGTTTCCAGCCAGGAAGGATTGAGATAAGTATATTAGGCAGAATTGTGAAAAAGCATTCCTCACCACTCCTAACACCAGGGATCTAGCACAGAATCCCAGAATATGAACCTGACCTTTCAGAGAAGGGCAGCCTGATCCAGAATCCTTGAGCCAGATTGTCTTCTGGCCAACAGAAATTCCACTTTCAGCTTATTCACCTTCATCCAATCCATTATAAAACTCATGCAGCATTTAAGAGTATTAACTCTTTCTGACTTTTTAATTTACAAAGAGTAATAGAGGTAGATATCATCAGCATAATATTGACACCTGCATTAAAACCTTGAAAGACCTCTGTCAGTGGCTTCATATAGATAGTGAATAATATGGAGGATATAACAGAACCATGTGGGACTCCACTTACCAAAAGCCACGGTGCCAAATATGATCTACCTAGACCACCTTCTTCATACAATAGAACAGGAAAGAGTCTAATCAGTGCAACACAAGGGTCCCACTGCATTACCACTCAAAACCCAATCCAGCCAGGAGATTCAAAAAGATCCTATGGCTGATTGTATCAAAAGAGGATGAGAAGCTGAAGAGAACTAATGCAGTCATATTTCCTTTATCCAGCCCCTGCTGTAGATCACCTACCAAGGGGACTGTAATAGACTTGATTACCACGTTCTGGGAAAAAGTCCAGCAGAAATGGGTCTAGATAATCATATTTGAAATGCAAGAGTATCTTCTCCCATCCACTCTCTTCTCTTTCATTCTCAAGTATCTCCAAAGCATGAAGCAGAAAGGGGGAGAGTGAAAATCAAACTAGCAACTGAGAAAATTTCTACTTTGAGAATCGAAAATTGACTAATTGCAACCAAATTGCACTCCAAACAGAGGAAAGAGGACAGAAACATAAAGACTGAGATTATATATCTCTTTTGGAAGAATCTATGTTTTGTTTTTTGTTTTTTTAAAAAATCATTTTCAAAGATTATAGTTATGTGAGGGAACATCAGTAACTTAACAAATCTATTCAAATATCAGTAGTTGGATCTTCTGTCTCAGCCTGCTATTGTGTATTCCCACTAACAACAGCAAAAAGAAAACCAGATAGCTTTGTATGGCAGCTAGGATGTATCCACATTGCACAATTATAGCAATTTGATACCACTTGAACTGAAATCATGGTATTTGTAGTTTTGTGAGGCCAAGAAGCAGTAATGCTATAGTTTAGGGGACTATACAAGAAAAGTATAAGCACTTCACCAAATTAAAAATTCCAGCACTCTGTTGGATGGAGCCATGGCAGTTCATGTAGCGTTAAACTGGTATAACTACAATATAGAAATACCTCTAATAGTAATAAAGGTAAAAATGTCTTTTTGCATATGTATGTATCGTTCTCTCTGTGTAGTGTAGTACAGTGCACCAAATGGACCCATCATGCCTCAACATTTCCCACAGTGCAAAAATGACAATATATAGAGACTGAGTTACAAGATATAAACAGATGTTTCAGTAACCTCTGTATAACAGATCCTTATGCTGATGTAAAACAAAGCTAGAACATGAAATATTGAAACAAGAATCAGTACAGCATAGATCCCCTATTCTGCAACAGCAAGAACATTAATCCATTAACTCACACGAAACCTCTGCCCTTTACACATTTTTTTAAAAAAAACCTGTACAAACTTTATGGCCAAGTAGGGATTTAAACACAGAACTCCTCAGTTCTAAACCAACACTCTAACCTCTACTGGTTCTAAACAAGTACTATTACTACTAGTACAATACTTAAGTGGAATTGAATATATATTAGTCGGTGTTTGGGCCTGTTCTTTTAGGATCCTTCATTATGTTTCCATGATAGCATGAGAATAAATATAAAATGGCTCTTTTCTAAGCTAATGGAAAAAAAAAAGTAAGGAAGCCTTGATTATGGCAGTGTTATTTCTTCTAGAAAATAGGACAATACCTGCATGGGAACAGCTTCATTATAAACTTGTCTCAATGGCCTGGACTTCTTACATTACCTTAGTAATGTAACTTAGCAACATTTCAGCAGCTTTTAAGTACTATAAAGACTGGCCTAGGGCTACAGAATGTAATCAGCTTGTAAGCAGTCCATGCATTTCCATAACCTCTAACATTTTACAGAGAAAAACTGGGGCATGTATGGCCAAACAACATTAATGTGGCCAAGATGGTAAAAGTTATAAATGAGGCGTGTACAAGCTAGGAGGGGCTGCAGCAGTTTGCTCTTTCCTGAGCCTACAGGAAGGGCAAGACTTTGCTTCTCCTCTCCTCTGCTTTCCCTTGCAGAATTAATTGAATGCGAGCTACTTTTCTACTTTCACTCAGTTGGTAGCAACTGACGTAAGCTTAGGACAAAGGGCGAAAGTGGAAGGAAGAGAGAGAAATTAGAATATTTTTTTAAAAAAAAGTTGAAAAAGTGGGGTAACAGAAGATGAATCAAAGTGTACCTGAAAAATCAGCACAGTTAGAGGGTATGCATTTCATTGGGACTAAGTCTTAGGTCACCCAAGTGCCACAAAGCAGGCAGTTTAGGCACTCAGACACTTCAGTTGTCTCAGTTTCCACAATTTGATATGCTGTATTTGCTTGTTTATAGGACTCACTTTTTTCCTGAAAGATACTGTTTGAAAATGGGGTGTGTCTTATATGGCTGTAAGCTGTTTTGAGTCCGAAGAAGAAGAAGAAGAGGAAGGAAGGAAGGAGAAGGAGAAGGAGAAGAAATAGAAGAAGAGAAGAAGAAGTTCATGTGTCTTATATGCTGGCAAATAGTATTTGCCAGTGTATAAATGGGGTGCATCTTATACACAGGTGTATCATATATGCTGGCAAACACAGTATCCCTCTTTGTGCATGTGTGATGAACTGAAATGTTGTGTTCTGCCAACTCATCTCATACCATGATAATCAGATTTCTGATCACATTAACAACTACGGCCTCCCATCTTCAAAACACAAACTTTTCTTCTCATCTCACTGAGATACATGTGTAGCTCAAGCCTGTGAAAGTTTTTAAGGACACTAAAGATTTGTACAAACCTTGAGAACAGACTTTTTTTTTATTTTATTCCCTAAGAAAAATGATGCCTTGCAAACCAACTGTTCTTACACGCTGTAAGGTAGGCTTACTAACTTAACTCTAAACAAACTGTCAGGAGGAATTAATATCACCTGTAATGGGACCTCTCAGGCCAGATTGTTGCCTCCACCTTTACTATACAGCTGTGAAGACAATGCATAACAGAAAAGATACGGGCATCCTCAAGGTTACCTTCCTAACTATCCAGAGAGAAAGGAGAGGGCACTGGAAATTTCTGTAACTGTGATTCAGACCACAGAGCTAGTCTGTTTACACAGAATCTGGAGAATAAGCAAGGACGAGTTTTGAGCCTCTGCAGAAAACAACAACACATCAAGCAGATTGACTTGACCAAGTCACTAGAGTACCTCAACCAAGGTGAGCATCACACTAGGGATTGCTTCATCTCCTGACCCAGTGGAGGTAAGACTAGGACATGCCAAGTGGAAGCTACAGAGCTGGCCAAAAAAGTGCCAAAAGAGTGTTTACAATGGGCTGGAGGACCAGAAGTCTACTCAAAAGTGTGGGCAAGTGAAGGAGAGAAGGCACCAGCAGCATCTTACATCCCAGGTGCATATGAGAAATGCATTGGCTGTGTTAACACTCAATCCCTCTGTCTCTAGCTTAATTTTTCTTGTAGAACAGCCTCTGATACATGTCTTATTTGGGCAGCATTACTTTCAGAACCTATCTTGTGCTTGGTTTGTATGAAAGCTAATAAACTGAAGATGAATCCCAGGAAAATGGTGGGCTAATAGTTCTCAGGTCTTGGAATTGTGCTGGATGGGGTTGCATTCCTGGAGGGAGCAGGAACATACTTGGTGGTACTCCCAGATCAATCTTTGTCAGTACCACCCCAAGAGGACTTCATGCCTGGAATTGCTTGGGCTTGGCACCAACTGGTCTATCAGCTTCAGCCTTCTTGAATTGCCTTCCTGAACTTGTCTGAAATAGTTCATATCCTGGTAATTAGACTATGGTAATGTGTCCTACATGGGGCTGCCCTTCATGATGACTTGGAAGCTTCAGCTAGCATAAAATCCAGCAGCTACATGCTCAACAGGAATACCATATAATGTATTGCTTTAAATGGTTTCAAACTGCTTAAGATTGATTTTAATGTACATTATACTCTGAGATGTCATGATAGAGTGCAGAACATTTTTAATTAAATAAAAACAAATAAATATGCCTCAGATTCATTTATATAGAAAACAGAATCATTCAGAATCTTTGCACACGAAACACCACCATCTAAACACTTACAAAGCAATTTGAAAATTAACATGGAGGGACTTCAAATAAGAATGTCTCCAAAGCTTGAGCTTAGTGATGGTTATCAAAGCAGGAGGATAGGCACTGTGCTTTTCTCTGTTCTTTTAAACCTCTGTGTGCTTTATGGCTGTCCTAATCGTAAAAGTCTGGCAGCAGGAAGGAAGCTCAGGAAGTATGCAGAGACCTGAACTTGAAACTAGAAGGATAAACTTCAGGTTATCATTTACATCATGGTTGGACAGGTGTTGGGAGTTAGAAGGCCCAATCAGTACCAAAACCTTGGACAGCTGCTGGCAGCCCACTCACCTACTCCAAAAATTTACCCCCAGTTTTGCCACATGTTTAGACCCCCCAAGGCCATGATGTCATTCAGTCCATAAAGGGGCTGAGGCAAGCCAGATCTCCCCATCCCTGTTGTATGCTATCATACATAATTCAGTTCTGCATTGATTATGTTTTTCCTTCAGGTTGTTTAACCTGATGATGAAATGCTTTTCAGATATTTTAGCCTAGATTTAAATATTCGTTTTTGCATACTAAAAGTATTTTTTTTAAAAAATTATCAATGTGCAGTTGAACCGATTGAAGATTGTAATAATGAGGAACATTTTCCTGCTCTTAAATTTGGGAAACATTTAGGAGTTTTGCTGGGGGATGCTGTTTAGCAATATTGTTTGTTCTTGTGTGCCTTCAAGTCCTTTCCAACCTATGGCAACCTTAAGATGAACCTCTCACAGAGTTCATTTTGGCAAGATTTGTTCAGAGGGGTTTTGCCTTTGCTTCCTCTAAGCTGAGAGAGTGTGATTTGCCCAAGGTCACCAAGTGAGTATCCATGGCCAAGTGGGAATTCAAACCCTGGTTTCCAGAGTCATACTCAAACACCCAACAGTAAAATCACTACATCATGGACCACACTTTTTCCCCCTACCCCACACTTTGGGGGACTGTTTCAATTGGCTTGGGGTGGCAAACACTGTAGCACTCTTTAAGTGAAAGCAAGGGCTCTGGAACTGCCTCTTTCAGTCTTGAGACCCAGGGGGTGGGGAAGGAGACTATCACTGGAGCTTCCCTGGTGGCCTTTGCCCTCAACTCAAGTCTTGTAATCTGGGGGGGGGGTAGGGTTCCTAGGATCTGTCTTCTAATAGATGGCCAGACAAGGAACAGTTTAGCTATTGTGTTGCCTTTGGGGCTCAGGTGGTTCACCCAGGGGAGGACTGAGAAGGATGTCACGGAGTGATGCCTGGCCTCAGCTAATCTCACTCTAGGGTCATTTCCACAGTAGACTGTTATAGTGCTCATTATTACACTTTCAACATCCTATGGAATCCTGGGGTTTGCAGTTTAGGGAGCGTCCTCTTGCACCCTTCCAGGTTCAACTCAGTTTAAATAAGTATGAGGTTAAATAAAGTGGTCTTTTTTCAACCCAGTTCTCTGTGTCTGTTCTTGTTATTCCATGGTAAGTCAGCAAATACTGTTATCTTCTGAAATGTCAACACACTGAATCTTGTTTCTAAAGAGCTCTTTTTCAAAGTTTAGCATCACCACCACTGTCACTCTTACATGGATTATACTGATGACTGTGGTACGTTTAATTACTCAATGACAGTTTAGAGCATTTGTAATCATACAGATGCTCTTTGACAAATGGATAATGCAGACAATCTGCAAAGATGCAGTCGCTGCTGCCACCACTACTATTATTGAACTAGCTGAATAATCTGTTAATATACAAACTTCATATGGCTTCTTAAGACCATAGTATATCTTTTCCATGACCTATTTTAGATTAAAACTTCATAGGAGGTCAAAGAAATCTCATAGGAAGGTATGTCTTTGAACAATATTAGGAGTCACACCAAGGCTTGTGCATTTACTTAGTATGATTAGCTTTAACATAATAACATCAAGTGTTTGATGAACTATCGACCTAGCACAGTTATCTACAATATGCTTACAATTAGAACATGTCACAATCACAATATGAAATGCTGCCAGTCTAGCATGTTCTGCAATATGTGTGCAGCTTTATCTGACTTTTTTATTTCATTAGCCAACACAGTCACCAAATGACAGCTTCATTTCCCAAATGATGATTTGGGTTTCAGACTCAACTCATTAGTAGAATCGCCAAAGCCAATGACTAATTGCAAAAAGGGAAATCCAACTGCATTTTGCTAAAAATGCCATCAACAAAGTAAACTCAGCTCTACACTTTGGTATAATTTTGATTCTCATTCACTAAGTCTGGAAACAGGCAACATTGCCATTTCGGAGAGACAGGCTACAGTTCAGTATAGACTCCGCTCTATGACTAGGCTCGTGGTATCTTCTGTTCCTATCTAACAGTGCCAAGGACTCTCACAACCTGTGCTGCATATGACACTCATGTCACAAATATCCCCCTATGATACAGCTTAATCTTTTGGCAATTTCCACAATAACATTCAGCTTCTGTAGCAGCCAAGAGGCAAACTAACAGCAGAGAACCAAAGCCAGAGAAAATCTATTTTACAAAACCCTCTCAGTCCCAACATTCCAATCTGGACTCTGGGCTAGTTAGGGATGAAAGTTTCATGCCTGTCTCAAGAAATAAATGAAGTAGGCCAGGACACAGAACATACCATGTATGTTTTCTCATTATGTTCTGTTTGTGGAATGAATTTTCAGGGATAAAACCCCATACTGCCTTTGATGCATATGACGTGAATGTTTAACGATTTTATTTTTAAAAAACATTAACATTTCAGCATGCAGAAAATATGATTTGCATTTACAGCATCACCAGCAAAGAGATGCTTTCTATATTTTATGAAAAATTTAAATGTAATAAATACAGCTATAGAATAGTTTCAATGGATATTCCTTTTTCTTTGTTGATGTTGGCATTGTTGGCCACGTCCATTGACTATAATGAGACACGACATTTCACATGAACTTGCATTCATCCATATGGAGATCGTGTGACAGAAGCACCCACTGTAAATGTCTGAAAATCAGTGATTTATCTAGAATGTTAGAATGTTGAGTGCTGTCTTCAGATAGATATACCTAATCCTAGGATATACAGTAGGTTGAAAAGATCAGAAATCTCTAGGTTTCCATACACATGTATAAAAATTCCACACACATATATGCTGCCACTTCAGAACAAATAAAGGTTGATCCCTCAACCTTTCATCCCCACATTACCCTATATGATTTTTTTTTGGGGGGGGAAGGCTCGAACAACTTGAAAGACAGACAAGAATTGTGCTGAGTAAAGTTTATATCTAAGAAATTGCTGGCTTCAGAACAGTTACTGGCTGTGAAGAGATAAGGACTCAACATGTTAAAGTTTTGTTTTGTTTTTCACCATCTCACCAGAGTGTCATATTTTTAAAGTGGGGCACCAGAAATGTATACAATTTCTCTATTATATCTTCCTCCAGAAGACCATTAATGCCATTTAGTGTTCAGACATATGAACACTTTTTTTCTTGAAAAATATGTGTAAGTTGAGAAGAAGAGCATGGAGGGGCTATGAAATTAGAATTCTAAAGGTATGAAACAATTTTAAAGACAAAACATTCATTCAGGGGAAAAATGAATAGTGGTGTTAAAACAATGCTCCTCACCTACCTGCCTCTCTGGAAAGTTGTATAAAAGATTCCATGCCTTTTTCTCCATAACTTCCTTCAGAAGCCAATGTGGAGACATAATTCCATCCCAAAGCTCTCACTATGTCCACCATCGCCTGTGCTTGGAAGGAATCTGGAGGAACCACCCGTGAGAAGAAATCATAGCGCCTGTCGTCACTTAATTCTGGAGCAGTTGAAGCATAACTGATTTGGGGTATCTGCAGGGAAAAGAACAGTTATCTGAAGTTATAAGTTGATAAATTCAGCACACACACACCAATTAGCCTGAGCTGTAATGCAATTAGCCTTCCCAGTGCCCATCTGCTGCTTTGTATCTCCATCACTGCCTAAGTGAAAGTCAATGAAGCCATCACTCAAATGATTTTCATTATGTGAATACTAATTAGCCAATTAAACCATTATCAATCCTGCCCTAATCCAAAACTTTCATGAACTTCTTTGATAAAGAATAAGTTAAGATGCCTGGCACTAGCTACAAGGATAAACCCTAGGTAAATTTAGCCCCATAAGAAAATTTTGTGATGCTTGATTATCACCAGTATTTAATCATTTGCTTCTTTGATAACTTGAGTTTTCTCTGTTTGCAAACTTCTCTTGATCTGTTTCCTGGCTATCCTTAAACCACAGCAGCATATAACTGCATCTGTAACATTTGTTCTCACCTATGTCAGTCATAAGTGTTGTATTCCTAGGAGAAGATTAATAAGAAGGCTGACCTATGTGACTCAGCATTATTATCTCAAATATTTTTTAAATGTTATTTTTACAAACAATTATTATAACTCACTGAAAACATTTCATATCAAAACAACAGTCTGATGTACAGAAAAAGAAATCATATACATCCTGGCATTTTGGCTGTTAAATACAGATCTAAGTAAATAGTTCATCAGGTAAATCACAATATGTGTGGTCAACTTACTATTCAATAAAATTTGTTCAGGTTGCAGTATAATCATCAATGTATCATACCTATTGGCTCTCCTACTGGAGAACATATGACATCTATCTAACTTAATATGTTATATGAACCAAAACAAACCATTTCAAAGTTATCTGTATATCTCTTTATTTTTTTCTGTTATATTTCATTCAACAGGTTAAATTTTTCCAAGAGGGCTATCAACAACAGCTTGTTCAGCCCTTAATGGTGAATTCTGTGACAGTTTCCACCCCTGATTGACTTTGTCTCCAAGCATTCAACCAGTCATAAATAACAGTTTGTTGGTAAGGCATAACAAGTCTAAGGAGCAATGAAGGGCACTGAAATACTGACTGGCAAACAATGAAATCCTGGAGAGATCACCTTTAGCTTCTTAGATTACACCAGAAGTGCCCATTTGTATTAAAGTTCTACTATGGGGTAGAGTTCTTCCTCTTCCTCTTATCATAGATTTCACACTCTCTATGCTTTCATCAACATTTACATGCTCACGAGGACCCCTCAAAGCTTCACAGAATTTCACAATCTCTTTCCTTTGCAGCCTTTACAACTTACTGAACCTTGGTTGGTTTAACAAGCTTGATAAAGTTTTTGCTACATCAGCAAGCTCATCACATGGGAAGAATCTATTGAGTTATCCCACACCTCACTCACATAATTCAGTATTTCTGTAATTCAGTCACCAAACTGACATTCCCAAGCTTTCAGGGACATTTATAGAAGCAGTTCCTCATTACTACTCACATTCTTCCTTATATTTGTTTCAAGGGATGCAATAGAAACTGAGCACCTATGGATACTTTATCTTCAGAAAATAAGTTAATTTCCCCAGCATATTCTTTTGTATATTCTCAGCAGCTTTCTGTCATTCACAGATAGTACCCAGAAAGGGGAGGGGGGAGGAGGAGGGGAAGGAAGAAAGCCTTCCCCAGAAAGGGGCAAAAGAAGCAAGCAAGCAAACTCAATCACCAGGCCTTCAATCTGTACGAATGGGTGAGCAAAATTCTAAGTGCCTGTAAATCTGCAGAGTGGGGTTTCAAGACATTTGAAATATCCCTTTTCTCTGTTTCTTTGCCAGTTCTTAATGACAACTGTCTTCCTTCCCTGAATGTCCCTATTGTTATCCCAAAAGATTGTTGACTCAGAGGTCTACCTGAAATGCCAGTGCCTTCATGAAATGGTGGGGAACATTAACTCAAAGGGGAGGCCTGTGAGAGGTGGGTAATGTTACAGGAACTTTTATACTTATGTATAACAATACAAATGCAGGGACACACGTTGAAGATTAAAAGTATGTTTTATTGAGGAATATCAAATCACATGTGAGATCCAAGCAGTCTCACAATCACACAAAGCTAACTGAAGAGAAAGCGGGGGGGGGGATTAGATAATGAGAAGTCAGGCTGAAGTGGGCAATATTTACCTGTCCTGCAGAGAAGAGACAAAGTGATTTGGCTTAGACTAAGGATCTGAGGGTAGTAACAGAATGCAAATCTGAGCAGCAGAGTGATGGTGCATGTCCACAGAATTTTGAGTTGTCTGGCTCAGAGCCAGGGTTTAAATATCCTGTTTCCACCCTGAAAGGGAAGGTGTTAATGGATCTCTGGCACAATAGACAATGGGGGTCTGGAAAGGGCTAATGGCTTTAGCATTAGGTGACAAAGCACTGATGGGAATGATGATAGCTCCTTAATGGCTGGGCAGGGGAAGAAAAAAGGAGAACTTTGGTGGGAAGAGGAAGTCGACTGAAGGCAATCAGTTGCTCTGTTGAGTCATCTTCAAGTACAATTGTTTCTGAAGACTGAATCATTGAGGGGACATTTGAAAGCTCATTAACACTGGAGCTTCCTGACTGAACCCTTGACTATGACCTGACCATACCCTGAGGTCCCATCTGACCTACCTCCACACATGTTCAGCCAGTCCTCTTTGCCAGCATGGCTCTTTAGCCATAACAATATATTATACCAATTAAATGATATTTACCAATTATATTGTATCAAGCAGTGGGGGGTTTATGGCATGGTAACACTGTGAATGACTCCATCACACTGTAGTATTATCCCTGGGGGAATTTTGTCCCCTAGAGTATTTCTAAAGCAGTGAAAAAAGTTTTAGAAAATAAGAATGATTGTTGTTTTCTTTCTTTCCCTTTCTCTCTCTCTATATTTAGCAGTGTCACCAGTTTGGTCTAATATTTCTTGCAAATTTTGCAGAAAACTTTGTAAGGTATGTCAAAGGCATCTCCATCATCTTTGTTCCCTAAAGGATTCTTCCTATTCCCACAGACACACAAAGCAAAGAGCAGCTGCTCCCATGAGCTTTAAAATTTATATATATATGTGTGTGTGTGTGTGTGTGTGTTCAATAAACTTATTGAGTTAAGTTTAAAAAAATGTCTAGTTCCAGAGCAATTGGGCTGCAGATGAATGATAAGCTGGAATGCAGTTTCAAGAAGAAATTTCATACCTGCAAATAAAGCAGCTAATAGATGTCAATATGCAGAAGAAACCTAAAGACCTTGAAGCTTACATCTGTCTGAGTCCTTCGTGTAAATTCAACTCTTAAGGGTCAGACACAGACAAGACTCTGAAACATTAGCACATGCATTTGGCAGACAACATGATGCTTGGGCGCTTACATCATTGCCTAAAAGGCTGTAGTGTGAAGAACAGATAATATTTTTATGTTCACATTTATCAAAATATTTTTCATTCTTCTTACGCAAAACTTGACTGGCCCAAGCTGATCATGGTGGAGGTAAGAAGATGAAACTTCTTAATGAAAAAGAGGTTCAGAATTACTGGAGGAAAAAGTCAGCAACGCAGAAATTTATAGCTGTGAAAATACTCTTGAGAAATATAAAACAATTCTCTATAATTCACTGGTGAAGACTACTTCTGTCATTACTGTGTTTCTTATGAGGTGGATGGGGGAGAGACTGAAAGGCTTAAATGCTACATACCCATGCTCTTTTTTATTCAAGATTCAGCTTGGATTTATATATTATTTTTCTGCTATCAACAAAGAGGTTTACAATCACAAAACACAAATTATGCACAAACAATAAAACAGGATTCAGGAAAACACAGGAACACCACAGAAAACAATACAAAAGAAGAAAGAGTTTTTTTTGGGGGGGGAATGTCATTAAATCTTTTATTTTTTAAAACAGGAGTTCCACAAATACAGAGCGATAGATAGATAGATAGATAGATAGATAGATAGATAGATAGATAGATAGATAGATAGATAAAATTCTACTATGAATAAAGCAAAACCAAACCAAATGAAAATACTGTCTTATTTTAAAGCCAAGAAGAGACTAAGAGTGTGAATTAATACTCCAAATTATGTATAATAAAGGCAGATAGGATCAAGTGCTGATCCTTGTTGTGATACTAAAATTGCTTCAGTGTGTCCTGTTTTCATTAGTGAGATGTTGATATACCTCCTTTGTTCTTATCTGCTGGCATTCTTAGTCCTTTCATTTGCAAGGCAAGTTTCGGTAGCTTTTGGAAGATAAGGAGGACAGGGACTGAGAAGACATTGGACAGCTACTGCTAAACTGAGCTAATTATAAACGAAGTCAAACTTCATGGCCAGTCTGGCATGGTTCATAATTGTTCCGAATTTTCAAAGCTGGGAGAAAGTGTTTCCAAACTATCCCAGTTCTAACTGCTGACACTATTAGTAGCCAAGAATGCTTAAAAGAAAAGAAAAGATATCTTCTGTCCTTTGAAAGCTAACAACAACAAATAAAATAACATAACATTATTGCTTTAGTAATCCAATGCCATATAAAAGCAGGCAACACACACACACAATGTTGTTGTTGTGTGCCTTCAAGTTATTTCTGACTTGTGGCAGCCCTAAGGTGAACTTATCACAAGGTTTTCTGGAGCTGACACACCCAAGACCGCCCAGTAGGTTTCCATAGCTGAGCAGGCAATCAAGCCCTGGTCTCCAGGGCTGTAGTCTAATGCTCAAACCACTACACACAGAATGACTCTCTCACACACACAATGATGGAGTCTAATTTGGCACTTTAAGGCAGAAAGTAGCTGACGAAAGGTACTAGGCTCTCATGATTAGAAAGAGGAATAAGCAAGAATTCAGCTTTCCCTTAGAAATTCTCATCTTGCTTGTACATATGAACTGGGAGCTGTCGCTTAAAATAAACTAGTTCATCAAGCACGCATGTGCAACTACCAAGAGTGTATAACTATAACCTTATTATGTGTGAATACTCCCACATAAGGCTTCAATCAATTTAACAAAAAATACTTCAGCTTCCTATTTAGTTAGGAAAGCTACTGCAAAATAACTATATTTTAACTCTATGGGGTCACAAGAGGCAGTGGAAATGCTGCTTCTCCCAAATGCTGTATTACTTCTGTTCTTGTTACACCAAGTCACTTTATTCCTAATGTGGCTTTATCTGTGAGACTAAAGAGACAACCACAAAAAGCCACTACTGAAGCTTTGTTGGCTCACTTCTTAAAGCCAGAATCCCTCTTATGTAGTGCATATGTTTCAATATTAAGGTTAAAATCCATAAACCACATAGCAGAGGACAATTTCTTTGAAAGTCTCTCAAGCTCCTTTAACCAATATACCATATCATTTAAAAAAAAATATTATAGCACATATTAAGAGTGTTTCAAACCTTAAACCTAAAAAGAGGAAACTAGAGCTTGTTTCAGCAAGTTTGCAGTATACTTTCTACTTTTTGAAATAATACCACTAACAGAATGCAGGTGGGAGTGGGGAGGCATCTTCAAATACTTTACTCTGCATTTGATTCTGCAGAGATCCCATGTTTAAAGCATCACACCCTGCTGACACAGAAATGACAGGGACATCAACAAACTCAGCATTACCAAGGCTTTGCTAAAAGATTAAAGGAGAAAAGGATGTGAGGCTGACAAGGAGATGGAATTTGTTTAAACATGAGAAAATGGGGGGGGGGAATCTTGGCTAATGCATACATTTAAAAAAAAAGGATTCAAGAAACCATGAACCATAAATCCATTATATAAGCACAGTAGGACAGGCATGTAATGGTGCCATGGCATGGTTATTCAGCCTTAAAATGCACCTCAGCTGTCAGTAGCAATTCTCACCAAGAACTCTCCTAAGCAGAGATCAAGTCAGACACCTTTGCAAGACAGATGTACAGTCTTACATTGCAGTGTCATTGTTGTTGTCGTCGTCATCACCACCACTACCACCACCACCACCACTACACTTCCCCCCCAAATCATGACTACATATCAGTCCTATATGGGTGTTATTTCCTCCACACTTCTGAAAAACATGGAACGGTAGGGAAGGAGGAGCAGACTTCTTACTCACTGAGCAGTGACATGAGATATTCATTCCATCAGCTGGGGTGGAATGCCACCACCACTCCTGATCAATCCTTCATCTTCCCATTTTTCCAAATGCTTTTACAATATCCTAGTTTCCCTCTCCTCCTCCCATTTCCTCCTTTGTTTTCAGCTCACCTCAGTTACTGCAACTGAGTTCAAAGTGCAAAAGTGATTTTGTACTTAATTAACTCAGCAAAGGGAGAGGGACCCAGAATTGCATCTTTTCCAGTAGGCTCAGGCAAGAGGAAAAAAACAAAACCCTTGCATATCCTACTAATAACCCTACTAATAACTTATGTCATCTTGACCACATTTTGTTGCTTGGCCTCATGCCTACTGGCTTTCATCTGCGAAAAGTTGGAGGGTTGGAGATGATGTATGCCATGCCCTACCATATGATGGGGCTGGGAATTTTTCTAAAAAGGAAAGGAGAGATGGAAGATTTTGTACGTCTGACATTACATGCTTCCACCTGAAATGAAGATAAATTCAAAGCAGTCTGTCTAGTGCATTTCAATTAGCATTTCAATCATAAAAGTTGGTGGTGGAAGGGACCGAAAGCAAAAACAGTTGTGTTTATGGTGCAAAGACAGTTCTGCAGAGATCAGCTGAGCTATAGAATATGTTGTGTTTCGTTTTCATAATCTACATTTGAGCTAACATTTTAATGCAATGCCATAGAATGCTAACATTTTAATGCAATGCCTAGGTTTCTTTATATGTGTGTGTGTGTGTGAGTGGGTGGGTGTGGGTGTGTAATAAAGATAGATATAGATATAGATAGATATATAATAAAACAGAATGCAGAATGCACCATTAGCAATTACTCTTTTCATATTTATATTAAACAAAATAATTTTATTTTTGTACAAAAGAGTTCTTTTGACCTGTGGAGGGCATTTTCCCCACATTCTTGTAGAGTTAGTTTTGAAAGTCAGAATTTACTGATTGAGTACCACAGCAATTTTTATAACAGATACAGGGAAAACATTCCTGTGTCAGAGGAAGAGGACTTGAGCCAGAAGTGGAAGAAAACAGATGTTTTCCACAGTCTATTAACCAAAAGATTGAAGCATGCTCTAAGTAAAGAAATTCTAGTGTGATATATGCAAGGTACAGATTTTATAGCCCTTCTGGGTATGCAGAATGAACAGAAGACAGGGTGAATTTCTTTTCCTCACCATAAACAAATATAATCAGCCCAATTTCCCATAGCATGCTATGGGTGATGTATTTTATTAGGTTACTGGTATTGCCTTGAAAATTAACTCCTGCTTGTTTACACCATGGATGATCCATCCCCTGGTTGGAATATTGACAATAGAGAGGTATTTCCTTCTTCAAAAGAACAGCATTCTTGAGGGAAGGGCTAAAGCTGAGAAAATATCATCAAATATTGCAGGTTGTATTTCTGAATCATACAACAGTAGTGATACAGTTTTGGAGCCCCAGCCAGTTAGTCCCTTTCTGCAGGATGCTGGTGTCCCACACTAGGGACAGGAGAAATATGGGACCTGAAAGCTGGTTCTGCATGACTGTCATGCTACTGTCACTCTCCCCTCCCAGGACAGGCTCTACTGGGATCCCCACAGGATGCTGCCAGGATCTGGTAACCCGTGGAAAGGGCTTTTGAAAACTGAGACCTTGGAGCAGAGGCAGAATTTGGGAAACTTAAATTTGTTACTACAACTTCCAGAATCCCGCACCCAACATTTCTCATGGCCATATGGCTGCAGCTAGTTTCTAAGAGTGAAATCCCTAAAAATTATTTTCCCAGATTCTTATCCATCAGCACTAGTCAATATAGTGAATGTTGAGGACTGCTGGGAATTGATGTCTAACATCATCGGGGATCACAGTTCCCCATTCTTGCCCTACACTCACCTCCAAGCCATTAACTTATCTGAGATTATAGTGCTGAAAAACATATGACGAAATTCACAGGGAAAGTGATTTCTTAGGCCCTTTTCACATGCGGGCGGCGAAACGGGGCAAGCCACACCAAAACGGGGCTTACCTTGTTCCGTCGCCACACAGAGCATAGCATTTTGCTGCTCCACACGCTCGCAGTGTCCGGCGGTGTCTGCGGCGCTCGGCAGTGCCCAAAATGGCGGATTTTGACTGGCGGAGCGTCTCCACCAATCGGAGAAGCTCACCAGTCGGAAATCCCTCCCCCCGCCGGATTTGCAGGGACGCCCTTTCGCACGTCCGCAAATCCACACGGGTGCTGCGATGGGGCTGGACGGGGCTCCACACCCCGCGCTTTTTGAAAACCACTTGAAAAGTGGTTTTCAAAAAGCACGCGGCGCTGGCACTTCCACTCGCCCCAGCGTGGATTGGGGTGTGGAACTACACAAAAGTAGCCCACCCCAATCCACGCTATGGTGTAGACAACCTCCGTTAGAGGTCGCTCTACACCATTTTTTTTACCCCGTGTGAAAAGGGCCTTAAACATATTCAGAATCCAAGGTTTGAAATGTGAATTTTGTAAGAGAATTTGAAATGTAGACTATCTTAAAGTTAAAAGTCAGCGCTTCAAATGTATAGATCTTTTTTGGAACAAAGCAAAACTGAAAGCCCTGCACTTTGCTGATCATATTTGAAAATGTAAATTTAAAGGCAGTTGGTTCATTTTAAAAAACAGGTGATTAGCTGTTATAATCCACAGACGCCTGCAACTTTAGAACTTCAATTTGTTTCCCACTATATATTTATCGGTCTTGTGCTTTAGTTTCCAGGCAGAATCCAATACATACTTAACAGCTGGAGTTAATCCCATTGTTGCCACTACATCTCACTTAGAATATGGAAGAGAGCAAATTGACACAGATATAACCTGCTTTGCTGTGACATCTGTCATAATGACTGCTGACTAAGTTTCCTCTGCCCTACTGCTTTTGTTCCTCACCCTGTAAAGACCCACAGACATTAACTGTAATATAAATGCAATGTATAAACTTACATTACTTCAAATTACTAAATAAACTTTGCTATTCATCTCCTTTGTTACCCAGGCAAAAAGCAATAACATGAGACCAACCTGAAACATCCTTCAAAAAGGCAGTTGTTGGGAAACTTTTTATTAAATAAAAAGACAATTTCTTTAAGGATCATGTGCGATTAAGATAATACATGAGTATACCTGTTGAGATATTAATGAGCTCCCACTGGGGTATTATTAAGTGCACAGTTTGCTGCAATTTCACTTTCAACCTCCTATTAAGTTTTATTGATATGGATTCCAGACAACAGGGGGAAAATGCTGCAGAAAGCAGAGTCACAACAATTGGAGCCAGTTACATGAAAATCTTAGTTTAGCATCAGTTTTCTCCTGCTACAACACATGTGGCATACAAGGAAGACTCTGAAGAAATTTGCATCTTGCCAGTAAAGAATCCAAAGTGCCTGATCATTTTGAATTGGTTTTAGACTTCAGTTGTACTAATGTAGATATGATCCTCTGTCAGAGATCAAAGATTAGTTCTCACAACTGTTCATTATTCACCAATTCCTTCACTAATTACAGGGCAAAGAAGTCACTCCATAAGTGGTAGTTAATTTTGAATTAACATTATTAATTTTGAAAAGGCTTTTGTCTGCAGGACAAACATTGAGGGAAAGTCTCCCTGTTCATGAGGAAAGGAAGCCAGTCTGTTCTTAAGAAAAAAATATAAAGAAGAGAGAAAACAGGGTTCTTGAATGTCTGGAAGACTATACCCAATGATACAACAGATTTCCATCTAAAGTAAAGATAAGGGAAATCTGTAAATGTTGTCTTCTCCCATATTTGTATTTTTTAAACCTCAAGCTCTTTCTGTTCTAGATTTCTGATTTGCACATTCTTATAAAACTAACAGAAACGAAATTTTCCTCTATATGCAACAGCCTAATTAGGGATGGAAACAATATTTGGGAATATTTTTTAAAAGGATGAAAAATATGTTTCTTAAGTGTTAGGAAATCTATCAAGGTGAAGCCAGGATTAATAAGAATCTTCATAGTAGATGATACATTCTCCACAAATTTTTCAGGGTTTTTGCACAGAGAACATCTTTTTCTGTGTGGAATATAATGCTTTCGTGTACCAACTTTAGTTTTCTCTCCAGAAAATACTATTGTCTGTGGGGTGGGGGGAGGAACAATGTGAATTCCATGCAGAATAAGTCTCCAACCACAGCATTTTCTGCATAGAAAGCAGCATTTTCTACACAGAAAATAATATTGAAAATGTGTCCTGCACAGAAAATGCTTTTTTCTGCATAAAAAAAACCTCATGTGTGAAAATTGTGCAGAATAATTCTAAAACTGTGAATACTTTTTTTAAAAATGTGCAGTTTTCAAAGACCTTCTCATGGAAGATAATTACTGCAATTATTTATTAGTCTCCCCTAGAATTAAATTTGTCAAATTCATGCCCTACATTTATAAAAACAAAGAGCCTAAGAATTGAAGAAGAGGAAGAGGAAGAAATCCAAATTAAGCCAAAGCATAACTGCATACAATAACATAGTTGATTCAAGTCTAGACTTTTGTTTTTGCTTATTTGCTGTCAAGTCAACTTCAACTTACAGTGAACCTATCAATGAGAAACTCCTAAGGTCCCTGTTATCAGCTGCCCTGCTCCGGTCTTGCAAACACAGAGTTATGATCTCCCTGATTGAATGAATCCACTTGTAATGTGGTCTTTCCTTTTCCTATTGCACTGTGCTTTAACAAACATTATTGTCCTTTTCAATGCTTCATGACATCTCATCATACATTCAACGTTTAGTCATTTTGTCTTCTAGAGAGAGAAATGGTTCATGGTATCCACAGAATTCTCCTCTGACACCAAAGTTTATTCTCTTCCTTTCAGCATTCTTCAGTCCAGCTTTCACACCCATATATATATAAAACAGAAATCTTTTGGCATAGGTGATTCTGACTTTGGTATATAATGATATACCTTTCCATTTGAGGATCTTATCTCCTTTCTTCATAGCTACCTTTCCTAGTATTCTTCTGATTTCCTGAATACAGTCTCTGTTTTGGTTAATGATGGAGCAAAGCTGTAGAATATTGATAACTAAATCACTGTCTTTATTGCCCACTTTAAAGTTATGTAAACTGTCTGTGGTCATTATTTTTGTTTTCTTAATGTTCAGCTGTAATCCCGCTTTTGCACTTTCTTCCTTGATTTTTTTCAATAGCCATTCTAGAGTTATTTCCACATGAGAAGAGAGGAGGTTTTAACCGTGTTTCAAGAGCAGTGTTTTATACCACGATTCTGAAACTAAGCTGTCTGCACCCCCTCTGACTTACATCATGTTAAACCGGAGAACAGCGGTTGCTGCTTCCACATCAGCATGTCCCCAGCCACTCCTTTTCCTCTCTCTCACCCTGCCCCACCACCACTGATTGGTCTGTTTTTGATCTGGGAATGCCCATAGCCAGCAACTTCTGTGTTGTGAATTGATGTTACACTTCTACATGTAGGTGAAAAATAAAGCAGAACCAGTTTGGGAGATTTACATCAGAGTTTTTCCAGTTTTCTGATACAGTGGTTTCTCATTGCAGTGGACCATGTTAGGACCTGAAAACGTGAAGAACCACAAGGAAAACTATGACACTAAAATGCTACAATGTGCAGATGGGAGGGTAAGAATTCAATGCTACTATGATGTATCACCTCATGCGGAAATGACTCAAGCCTTTGCTGTCAGATTTTAAGGACTTAAATACATAAAGCCTTAAGCCTGGGTAGACAAACATTTGGTTTCTCCAAAATTAGATGACTACTACTGCCAGAATATCCTCCTCCTCCTCTTCCATTTTTTATTTTCTTCTTCTTCTTTCCTTTCTGAATAGAAACATGCCAGTTTTTGCAAAATTCTTGCAAACTTTACTAAACTTTAATAAAATTTTCGACCTTCCTTGATCCCAGGGTATCTAGAAAAAAAATCACTTGCCTACTACATTAGACTTAATACAATTAAAAATAAACACATAATCCCTCTCCCCTCCAAAAAGTATATTTTAGAAGCACTTCAGTGTAGATTTTTTTTAAAAAAAATGAGGTTGAAAATAAAGAAGCTTTATTTCACCAACAGAATAAGGTTTAAGCTGTAAGGACACACACCCGGTGGACATCTGTTTGATGGGCATCTATTCACGGAAGAAGAAAGTTTGAAATTACACCTTACCTCTGGAAACCTTATACTCCCTTGCACTCTTAATCTGCTCTAGAGTGTTGAGGGGCAGATTTTGTCAGGGTGCCTAGGTACTGCTGCTAGAGCATGTGCAGAGCACAGAAGCAGGACACTGTGCTAGATCATTGCCAGTTGCCCCAGAATGAAACACAGCCATGCAAAGTGCGTCTAGGCTAAGTTAAAGTTTATTTGAAGTATTGCAGGATATATACTGCTTCAGAAAGCATTTGCCATGAAGCATAAAAAGTGAGTAATTTGAGCAAAAACAACAAAGCAAAGAGAGAACAAAGAAAAGAGCTTTCCCATGATATAAGCTTTTTAACCTGAGTTAGCCACTCCCAGACCTACACTATGTAACATGGTTCCCATGTTTCAGAGCTTTCTCACAAGACTGGAAAATACAGCAGACAGATAGGCATTAACAATCTTGCATCTGGTACTACCAAGGATAAAGCAAGGACATTCTGACCTCTTCCTCCCACCCACAAGAAAAACACCTCTAGCCACACCATACTAGGGCCCTTTTTGCACGGCATTTGCCATGCGAAAGGGCCCCTGGAGCATTGCGCGACTGCGAGGAAAGGTCCACACGATGCACTCACAATCGTGTGACGCTCCAGGGCCTAGCAGGTGCCAATCGAGCACTATTTCATTTTCGGTTTTGAGCAGAAAATGGTGAGCAATCGCACATCACTCTGGGGCCCCGCACACACTTTCCATGTATGCAGAGCTCCAGAGCTGTGACACTCATGCTTCCTGCCCCAGTGCAGCCTGGGAAAATCCCAGGCTTCACTGCTGAAGGAAGAGTGGCACAATCCCTGCTCCCCAGCTCCACAAAAAGGTGAGTTGTGGAAAGGGCCTATCTGACAGATTTGTCCCTTTTTGGGCAGAGTTATGGGGATTTGAGATCCGTAGAAAAGAAGACAACAACAACGAAACTTCCACTGCCTGAGCACAAGTCTGATCATAGTTTCTTTATATATAGCTGATGATGAATTCAGCTCAACAGGATACCGTTCAAAATACAAACAATATCAGATTGTTCTTGATGATGGTCTTCCCTACCTATTGTAATGATAGCATAACTTTGCTGATAGATATTCATCATTATTATACAAGGAATATTCATAGTGGGAGGAAAAAACCCACCTGCAATGGCCAAACAAAACAAGCCTGTTTTAAGACACCTTTCTTATTTAGTAGATTTCCTTTTGCTAAAGCTTTGAGCTGTTTACAGTTCACATATACTTTGCCTGCCTCTGTTTGACAATTACTAAAGGTATTTGTGTTCAAACAGGATCCTGTTTGCTTACCTCATAGCCTTTCTCCTATGTTATCTTTGCATTGAATTTGTAACGATGAATTAGCAGGTCTGGATGATTACCAGGACAGGAAATGTAGATAGGTTGTGAAAGGACAAGTACACAAATATAAACAAGGGCAGTCAAAATGGAAAAAGAAACCGAGCTGCAAAGTGGTTAGAATCAGAAAGATTTTCTGCAGGGGAAAAACACTTAGCCAACTACTTATATAAGGACCTTATTCTGATTACTTGACTGTTGAATGCAAATAACACAAACCATCTTTGCAAGCAAGGTCAGTAGGTGACTGAGTCGTTTTTAATCCTGGCCTCAGGCATCAGCAATCACACATTTTCAATTCATAAAGAGCAACTTCATAAAGAATAGTGTTGTGAACAATAATCTCTGGCTTTTAGCATGTTCATTACCCTCTGCTGGAAAGAAATTAACAAACAACTGTTCTTGAGCTGTCTTTTAGTAACCAAAGCAAAGCAAACCAAAGAGTCATAGTCCTATGCTCAAACTGTCTGTACCCTTCTAAAGCAACTGCTTCTAAAACTTGACATTATTCACTACTTTCACAGCCTTCTTGTTCCTGAGAAGACCCCAAGGCCTTTCATTTGACAGTCCTGGTTTAGACAAGGATTATGTAGAGTTATGTCTCTTCTTTCCCTTTTCAAAATGTCGTTCACACTGTTATATTGCCCTGAGTCCCTGACTTCTCTTCCATTTACTACAATGACAGCCTCTATGATCTATCCCCTTTGGACCAATTAGCTAGTTGTAGCCTTTGAATGCTGCCATAAAACAAGTAGTAATAAACCACTTCTCTTGTTGGAGGAAACTATGAGTGACATCAAGCTCTTCATTCACTGGCCACCCACCCACCCACTACATATTTCATCAAGGCAAAGGACACAGCTCAATAGAGAAGCAAGCAACATGAATGATGCCACCCAGTTTGCATCATATGCTGACAGATAGTCAACCAAAATGTGTGAACTTTCATTGCAGGAACTGAGCCCCAGAACTACCCTGTAACAACACTGGTTTAAGAATTCAGAGATTACACTGCACCACTGTATGAGCTGGCATAAACCAGTCTCTTTGCCATAAACACCATAAATACCATTGCAGTGTACAGATAGTGATATTAGGCTGCATGACAGGGTTGTTGAACATTATTCTTCATCAAAGTATTTGTGACATTCCAACCCCCCCCCCACCATTGAGAGCCAGTGTGGGTAGTGGCTTGATCATTGGACTACAGCCCTGGAGACCAGGATTCAATTCTTTGCTCAACCATGGAAACCCACCAGGTGATCTCGGGTGCATCACCCACTCTGAGCCACCAGAAAAGCCCATATTAGGGTTTCTACATATTCATATTAGGGTTTCTACAAGTTGGAAATGATTTGAAGCCACACAACAACAACTAGCAACATGGTACAAATGTACAGCTCTACCAACCAATGATCTGAATGGGAACTTTAAAAAAAACCATGGCTTCTGCTTTAAATCTCAGGTTTCTAATTAAGATTAAAGAGATTGTAGCCATGAGGAGGAGCATGTGTTTTGGTTTAGGGATGTAAATAATTGCATATTTTGCTCATACATGCAAGAACAAACAATTGCAGCAATTTTCTCCCCACTCCACAAGAATATGGTTTCAACATAATTTTTGCACACTAGTTGTACTTCGGGACTTTATTTGGGGGAAAATTCACCTGGGGAAAAAAATATATGTGGCCATTTCTGCCCTACCCTGTTATAGCGCTATTATTTCACTTTCCACATCTGAAATTCTGGGGTTTGTAGTTTACTGAGGCCAAACTACAAACCCCAAAATTCCACAGGATGTTGAAAGTGGAATAATAGCACTATAACAGTGTAGTGCGGAAATGGCTTTTGATTCTGCTGCTCTGAAAAAAGGTGTTTTAGGCAAAAATATACATTCTCTACAACATAAAATGATTCCTAAGCAAAAAGAAAGAAAAAAGTTTTGCACATAAAACACATGCAGGAAAAGTACATGTGGTTCTTCTGCTCAGGAGTCTGTGTATTTGCACACATTGAATTAAATTCCACAAAATTGTGCAAAATATGTAAAATATGTATATACAAACTGGGCAGTAATCCAATAACATGAGTGCTCCTGGGGCTCAGGTGCTCAGGTGCTTCACTCATGGGTGACTGAGAAGGAACCCAGATTGTGTCCCCCTTCCACTGCAAATGCCACACTAGATGCTACCTCTAAACAGTTTGCGGTTTATATTGGGTTTAAACAGGTTTAATGAAGTGGCCTTTTCAACTTACATCCATTAACTGGTTTCTTCATTTCCATATACACATTTCTTGCCCCAAAACATGTTCTCTGCATAGGAATAGCACATGTGTTTAGGAGTAAGTGTGCAAGGAATTTTATAGGTGTTTCTCTCTCTCTCTCTCTCTCTCTTTTTCAAGGTGTTTTAAATTCAGGCAATTAACCTTTTCTCTTAAGGACGTCAATATTAATAAGTGTTCTTCTCATCTTTACTCTGCATTCAAAAAGTCCCAAGTTCATCCCTGACATTTACAGTTAAAACAGTCAGGTAGCAGATGAGAAGAAAAATGTCCAAGATCGAGAGAGCAACTGCCATTGGAGCATACAATACTGGGTTTGATACTCCTCACTCAACTGGTCCACGTTGCAAGACCAATGAATAATCACATACAGTTGACTCACGGAGGGTTTGCAGAGAAACTGGAAAGTATAACAAGCATAAAATTAAAGACATGCAAAACAGAACTCCATGTTCCATTGCTCCCCCTCTTTCAAAGATGAAGCAGCCACAGTTCTAACATTTAAGTTTTAATTACAAATGCTGAGGCTCTAGGGCATTCATCTTCTACCTGCTTCACTTTGCCAACTATGGGAAATGCCAGTCATAATACACTGTTTCTTTACTGAATGGTAGAGATCAAGGATGCCCTCATTCAAGGAGGCAATGACACCATGGCCTGAGGCCCTTCTCTAAACTGCAAAGCCCAGGATCCCATAGATTGTTGAATTGGAATGATAGTGCTATAACAATCTAGTGTGGAAATGGCCCACGTTTCTGTCTCAGCTTGTGATAGCCACTGGTAATATGGTCAGCTTATAAGTCACTTCAAATTGCATTTTACAATATTGAGCAAATGTTTTATTCTGAACCACAGTAGTAAACATTCCAGTAATGATATACCATGTGAATACATATCTCTGTATATTCCAATACAGACAAAATATAGGTTTGAAAGTAATTTTGCTGCATATAATTTGAGGTCCTAGTGCATCAATACCACTTGTCTTTTTTTCAGGTGATGCTTCAGAACCAATCATTAACCTAGCTCACTTGAGGTACTCTAGAACCTTCTTAACCTTTCTAATGAGTGTCTTTAGGTAATTATGCACTCCAACAATGTTGTTTCTGTCACATTTCCTATTTACATATACTTCTTCCCCTGCCCCCAAAAATATTCTGAAAATTAGCACTCTTGCTGTTCTCCTTTATGTGTGTGTATATGTGCCTTCAAGCCACCTGTCAACTCAGAGGTGGATTTGCCAGTTCCTTCCTCTCAAAAAAGGAATTCAGTAGCAGTTTCTCATCCAAGTACTAACCAGGGCTGACTCTGCTTTGCTTCCAAGCTAAGGATCTGGTGCTTTTAGGATATTTGGTGGCATTTTCATAGACTATTTCCATACTAGACTGTTATAATTATTCCCACTTTCAATATCCTGTGGAATTCCAGGGTTTGTTGTTTACTGAGAATTCTAAAAGCCCCTCCCTAAACTGCAAACCCCAGGATTCCACAGGATGTTGAAAGTGGAATAATAGCACTATAACAGTCTAGTGCAGAAATGGCCATAGCCAGCAAAAAGGCTGTAGTTTTGGTGTGGGAGAGCCAAAAATTAAAGTTTACTCTACAACTGTTTCCTATGTTACAGTTTAGAAATATAGAACATTTCACATATCTGTACCTGTACCTGGATAGATAGATAAAAGCAAACACACAGACATACAAGTTCCCATTTGCTAACTGAAAAGAAAAACCAATTTATATTACATATTCTAGAAAGGGGAACATTCAAGTACATTCAACTTTATTATGCACCACCTACTTTGCAGGTAGGCAAGGGCCTACCATGGCTGCCACAGGTCTGAGGGATACTCTTTCTCTCCTTTCTAGGATTCTGTTCAACTTTTCTTACAAGGCACATTCAGCTACTTTTCACACACGCTTCTCTGATTTATGATGTGCTGTTTAGGAAAATCTGGATTTCAATAATGAGCAAAATAGGCACTAAAAACCTTTGTCTACATGTTGTAGATGTCTACATATTTTAGACTATGAATCCTCACTAGTCATATCCTCAAAAAAGAGAGGCTACTTTTCCACTCCTTTTCTTTGAGACAGTAAAATATTTTCTTTCTTTTCTTTTTTCTTCATTTCAAGAATGAGTTTTGTGCAAAGTCTGCTGTTACTATGGTATGTCACACTTTCTTGCATGGACTGCTAGCAGTTAAATGTATAACATCTATCAAAAGAATAATGTGCATCTCCTTAATCAATTAGCCAAACACATGACATCAGTTCCTCACATAGACATTTTACATAAATTACAGAAACCTCAGCAGGAAAATTTTGAGTATTAATAGCATACCCTCCAACTATTCCAATTTGGCAGGGTCAGTCCTGATTAATCCTCTGTTGTCCCACTTTTCAGCTGCTTTTAAAACGTCCCAGTTTCTTTCTTTCTTTCTTTCTTTCTTTCTTTCTTTCTTTCTTTCTTTCTTTCTTCCTTCCTTCCTTCCTTTCCTTCCTTCCTTCCTTCCTTCCTTCCTTCCTTTCTTTCTCCCATTTTCCCCTTTCTTTCTCCCACTGAGAGGGAGCCAGCATGGTGTAGTGGTCTGAGTGTTGAACTACAGCTCTGGAGATGAAGGTTTGAATCCCAGTCAACCATGGAAACCTACTGGGTGACCCTGGGCAGGTCACACTCTTTCAGCTTCAGAGGAAGGCAATGGCAACCCCCCTCTGAACAAAATCTTGCCAAGAAAACATCATGATAGGTTCACCTTAGGTTTGCCATAAGTCTAAGATGACTCAAAGGAACACAACACCAACATGAAACTGAAATTTCCATTCATACAAATGCAGTGCCGTAATTTGAGTTCATATGTTGAAATCTCTTACCCAAGTGAAATCGCCTCTATGTATAAGTGAAACATCTCATTCATCTTTTTGTGTTATTGTCATCATCATCACCACCACCATCACTACAACACAGCCACTATTTCTCCAGCATGACATGCACCATCTAGAATTATGGGAGATATTCAAATATCTGCTAGTCTTTAGAGCCTTTTGGAAATATTTGGTTCTCAGGAACCCTCCTTCCACTTTCAAGTAAGTTTGGGTGAAAAGAAAGGCAAAGAGGGTTCAGAGAGGCTCTTTGGGACTTTGAACTATAAAATGTACAGTTGGGAAGGAACCCAAAAGTCATCTAGTCTAATTACTACTGATGCAGGAAATTCACAGCTGATACATCCTTGTGAGATGGTCATCCAGTAACTTCAATTGGGCAAGAGCCCACACCTTCTGAGGCAGTCTGTTCCAATGCTTAACAGCCATTTCTATCAATAAGGTCTCCTCACCCAATGTTTAGATAATATTTCCTTTCTTGTTCTTTTAATCTACTGGTTGTGTCCTATCCTCTGGAGCAGCAGAATCCAAGCTCTGTCCAACTTGATCCTTATACCCCTTCAGATATTTAAATACCACTATCGTAACGCCTCTCAGTGTTCTCTTCTCCAGTCAAAATATATCCAGCAACTTTGGTTTCCAGATCCTTTACCTTCTCTGTACTTCTCCTCTGGAGATGTAAGCTGATCTGAATCAAGCCTGGGGAAGCTATTAACATGCTACGGGGCTATTACATACAAAAAGAGATTCATTTCCTGTTCTATTTTCTGGATTATTAAATTTTCTGGGTTTTTTTTTTTTTAAGTTTCAGTTAATTATTGGAGTATAAGGTACTGGGAGTTTGTTGTAAGCTGCTTTGAGAAACCCATACCTGAACAGCAAAGTATAAATATTTATAATGTTTAAAAATAAATGATGACTTCAGGTAATTCTTCTAGCTCTCAGGCAGAAGACTTTCCCACCCCAAGACCTTTCAGCTAAAGATCTTAGAGACTGATCTCAGAAACTTCTATATCCAAAAAATGTGCTCAGATATAAATATTTATTCTTTTCTGCACAGTTCCCTGCAAATTGAATGCTTGGATCTAATGCACACCTATCAGGTAAAGTATGCAAATACCTTCACGCTTCTAAAAGGTCTTAGTTTTTGGCATTTTTTTCTGTTTATTTTTGTATATCACAAACACTTTATAAGTTATTTGCACCATTCTATTAAAAGTCAGCATATGCTATGACAATGACAGCCTTACAAGCCCTAAAAAGACCCTGCTATTAAACCGTAACAAGACAAGTTTCATGCATAAGACATTTTTGAGCTGATAAATGAGCTGTAGAAATGCATAAGCATGAATAATTTTGATTTATGAGCAGTATACAAAGATTTAGAATGGGGAAAACCACAGGGATATAGTCTTCACTTGTCCTGAATTCATGAACGAAAAGGCAAACAAAAAAGAAGCAAAATTAGTCTGCAGAATGAAGGACCAAATGAAAGACAAGGCTGTATTCTATCTAATATAAATCCTGCCCCCCACAACTACAATTTCTTATGGTTTACCTGGGAATAGATGAGGTGGTTTGAAAGCAGATATCTGTTGTCACTACTAAAGGACAACTGAGGTGGAACCCATTGTAACAGTTACAAACAGCGGTAGATGAAGGAAGCAGTTTCATCAAAAAGCATGCAATTGCTGATTGATTAGCATATTCTGATAACATCAAAGTGCCAGGACTATGCTGATAGGCTACTAAACAACCAGCAACTCTTCATTTGTGTGGTAGTAGTCTGCCACTTCTTTTACCACCATCTACAGACAGCCTCCAGTAAACATGGGCATTCTCTTCTAGTTGAAAGTGTAGTCAACTTGCCGGAAAATAATCCTAGTAGCCACCACCAGGTGTTTGACAAAGACTAAAGAGTGAGTGTGGTGTAGTGGTTTGAGCCCTGGAGACCAGGATTCAACTTCTCACTCAGCCATGGAAACCTATTGGGAGACATTGGGCACATGACATGCTTTCAGCCCCAGAAAACCCTATGATAGGTTCACCTTAAGGTCGCCATAAGTCAGAAATGACTTGAAGGAACACAAAACAGCAGCAACAGAGGAGCACTTATACCACCCTGGCTACGCTAAAACAAATTATCAGTTCTGAGTCTCAGCATCCTACCTATAAAATGGGAATAATAATGGTATGGCTACCTTACAAGGTCATGAAATAAACACCTGGTAGCATTTTACATAATATAAAAAACTATAACAAGAATGTTATTATAACAGAGACGGTGAAAAAATAGATGAAATTTACTGCGTAAATGTAGTCAGTATGCTCAAGAGTAATAATTTGAAAACCCAATGTTTATTTATAGGCTCCTTTCATAAAACTTCAACACACCTCAGATTAATTTTCCCCTGAACTTTAGCATAGAATACACTTATACTTAACACATTTGAGGCACTATTCTTAGAGCCTTTTCAAGATGAAGTTTGAATACTCCTGTGCTGGATGTGGAAAAAAGAAATCTTTCTGCTGGTGTGGTTTTATTTGACATGGACTATCCTCACATGGCGAGACACCCTTTCAAAGATTCTCCAAGCCCAGAGAATCCCAAGGATTGCAGCTGAAAAAGGAGCATTCATATCCAGGATTCCACAGGAAGCTGCCATGACAGTTAAAGTGGAATCATGCTGCTATGACTGTGGGTCTCAAGACACTATGCATTTTTTCATAAATATTTTCTCACCATTTCTGAAAGAGGTCTTTGCATAGATTTAGTACCTTTTTTTCTCTCTGTGTAGCTAAAAGCACACACACAGTGAGCACAAAAAGACAAGGGCCCTTTTCACATAGGCCTTCTGTTGCGCGACAGCCCCGTGAGCCTCGTGGGAGTGGGAGCGTCGCTC
This sequence comes from Ctenosaura bakeri, assembly GCA_948474755.1. Lineage (NCBI taxonomy): Eukaryota > Metazoa > Chordata > Lepidosauria > Squamata > Iguanidae > Ctenosaura > Ctenosaura bakeri. Next base: position 52,749 of record CAOLHI010001899.1, read on the forward strand.
TGCATGACGCACTCCCACTTCTGCTGGGCTCACGGGTCTGAAACGGCGCGATCGCGGGTTTTTTGATTTTCGCTTCGAAGTGAAAATCACCCGCGCTCGCGCAACGCTCCCAGTGCCCGCGCGCACTTACCTCCTGTGCGGAGCGTCGGGGAGGCAGCCAGGTCGCGCTTCCTTCCCTCCACCCCTGCGGAAGGAAGAGGCGGGGCGCTAGCGCGACGGACGCGACAGCCTCCTGCTTTGCGCGCGCAGGGGGCGCGGACGCAACAGGCTCCTTTCTCGCACACGCAGGGGGGCAGATGGGACAGGCTCCTTTCTCACGTGCGCGGGGGGGCGGACGGGACAGGCTCCTGATTCGCCGGGGGGAGGGCGGCTCGCGCGACGCTGTCGCTTCCCCCTCGTTCCTTCGCCTCCGGAAGGAAGGAGGGAGGAAGCGGCAGCCAACCGGAGAAGGCTTCTTGCGCGAGCCGCCCTCCCCCGCTCGCGCTAGAAGCCTTAATGCGAAAAGGGCCAAGGTGATTGATCAAAAAGACACCAGTTTAATGCTACTACTTTTTAATAGTCCAAGGAACAAGGCAACACTTATTGCAGCTTTAAATTTCAGAAATGCACATCAAATAGTTTGTTTTAGTAAGTCTCATCTGGAGGAGTGTAGGTAGGGGGAGAAGTTTCTGGAGCCCTGATCAAAGAATATTAAAAAAAGAAGAGAAATTTAAGTTTTTGAGTGGAGTGTTTGTTGACCAAGACTCTGGAGCAGCCAGCACTCTTTGAGAAAGTATAACCTTTGAGGCATGAAAAGCAGGTTGTCTCCCCATCACTAACACACACATGGGCCTCTATGGGTGGAAAGTGTTTTGCGACTTCCTGGATGGTAGGGCTGCAGTGACTCTCTTCAGAAACGTCTTCTCTTTTAACGATTCTATTCTGTACTGGTTTCTACTGTATGCTATTATTGTTTAATATACAACCTTGTATAATGTTATCCAGGATGAGCTGAAAACTCATTCTTGCTTCCACAAGTGCTATGCACTTGGAAAATTGAGCAAAAGGGTTTTATCACTCCTTTCCCTGTTTCCTTCTTCCTCAGCTTTTCCTTCCATCTCTTTCCTCTACAATCTCATCCAGCATTTTACTGACCCCTTTTTCTTATATCTATTCGCCCCTTTTATTTATACAGTAAAGTAAAATGGGTGCAGAGAATTGTAGGCTTGGTAGATATCTGATAATTAAAATCGCAGATATCACATATTGTATTTGGGATCCCTAGATCTCTCCTACTTGCAAAACATGGGCTCTACCACTGACCTTTGCAGATCACCCTTCCTCAGTAGGGGTGCAGAGGCAGAAAGGATGCAGAGATTTAGGTCATTTCTGCACTAGACTGTTATAGTGCTATTACTCCACTTTCAACATCCTATGGAATCCTGGGTTTTCCAGTTTAAAGAGGGGCATTTAGAATTCTCATCCAGAGAGCTCTTTGGCTTCAGTAAACTACAAACCCCTGAGTTCCACAGGATGTTGAAAATAGTATAATAGCACTGTAACAGTGTAGTGCAGAAATGACCTAAGTTGCATAGAAAAATATTCTGTGTATGCTCACAGGCAGTCAAAACATTTCTAATTAAGAATTTTTAACCCATAATTTTGTTTTTTATTTTATTGAAGAAAAAAGTTATTTTTACACATCTGCTATGAAATGATGCAGGCCCCCCACCTTTTTTTTTGGCCTAAATTTGTTTACAAAGTTACTTTCCTTTGCTTAAAATCTGAAACCAAATTCCAGAAAAACGTTGTTGTTGTTTTGTTTTAGCAACTATGGGGGGGGGACTATTAAGAGATGATATTATTTGCCATTTTAAATTGACTGGCATTGTGGGTTTTCACATCATTTTATTTGAAATGATAATGTGAGCTGAAGGGTTGTGAGACTTGTTTTTTTAGGAAAATTTATTGTTTATTGACCTACATATAGCTTGCTAATATCTGCCTTTTTCTCACGTTATTCCTACAACAGCTTTCTATAAATTGACTAAAAGCATTTTAAGCATCTTTAATTGTCCTGTATGCTTATATTGATGAAAATATAAATTGTTTCTCCTATTATCTCCTAAAATAGTTTCTTTTTTTTTCTAAATAGTCTTGGACTTTGTTCAACAGATACTACAAACTTGTTAAGGTTTGACATTTATTTGCCTCCAAGGTTAACTGCAAAAACAGAAGAACTACTAAATGCCAAAAGAACACCACTTGTGAGTTTATAAAAGAAGCAAGAAAAAAAACATATAATTCATACAGAGAGGGCCTTTCCACCCTACACTGTTATGGTGCTATTCTTCCACTTTCAACATCCTGTGGAATCCTGGGGTTTGTAGTTTAGGGAGGGGCCTTTAGAATTCTCAGCCAGAGAGCTCTTTGGTCTCAGTAAACTACAAACCCCAGAATTCCATAGGATGCTGAAAGTGGAAGAATAGCACCATAACAGTGTAGGGTGGAAAGGCCCCAACAGAATTTAACAACTAAACTTTGAACAAGTAAATTAAAAAACTGGAGAGTCTTTACTGGATTTCTGCTGTCTCAGAAAAAAACAGTTGTGACAAAACTATTTTTTTCAGGATTTAGATAATCACCAGCATTTCCATAATAAATTACAAATATATAAACTGTTCTGCATATATTATTTCGATTATTTATTCCACAATTTAAATGCTACCTTTCATTTCAAAATTCCTAAAGTTGTTCACAGTAAACAGGTAAAGCAGTATTTTAAAAAATAAAGGATTAAGTAAAAAAAAAATCTATAATATCCATAATTCCATTGTTTAATAATTGTGCGTTGGCAATTAGCAATTTGTTGTTGTTGTTTCCATAGCTGAGTGAGGAATTAAACCCAGGTCTCCAGGGCAGGGTCATACTTTAATGCTTAAGCCACTATACCACGCTGGCTCTTACTTCCTCATAAATGAGAATAAGATTGCTACATCTGTTTCTAAGGCCATTTCTGCACTAGCCTGTTATAGCACTATGATTCCACTTGCAACATCCTATGGAATCCTAGGGTTTGCAGTTTTGGTCGCCCCCTCCCGAAACTGCAAACCCAAGGATTCCATAGGATGTTGCAAGTGGAATCATAGCGCTATAACAGGCTACTGAGGAAATGGCCTACGGTTGAGATCCTGGCTGGGAAGATGGAATGTAAAGTTCTGCCAAGGTAGAACATCACTGTATCTCCCACAAGATTCAACTGTTTTCTGCATTCTCCCCAACATGGTCATTTGGTGGCTGATGGAGAGTGAAGGGGCAGCAGAAGAGTCTCTGCCTGTATCTCTATAGCTAGAAACAAACCAACAAAAGCCATTTTCCTTGTTAGTGGGCCCTACAGGCAACAGGTAAGTTCTGAGGGGATGAGGTCTTTGCATAATTCTTCCCCCCACAATGACACTCCTTCCCCCCAAAAAAGATATGCTAGCATTGCACTGGTATATACCACTAATGGGATGCAAGCCACTTTTTCTTAAATGTCAAAGGGTGAATCAGTAGGTTTTAGGCCACAGAAGACAGGCAAAACAAGACCACCAAAATAGATATTTGCACTGCTTTAAAGATCATGTTATTCGCAGTCCCCAGGGTGCTTAGATTCCTTTTGAAACTTTACTGCAAACCTTTCACATGTCATGTGAAAGAGAGGCAGACAACAAATTGAAGGAGTGTGAGCATCACTTTATCTCATTAGCCTTACAGTGCAAGGTTAAGAGATTTAAAGCATTTTTTTAAGAATTAAGATGCTTGCATATAATAGTGGGTTTGTTATACAAGTGATCTTTTACACTAAAGATCCCACGGACTGAATTTGGGGTCCCTGACCCCCTCAAGCAAAACACATGCTATACCACTGACTTTTGCTGATTACCTTTTTCCTTTGGATTGAGGAAACAGGATACAGTGATTTTGCTGTGAAGGAAAATTTCTGTATGTGCACAAAGGCACTCAAAACATTTCATGGATTCATGAATCCACTCCAGATTCACTGACCAGTCTTTGCAGTCAGCCACATTCAGTGGTGAGTGCCTCTTAACAGAAATAAACACATCCTTCCTTACTAAATTTACCATTACTCCTCATTCTCCTTTAAAAAATGAGATATTTGAAGTGTACATGTTGTTAAACATGGATAGAGATTGAAAGAGAAGTAAGATACAGTTTGCTGATAAAACTTGAAAGAGTACGATGAGACCCCAAGAAGCACTAACAAAATGTACTACTAGGCAGTCAAAGGTGACAAAATATGTCCTATTCTCTGTAAAACTCATGGTTTGCTTCAAAAACTAAGGCACTTTACATACCCTATCTTTGTCCGATCATGGCCAGTGGCGATGGCGGCAGCGGCTCTACCGCAATGGAGCGCTCCTCTCTGCACCAGATGTGGGATCCGGGAAGTGCAACGACCATGTCTCTTCCTACCACAGTTTAGCTGGTACTGTCTGAGGTTGCGCTGAGTCGAGAAGCACAGCCATTGCACTTCCAGGGCCTCTGCAGACAAGGGCCCTTTTCGCACTAGGCTTTTTGCGTGAGCGGGGGCGGGCGGCTTGCAGGAAAAGCCTAGTTCGGGAGCCTGCCGGTTCCCCGCTGGTTCCTTCCGCAGCCGAAGGAACCAGCTGGGAAACGGCACCGTCCCGGAGGCGGCGGCGGCTCGCGAGTCCATCCCCCCCCCGTGCGCGCAAGAAAGGAGCCCGTCGCTCCTGGCGCGCGCGGGGGGCGGGCGTGACTGTCGCTCGCTCCTGGCGCGCACGGGGGGGCTGCTCGCGACAGCCTCCCGGTCGCGCGCGCGCGCACGGGGGGCGGGCGTGACTGTCCCTCGCTCCTGGCGCGAGCGACAGTCGCGCCCGCCCCCGCACGCGCCAGGAGCGAGCGACAGTCGCGCCCGCCCCCCCGCACGCGCGCGAGCGGGAGGCTGTCACGAGCAGCCCCCCGCCCGTGCGAAGCAGGATGCTCTCGCATCCGCCGCGCTAGCTCCCCGCCCCGCCCCTTCCTTCCGCACGGGCGGAGGGAAGGAGGCGCGACCCGGCTGCCTCCCCGACGCACCGCACTACAGGTGAGTGCGTGTGGGCGCCGGGAGCGTAGCGCGAGCGCGGGGTGATTTTCGCTTGAAAGCGAAAAAAAAACCCCACGCTCGCGCCGCTGCAGCCCCGTGAGAGCGCCGGAAGTGGGAGTGCGTCGTGCGGAGCGACGCTCCCACTCCCGCACGGCTCACGGGGCTATTTCGCCCGGGAAAGCCCGTGCGAAAAGGGCCAAGATAAGTGCAGGTGCATGGCGGGAGGGTGGCACAATCACTGGTAATTGATGAGGGAAACCTGTCAATGATTTGCAGCATGATCACACTGCCTGGGGATGGGAGAAGGATGGGACCAGGACAATGTTATGCATAAGTGTCATCCCAGTCCCATTCTTTCCCTGTTGTCATGGCAGGTTGGATGTGTCAAGTGGAAAGGGGCTAAGGGCCCAAGTAATGAACTAATAAACATAACTCAGTGAAAAACTATTTCAGTCATTAATGTCAGTGACAATGACTTAAACTTCCCACTTCTAAAGTTCATTATTAGCAACTCAGGCCATTTCCACACAGGGTATTAGAAACGGTGCAGTCTGTCCTCCAGGGAGGACGTCTGCACCTGGGAGTGGACCGGGTCCGGACTACTTAGTGTAGTTCCGCACCTCAGTCCACTCTGGAATGACCCCAAGTGGTGTCCAGTGTGCTTTTGAAAAACCTGTTTCTTGCAGTTTTTCGAAAGCACGGAGTGCACCAGTGCGAGCCTGCTCCCTTTTGCAGATTTGCAGGCTCGCACCAATGCGAGCCTGCGATCTGCCGGGGGTGGGCTTTAGGCTGGCAAGCTTCAGTGGTTGGTCGAGACCCTCAACCAACCGGAAGCCGCCATTTTCGCCCCCGGAACAGTGCGGAGCAATGAGCACACACTGCTCCAGAGCAGCCTGGATTGGACTGGGGAGCCAAAAGACCTGGTAAGTAGCGTCACGGGGCGATGCCCTCACCTCGTGCGGAAATGGCCTCAGTTTTCAAACTGAATGTTCCAAGATCTGAATGAGAACATGCTATGATCAACAGGCACCACATGAGAAAGTATCTCTCCTAAAAACATAATAAGCATATTGTCTAGTTTGACTCTCAGTCGCTATGCAAGATCACCTTCCTTCTTTCCTACTATATTAAAAGTTTAATAGTGAAAGCTTAATCCTTTTTCTACAGTCTCTGAAGATTTTTTTCCCTTGGAACTCATCTATTTCATATGGTTCTAATACATTTGTGTGCTTGCATAGAACAATTAGAAAGTATCAAATCTGAAATACAAAAGGTGTCTCTGGGTCCAATAATCTGCTTTGCAGTTTGATAGATACACCTTAAATGCATGGAAAATGTTATTTTATAAAATGACAAATGCCTTATTTTTTTGTAGAAGCTAAGTTCTGAAATCTCTCTGACATGGTCTTTGATTTCTGATCCCAGGCATGCTAGGACTTTTTATCTGCTACTGTGAGCCAACTCACCTGTAGGCCACTTTGAGAGAAAAGGTGGGAGCCATTGGCCTCATATTACTCATTTGATTGATCAGGTCTACTGAATTTTGATTTGTCCCCTGACATTCAACAATACTGGCTCTCCTGTACTTTTAATGTGTACAAGAGGGAATTTCAGCAGGTAGTCCTTGTCACACAACCAGGTAACAAGCAGTACCAGTTGAAATCCCCACTTCTACACAATTAGAGATACAGAAGCCCTTTCCAATTTTAACTCTGGCAACCCCACTCAAAAGCTGTAAGATTCTGTGCATTTATTTTATGTTAAAATATAAAATCAAAAGAAAGAAAGATCCCCACTCCTTCTGGTATCATTTTTTTCTCCAGCAGAAGAATAAAAGAAGTCTGAGGAAACAGATTACCCTAAACGGGCAAGACTCTGAGGAGGAACTCTAATCATCCTTCTTCTCCTTCCTGCAGAGTAACATCTATGGCCACCACTGGCTTCTCCTTTGGTCTCTGAACTTGTTGTGTTTCAGTTGATGCTTCCTGTGCTGGTAGGGGTGGTGGCTGGAGTGCAGCTGATTCTGTACTGTGTCTGAAATGTTTGACATGTCAGGAATCAAACCGTAAGCAATTTTTTTCTACTTTAATCATGCATATTCTTTAACATTTCACAGATGAAAACTGGGACAGGTACAGCCAAGGAACATCAGAGTGTGACCAAGATGGCAGAGGTTATTAATGTGGAAAAACATACAAGCTAGGAGAGGCTAGTTTGCTTTTGCCTCAACCTATAGGTAAGGGCAAAACTCCATCCCTTCCTCTCTTCTTCCCCTGCAATGGCAACATTTTTATTAATCAGGAGCTATTTTCTAGTCCATTGTGCAATGAAATTATAGACAGGCCCTACACTCAAGAATATAGTTTAGTGAATCTATGAAGTACTTTTTCAAGTTTAAAACCCAATTCAGCCAACATCTTGATGGTCTAGTCCTAAAGAAGTATTCAAAATACTTCTTTTAAAAAATTTCCTCCTTTTCATAAATTAACTCTTTGATGAGTTTACCTGGGAGTGTATATATGAGAAGTATTTGCTATTAGCCTTGTTTCCTGTCAAGCACACTGTGTAAAGGTTTAAGGTTCAGAAACCAGACTAAAAAGCAGATTAAGGTTTGGTAAAGTATAAAATCATGACTATTTCCCTCTGTGAATATGAGCCCATTAGCTTTCCAGTTGTAAAGATATTTTTATGTTATGAGCCTAGGGACAACATTTCCCCAAATCTGCAAGTGACTTGAAGGCACATACATTTACTGCCCCCAGACTGGTTGAAAAGAAACAGGCCAGAATGAGTCATAGCCAGATGGAGAAATTGAGAGAGAGAGTGATGGGAGCAGGGGCAATGGGGAGCTACAGGTTGGAAACCTGACTGTAAAGTCTGTAAAGGCACTTATTGCTGGAGTAAAAAATAATTATTTGATGTAAATCAAGAGTAAGATTCTGACTGTTTAGATGGGAAAGTCAAAATATGGCTGGGAAAGCATGCAAACAGATGGCCTTGATCTAATAATGAAACTATGCAATTATCCTGCTGAATTGGCAACCAGCATAATTAGATTAAGAAATTGGTAAATCCAGTTGTCATGAGCCACAGCCTGGGGAGAGGCAGCACTGAAAAGGGTACATGACATCCTAGTAGCTCTTAAGTGTCTGATCCCTGGTACTTCTCCTTTGACTTTTCTGAAACTCTCGATTAGGAAAGTGAGAAAGTGCTTGCATGTTGGGGTGCAGCTACTTGTTTATTCTGGAAATTTTCTTTCACTGTTCCCATGGCTTTCTTACATCTTTATTCTTCTTCCATCATTCTTCCACAGCTTCTCTCCATTCCTTCCTCAGACTCTTCCCCAGTTGATGAGAAGAAGCTAAGGCAGTGAAAGAACAGCTGTTCTCTTTAGGGTAAATCACAACAGAGATACCCACAATGAGATAGCCCAAGGATAAAGAATTGATTTCTATTTCTCGCCATCCTTCCAGACACAGAATATATGGAAGAGTGAAACAGCAGATGTATTTTATTTTAATTTATTTTTTGAATACCTTACTCCCATGATGGGATCCAAGACAGAGGCATGAAGAGGGAAGGGGAGAGGAAAAGAGGAAAACAACATTTGCCCTATCCACCCTTGGCTTCAGTCTTTCTTACTATCAGGTCCAACCCCATTCTTTGCTGCTATAAAGTCCCTAAGAGATTTCTCATGATAAAACACAGTTTTTGGCATCCTCTTTTCAGTAGTGGTCTAATATTGTGGTATGCCTTTCCCCAAACTTCCTTTGTCTCCTTCACTAGTGGATCATAAAGACCTTTCTAGTTTTCCTATTCCTTTGATTAGTCTGTTGCTGGCTTCAATCAACTGGTTGTGGTGGTTGTTATTTGGATTAATTGATTATGAAATATCATAATGTAACTGTTATTTTTCATCGCCTGTCACATTGGGAAGATATATTCAGAAAGGTGATTTTTCAAAAATGTAAATTAATTAATTAATTTAGGAATGCTCAGAAATTGAGTGTGTAAAGATGAGCTTCCAATCTCCTAAAAAAGAGCTATTTTTTGCTTTTTCAGATTTCTTCCTTCTATATTCCTTTAGCAATTGCAATGAATATGCCATGGAATAACAGATATTTGCACGTTTCACCAAATTGTGTATATAGTGTACTAATATAACATGTGCAGTGATCAACACCACCCTCACAAGAAAATTAATATGGTGATCAAACTGGATGCTCTTCACAGAGGCACAGAGGCTTCATGATTCTACCAGTTTCTTCCAAATCCCACCTACCTAAAACATCCAGAAGTCATGAAAACACAAATCTTTCCAAGACATCGTAATCATAGGCAATCAAGTGGGGATATGGCAATGTCAAATGACAGTCTCTTTTACAGAAGTGCTATGTTAAATTTCCTTAATCTGTATACAGTCATTTTACAGTCCCAAGTAGGTGAGTCAAGTCATTTTCTTCCCTTCCCCACTCTTCACCCCATCTCCCACACCATTATCACTCTGGAAGTATCTTTTGACAGTTATACATTGACATTTGAGGCACAGCAGTGACAGTTCACTGGCAGGTCTACTTAAGTGGCAGGGGCATTATTATTAATTACCCAACATAGCTGTCAGTTTGAGGGAGGAAGCTGGTATAAGCCATTGCCACTAGGCTATAAATAAGCATATTATGTCAAGTACCTGTTTCAAGAACATTGGGAGATACACACACACACACACACTAATCAAATGTATTTTGCTTCCCTCTTCCTTTGTGTCTGGTGGTGCAGGGCGGAGGAAGGCTCATCTTTAGACACGAACAGCACTATCATGAGACACTAACCCAATGAAATCCATGACAAGCTGCTTTCCAATCCAATTTGTTATTCATCATTTTACTCCAAATGTCTGAAAGCAACTGGCCACTTTCATACAAAAAAACAGTAAGCCAGAATTTCTAAGAATTCTAGCAGATCACAGAGACTTTTATATTAGACAAAGACAGTGCTACATTTGACTTTAACTGAGATGCCAACATTCTATGGAATCGTGGAGTTTTGTGTTATAGAGAAGAATATTTAGAATTATCTGCCAAAAATATTTTGGTGACTCTGCAAACTACAAAACCCTAGGATTCCACTGGATGCCACCATGGCAGTTAAAACATACCCTCCAACATTTCACAGATGAAAACTGGGATTGTGTGGCCAAGCAACATCAGATTGGAGTCAAGATGGCAAAAGTTATTAATGATGAGGAACACAGAAGCCAGGAGATGCTGCAGCAGGCCTGAGCCTACTGGGAAAGGCCAGATTCCTTCCCCTTCTCCTCTGTCATCCCTGATGAATGAAGTGAATGAAAACTAATTTCACACTTTGAACTCAGTGCAACAATTGAAGTTGAGGAGAAGTGGAAGGAGGAGAGAGAGGAAAAGTGGAAGGGGAAAGTGGAAGGAGGAGAGAGAAACTGCGACATTTTAAAGGGAGCTGAAAAAGTGGGATCACCAAGAATTAATTGGGAATGTCCCTGTCAAATCAGGAGAGTTAAAGGGTAAGAATTAAAATGGAAACATAGTTGTACAGGTGTGACATGAAAGGGCCCGACTAATATGGAAGTATGCTACCTTGAACTGCCTGATCAATCCTGCTTTGCTCTTTCTGCAAGTGGAAGCAGGAATCCTGCAGCCACAGCAAAGCCTCACTTGGTTCTTGTCCTGTTTGTAACAGATCTAGTCTTTGCCCAAGGCTAGGTTATTATATGCTGGTTAAGTACAGATAAGGCACCTCAGGTTTTCTATTGTGTGTCTGAGAAGGATAGAGCAGTTGGCTTGTGGCCTTGGTCACCGAAGAAACCACAGAACAATGGAGCCTGCATCTTTTAAATGTCAAAGAAGACTATGTTCTAACTTCCGAGAACTTCAGGTCTCTAAACACAATCAGTGGTTCTCAACCTTTGGTTCCCCAGATGTTTTATACTTCATCTCCCAGAAGTTCCAGCTAGCAAGGCCAATGGTCAGGAATTCTGGGAAATGAGGCCCAAAACATCTGGCAGGCCAAAGGTTGGGAACCATTGGTTAGAACAAATCCCAACACAGCACAGAATAACAAAACAGAACAAAAAAAGAAAGCATAACTATCTGAGAAGCCAAGAACTCCAGGTCCCTAAGCACAAGAGTGCCTAATCTGAGACCTTCAGTTCTCTAAGTCACGATCTGAAGCCTACTGTAAACCCTGGCTTCAAACTCTGACTAGTCAGTTCAGATACAAGCCAAGAGTCCAAGGTTCAGATATAACAATGCATTTTCTGTTTGTTAAATTAGTAATTACTGTAGCCCAGGGGTCAGGCCTTCTAGATGTTGTTGGCCTGCAATTCCCAGCATTCTTTGCCATTTGCTATGTTGCTATGCTGGCTAGGGTTGATGGAGTTGCAGCCCATGCCAACAATTCTCACCTTGCTTCCTCAAAAGGAAGGAGTGACAGTAAATGGGATAGGTTGCTTTATCCACATCTTTGCTTGTTACTAATAACCACAAATTGGGGAGTTACCTTTTGGACTAAACTTTACAGAAAAGTCTGTTTATTGCACAGAAAATGCTGTTTTCTAGGCCAAAAAAATGTGTGAATTTTGTGCAAAATAAACCCCAAACCTTACCAAAATTCTTATTACTCCTGGATTCTCGTCATGAGAAGAAGCATATTTTTCAACCATTTCTCAAATATTCTTTCTATGTTCTTCCCCTCCCTGTTTGTTTATTATTTAATTTGTATCCCACCTTTCATTCATGTGTTTGGTTCCTTCTACTGTGTGATGTTTTCAAACTGTCTCTGAAACGAAACTTTTTGAAATTCACAATGCTCTTCACTGATAAGCCCACTTTCTGATGGCTTCCAGTACCAGGTACAAGAAAGCCATTTCTAGTGTGGCACACTATTTCCAGGGCGAATGGTTATTTTAGACTGTTTCAGAAAAAAGAAACACAACCAAGACTACAAAAGAGGGCAAGAACAGAGGAAGCTGTGCAGGAGAAAGAAAACTGCCAAAACCAAAGAGATGCTAAGGTGTCCTACAGAAACTATTTCATCTAGTGACCTTTACAAAAAAAGAAATTAGACTTTTAAAAGTTGGTTATGTAAGGTAATGTGGGCTATCTCATAACAAAGCAGAATGGCAAAGGTCAATAATTATTAATTGCATTCTTGCTTCCTATGATCACCTAATGGTAGAAAGACTACATTCCAATTCAATACGAACCTCTCCAGGTTTTATTTTGTGCATGCCATGCTAATTGGTTTTTAAATATCATTCTGATCTGAAGAAATTACATTCTTCTCTCTATTTCCACAAGGGAGACTGGGAGGGGGAGATTCTAATCAGAATGACATTCTTTCAATCTACATGAATATTAATACAACACTCATGACTGTTACTCTACCCCTATTAAGATATGTAAACTGCACTCAGTTAACTGAGCACTGATGAAATCATTTTTGTTTGTTTACTTTAGGAGTAGCAGGTATTCAGATATTATTGCAGTTGCACAAGCAGTAGGAGACAGCTGCTTTCCACTTTACAATTATAGGAGACTCTTTAGTCCTGATCTCAATTAGTGTTTTCTAGGATGAGAAGAAGGGAGTATGAGTCATAAATTAAGAAAGGGGACACATAAAGCATAACTGCAATTAGGGCTTGAATTTCACAGTTTCCCTCATAGATTGTGCTCTGTGTCATACCCATCCATACGCATGAACCGCATAGGCAACTATAACTGCATTGGCAGAGATGCACGTCATGCAAATTCATTGTTGATCAGTTGTCTCAATACAGAGTGCTTTGCAATTGCTTGCTCATTTTTCCTCTCCTCACCCTAGGCAATTTACACAGTATTCATATTTTCCAGATAAAGCAGTTAATTGTTTACGGGCAATGTGTGTTAACTACACTCCTCCTTTAATGAATTAATTAAATGGATATCAACCCTTTCCTTCAAGGAGCTCAAGGAAACACTTAATAATATTCTTCACATCAGTTTAGCTGTGCATCATTCCTATGAGGTATGTTAAGTGACTCACAATCATCCCCTGTAGCTTGATGACTAGTGGTGATTTGACTTGCATTTTTAATATTGACTATTACATGGACTGTTCCTTGCTCTTCCCCTTTTCCTTGCCTGAAGCTCTTCCAGGCAAACACACAAATGATGGAATGGCTGATGGTAGGATGGTAGCATTCTTTGGTAAGATGGTAAGGTTCAGCTTCACACAACTGCATAGAAAACTGTAGTTTGGAAGATGCAGCTCCTCCTTTTTTGCATTGGAGACAAGGAGCTTCAGATATTTTGCACAGCTTTTGAAAGTTCAAGAGGCCTCTCTCTCATACAAGGATACACGTCTCTACCAAACACTGATGAAGTCATTCTTCATCAATTTCATTTTCACAGGAAGTAACAAGTGGTTTTAACATTTTTCATCCTGCTATGAGAACATTTTTGAAAACTGTGCTGCTTTTTAAGACTTTGTATACTTTGGAACTTGTTCTAAAAAACAAAACAAAAAACCATACTTTTTAGAGGCTTTTCAGCGGGAAACATCATTTTATATGCATAAAATAATGAGTTTCGTCATCAGATTTGCCTATGCAGAAATATTATTTTCTGTGTAGAAAAACCAGGATTAACTCTGCACTAAACATGCACTATCTACTTTTTGTGAAACAAAACAGAACAGGAAAATACTGTTTCCTGCACAAGAAAATCATGTGTTAATTTTGTGTAGAATAAGTTCTGAACTGTAAGATTCTCATTGCTCCAGTATTCTCTTTGTAAGGGTTTCCTAACACTTTATAATTTTTTTTTACCAATTTTAAAAATATTTTTAAATATTCGTTGTAATCAAACACCATCCCATTGTGTGAGCATGCTTATGGAGGTTTAGTCACCAAAGTTGGCAAATTCAGAACAAAGAATAAACAAACATCTTGGGCTGCTTTCTACATTACTCCCTTAATCTCTCCTTTCAGTGTTATATATTCTTTCAGTGTACTCTCACTCCTAGTTAAAACTACTTCAGACCTGTATTAAGAATCCTGCCATATCTAAGACTATTTTTATCTAAGTTTAGACAAGAAGCCATTCAATAATCCGTGTGCGTTTACTCCATCTATGGCTATTTCCACACTATACTGTTATAGCGCTATTATTCTACTTTCAACATCCTACGGAATCTTGGGATTTGCAGTTTAGGGAGGGGCATTTAGAATTCTCAGCCAGAGAACTCTTTGGCCTCAGTAAACTGTAAATCCTAGAATTCCACAGAATGTTGAAAGTGGAATAATAGCACTATTACAGTGTAGTGTGGAAATGCCCTATGATTAGTTCAGTGATAATATTGTGTGAAAAGTATGGACATATAGGTTATGTCCTAAGCATAATAAGTAGAAAAATACTGCATAAATGTAATACTGCATAAATATATAATTTCTGCAAAATTTACTTATTACATATAAAATATACAGAATATACAACAAATTATACCCTTTAAAAGCAACTGTTATAAGGTATTGGATGTGTACGTATCTCTTTTTCTGCAAGTATTACCTTATATCCTTATATTTGTTTATTTTATTTTATTTGTACTGCTGTTTTGAGGGGATTGTTTTGGGTTCTTTTCTTTTCTATCTTAATAATCCACCTTCATAATATTACCGTATTGGTTTCACAGTATACCAGGTGTTATTGACTGAAGTTTTGGACCATCAATGATTCAAATTCTACCCAAGAATCAGTACCCAAGAATCATCAAGGATTCAGATTTTTCTTCTGTTGTTGCTGTTAAATAATTTGGATCATGAATGAATAGTTAAAACTCAGCAGACAACAGAGAAATGAAGGTGGAAAAAATATTACTCAAAACTCACCTTGAGGACTGATGCCTAGGATGAGAATACAGGGTTTGCAATCCATTTTAGACACGGACAAGCTGAGAAAAAGTGTATCAACTGTGAAAAGCCATTGCTCCAGATCTGTAATAAGCTTTTCTGGTTAGTTCATAGCAAAGTGTTTCCAAAACTGGATATCTAAGCTGAGCTGCCAGCTATGAAGTTATTCATTTGGAAAGTGTTTAAGAACATGCTGTAGGAGGAAAACTGAAAATCTGACTGTACAGAAATTGTTACAGTAAACACTGTACCTCAACTTGTTCGCTAGGAAATGACCTAGAACTGACCCCTCACAGATGTTGATGCAGCATGTTCAGTGTACAACAGCTTCATCTATGATAAAATGCAGATTTCATGCACATCAGTGCCTACGTGAGGTAAAACAAGCCAGTGGATTTAGACAACTAAGGAGCCAACTTTAGTGAGAGATGACAAGTGCAAATGCAGGCAGAGATTTTGACACTGCAAAGAAAATGCATCCAGCTTTGTCACTCTTGCACGAGGAGCCTCCTGGTTCTGAAGATAAACCCGAGCCTTCAAATGCTCAAATGAAGGCTGTAGATTTTTCCACATATTCAGTTGAAATCATTACTGCAGTACATTATTGTCATGTGCCACTCACTCACCACAATGCAGCAGCAGTATTCTCTGCAATTCGGCAAGCTAATGATTTGCCTGTGCAAATCATTAGCTATGATGGGGCATGTAGTCAGGAATAGGTAGATTAATATAGCCCAAAGAATATGAAGATAGATGTATTTCATTTTATTCAAGGTGTGCAGCCACACATAAGCTAAGGTAACTTAGAACACTAGTGTTTATAGAGCAATGTCAATAAATGAAATGGGGTTCCCAGCATGTTGCAATGCAATGCCCTTCGCTGAACTCTCTAGGGCACATTGTGGCCTGAACTGCTACCATGGTTCCTACTTCTATAGTAGACACAACCATTGTTTTGGTGGCAGCTATGATAACTCTATGATATACTTTTTTATGGCAGCACAGGGATAAGAAGAAGGAATGGAAAAGCATGATATCGACAGCAGAAGGCTTGAAAAGAACATTTGGAGGACATATTTCCTATGCATTTCACAGTAGAAGAAGGATCACCTTGCAAGTTGTTCTGACTTCAGTGTATGGTACAGTTCCTTGACAGCAACACACAGTGAGTTAGTGATGTAATTTTAGTAGTGGCAAATGGGCAACACAGTGGGGCCACAGATATGGTTTTGAGACCATGTGTGGCCCATGGCTATATATTTACCATGGCTGTTCTAGAAGATTCATTTATGATGACATGATGCTCCACAAAGGCTGCCTGAATTCTACAACTGTGATCTATAGTTCCTGAGATAGCCTCTATGCTGGGTAGTTGTTACACAACAGAGAAGTCAACTTTTTCTAAGTTTTCTCAAAGTCATTATGCTGTAGCCTTAGGCTCATAATTCCTGCCTGTATCCCATGCAACCCACCAAAGTGAATGTCCACTTCCTTAGGAGAGGACTTGCAGGCAAAAAATATGAGTTACATTGTCTTTCTCGGAATAAAATGAGTGCTTCTATTTGTTGGATGAACCAAGATCTGGCAGAAGCTCCCAAGCAGAGGTGGTAGACATTAATTTTAGAAATGGGAATCTTCATAAATTTCATTCTTGCAGGGAAGACTGAAAAATATGTGTTTGTGTGTGTGCTTTGGCACAAAAATGGTATTTACTGTGTGTATTCCTGCATGACAGGGGGTTGGACTTGATGACTGTTATGGTCTCTTCCAAATCTATGATTCTATGATTCTATGAAAAGAGTCTTATTTTTTGTGAAGAAAATGCTATTTTCTATGTAGGAAATGTGTGTTGTTGGTTTTTTCCCCACAGAAATATGCAGTTAGTATTGTTTTCTGTGCAGGACACATGTTTTCTGCATGGAAATGTTGGGTTTTTGTATAGAAAATACTGTATACTGCAGAGAAATTTTGTTTTCTATAAAGAAAATGCCATTTTCTGTGGGAAAAAAATGTGAATTTTTTATGCAGAATAAATGCCAAACTGTGATATTTATGCCTGTTTAGGATGCTTCTCATGGGGATTTCCTGTCATTCAACCAACCAATTTTTCAATGATTTTTCAAATATTTTGAAATATTTCTTTCATTCCTGGACATGCTTTTTACTAGTTCTCACTTGCAGCCGCTTGAGAGTTCCTTGTCATCTAGAGAACCTCATTAGCTACCACACAGATCTTCAGGGGCATAGAAGAATCAACAAAAAATGACATCTGCAACCTTTTCCCTGTGGGAGGGAGCTCTTACTTTTGGACCCAACCAAATAAAATAAAACTACAAATCCTTTTTTTAAAAAATTAGCAACGGAAATGCTTAAATGAGGCACGTACATAAATGCATAGATACCTCTTCAGCCCCAAATGATAACCAGTTCTCTAGTGATGAGCTTATCTGAATCTCAATGGTTTGTACAATATGAGCACATAGTTAAGGCATACATTGGTATCAAAGTAAGTCATACAGAACAAATGAAGCCAGTATTCTCAAAGGAGCCAACTTCAACCTCAGACATTTTTCAAACATGTTGAGAAATAAATCTGTCTTTTTTTTCTCTTGAAGCCAAAAGATTTTTTTTCCAGCTCTAATTTCTCTAAAAGTATTTGATCTAAAAACATATGGAGCAGATGATTGATTTTTCCTCACATGCAATGCCCAAATGATCTTTCATTATTTATATGGCAATATGTTTCTGTATTTTCTTTTAGACTGTTCTCCCCCCTCCTCGCAACTTCCATGCACAACTTACAGTAGTTTCACAGCTTGAATTTACCAAAATTAAAGAGAAATCAAACAATTCTGAGGAAAAAAATCCAATAAAGGCATACCTTTTACTGGGCATTATATCTTAAATTCAGAATGACACTGGGCTGTTTGGGACCAAACCTGATACTGGGCTGTTTGGGAACATGTAGATGTAATACACTATGAACATTCTCAAAGGTTTTTCAAAGGTGAGACAGTAGTGATTAGAGAAACATTAGAGAAACAGAGTAACAATTAAATATAAAGTAATAATGGGAGAGGAACTATACCCATTTCTCATCTCGAAAATTCTCATTCTCAGTGAAACACTGTTAAGAAATCAATAATCACAAGACAGGGTCCAACTTTGTGCCCAACAAATGGCCCAAAAATCACTTTTTGTGCAGTCATTTTCTCTGCAAATTGTGCAAGAAATGTCTCTACAACAATATCTACCCTCCTTCTGCTACTGTGTTGTGGCATGGCAACCAGAAGCATGGACTCATACAAGGTCTCGTAACAACTTCTCATCACACCATGGCTCACTGGCAGGAAGGGACTGGAACTTGGTTCAACCTGCCAGTGCCACAGAATTCCTTCATGCAGTATGGCTGTTTGACTTTTAAGGTGGATTTTAGGGGGTCAGATTGGGAGACAGAGCATTACTACATTATAGAATCATGTCCCATGTAGGATCTTGACTGAGGTTTTTCATTCTTTTACAATAGAGACAGGCAAGTGAATATTTATATCCCTAATGTGGGGTCAGTGAAGATATTTTTAATAGCACAATCTATTTATGAAAACCTTGGTCTTCTGGATCTGAGAACAATCACAATGTGTACAGGAGCAATATCTTATCAATGCATCCTATTCACATTGAAAATGCACAGAAGGGGTAGGACTCATGCAACTCTCTACATGTTGTTAGATTGCAACCCATACCATTCATCACAATTGTCTACAGCTAATCAGACTTGTAATCCAAAAATATCTGCAAAGACACATGATTTTTACCTAGATGTACAGAAAGCAAAATGCATGATTTAATTTAAAAGCCTCTCTTCAAAATTCCAAAACAATACACTTGAACCATAGTAAATTCTTAACGCAAATTCTCAGAGCTCCAAATTCTTTAGAATTCTGTCTTTGATTTTATGTTGCATCTGCCTGCCATTAAGATGTTAAAAATGAGGAGTTTTTAGAACAAAAAGTGACAACCATACTTTACAACTGAATATACAGGACTTGAAGTCTAGACTTTTTATGAAATACTCAAAGTTGTGTGCTCAGATAAATAAATCTGTCAATTCACATTTCCCCACATTTGTTTTTTTAAATTGTTTATCCCAGTTATGAAGAAATTTGGTATATTATTTTCAAGAATAAAATACTAGTCAGTCCCCAGCTGTCCATAAAACCCACCAAGATTGATAAGTGTCTATCAAATATTAACCACCAGGCTAACTTGATTTTTTCTTTTTGAAAGATATTTCCAGGGCGCTGTACAACAGTGAACAGTTTTTTTTTTCCCCAGGCTGGCTGTCTTTTTTTTCAGGCTGCATGTTATTCATGCCAATTACTTTTTGTTTGTGTCCTAGCATTGCTTGTTCACCCTCATTACCTTCTGCTTTGTGGACTGGACAGACAGTTTAGGGGTACAATCTAGTCGTCATCAAATATTCCTAAATTTCATTGATTTTAAGTCAAGAGATGCTGAACTTTGACTGCTTTGCAGCCAGTTTTTCCCCTGGTACCATTACTTTGATACCTTTTCATCCAAAATCAATTAGCATTTATCATGGCCTACATCATCAGCCATACCATAATAATCCCATTTTAGCAAAAGTGAAAGTCACAAAATATGAATGATGAATGGTCTATCAAATCATTGTAAGCTTTCCTAAATTCATTACTTTCTGAGATCAGGACAGTTGGATTGGAGTCACATAATCCTATTCACATTTAGTTTTCACTGAAATCAATAGACTTTCTTTTGAGTAGATCTCTTCAGATACAGAGAAAGTGTGTGTGTGTGTGTGAGAGAGAGAGAGAGAGAGAGAGAGAGAAAGCCCCTGCCTTTCGATGCTTCATTATCTGAGGATTCACACTTTCAATGCTTCCAAATTAAGGACGAGTTTCAATAATTCTGACAGGGGTTCTGCTATTTCATCAGTTCTTCTTTCCTATGGAGGCTTACTTAGGAACAGTCATGTGTGTGCATGGAATATCAGATGTCTTCTTTGTTTCTTTGTTAAGGACAGCATTTTACAGAAAAAGATCAACAGCCTTACAAAGCAATATTTTTTTAAAAAAATTGAATGATACACAGAACAATGTGTGCAACAAGAATACATCTGGACTAATCTGGGATATCAATTGCACAACATATATTGTATTTTCCTTCATGAAAAAGCAGAAAATAATCTGCAGACCTTTTTCCCTACTTCATACCATAGGAATCTCCTCATGCAGAAACCTAAAACAGATAAAGCATGCAAGACGTGTCAGTGAATTCTACTGCAACTGCCACACATTCCTACTGTCATTTAAGAATCTCCCACCCATAAATAAATGTGGGTAGAGTACTAAAATGATACAACAGTGCAAGATCTTGTCAAAAGAAAACTGCCAACTGTAACAAGGGCTTCTACAGGCTCAGACCAAGGTTCCATCTGCTGTACCATCTTGTTTCCTACTACGATGATCCAGATCCTTCTGGCAACTCCATAGTCATGACCTGAAGACTACTGCCTTGCCAAAGCCAACAGCTCCATACATGTGTTAGTTATTGATACTACTGGCCATCTCCACATTCTGTGACAGTGACTTCTCTAAACATTAATTGGACTTTACGTGAGAAATACAATTCCTTAAAAGTTCATTGGATTTTGTAAGAGCCATACACCTCTAATGCAGTAAAGAATTGAGAATTGAGAATTTAGATATAGAATTTGCTATATCAGAAAGTATTGTGTTGGAAAGTGGGGTCCAAATATATTGCTGAATGTCCAAAAACATTATAGAGTGGGTACTTTCCCGGTATTAAAGTTAAGTTATTGGCAATAGAAAGATTGATTCATGGATTTCCCTGCCACTGGAAGTTTCTGAACTTGCTTAGAAATACCATTTCCCATTATGATGATGGGATTGGTAGTTTCATTCTACCTAAATTCCATGATGACAACAAGATGTCAAATTCTGGTGTGAACCAGGCCTCTGTGCGTGTGCATGCTTAAAAAGGGAATGTGAAGATAACTCTGGCTACTAATACTCACAATTAATTAAACATTTAAAAAGTATACACACAGAGACACACACATATTTGTCACTGCCAGGAATATTTTGAAGGTAAGACTTATCTGTTCTCAGATCTCAAGACTGCAGAAGCAGAATAAGGAAATTCAGAACTGCCAATCCCAAGGAGAAACTCAGAAAAGGAAATTTTTGGAAAAGTGCCTCAAACTGAAAACAAGGGCAGCAACACCTCACAGGTGCATCTTGTTGCCTTCAGCCAACATTAACTCTCCCTCTCTTACACACACTGATAAGACATCAGCAGTCTGGACAATTTGGGGACTTCTCATCTTGTCTGTGAAATCCCACCCTGAGTATCTCCACTCACCAAGAAAAAGCAGAGGAACTGTTTGTTGGAGCCATCCCTTGCAGAATTCATGAATCTATAAACCCCAGATATTAATGAGATGGATGGGTTGAAGAATTGTGACATGCACACTTACGATTGTTGATTATGCACATTGCAAAAATATGACTCCCATTGATCACTTAGATTGCTAGCTACAGCCTTCTAGTCTTGGTCCAAATTGCATATTTATTTAAAATCATTTTCCTGTTTATCTGCTCCCCCTTCTCACTCCCCCTAAGTTGGGTATTATTTCACTTTTATGCCTGTCACACAGTTTCCATTCAAAACTAAGCTTTCACATCCATAATTCAGAACAAAGTTCCTTCTTTATTACAAAATACTAGCAGCCAAGTGTCTGTTAGTACGGTAATAAATATATCGCCAGCTAGTCCAGTTTACTTAAAATGGAGTGTTTCCAGTTTTTCTTCTGGATAGAGAAATAAATCTCCCTTTCCCTTCTTCCCCAGGAAAAAGATGAAAGTGCAGCTTCAATTGCAACTGCTTTCTGAATGCCAAGTGAATGGTAAAGAGGATGGAATTGCTCAACATTTTCCCCGAAAGTTCAGGGTGGATAGCTCACAGTTACAGTGATTGGAGCAAATAAAGCCTTAGGAGCTAGGAAAAGGTCTGGTGTAGATTTCACAGAAAATTTACCTAAAGATATTTATCTAAAAAAGAAAAGAAAATATTCTCCACAGATCTTTGAAACCACTTGTTCTTTTCCTGAAATCTATTCAAACTGATAAACAATCTAAGAACGCAAGACCTGCATGACTCTTGTCTTTCTCAACTGGAAATAGTGTGGTTTTTAATTGCCAAAGCTGTGTGTTTCATTTGTCTTTTTAACAGCAAGAAACACAAATAGATCTCATAAGAAGATCAAATGTGGGACAGTGAGAAAACAAACCACACATTGTGGGAAGATATATTTAAGGTGTTTGTTTTGCACTGCTCTTTAAATATTTAATGGGAACTTCAGGATATGTTTCTCTGGTTCAGAGACCTTACTTCAAATGTTGTGCACTATTTTAAAGGGATCTTTTTTGCTATTTTTTTATTGAAAACAATGTTATGAGGATATATCTAATAATATTACCAATAATAATAAATAAATTAAAATAAATGTTAATCAATTTTAAGGGATTGAGGAACTTATCTTAACAGCTTCTAATACCTGTCACACATTGTTCTTAATTGCCACCAAGTTGACTTTGACTTATGGTGACAAAGGCCATTTCCACCCTACACTTTTATAGTGCTATATTCCACTTTCAGCATCCTATGGAATTCTGGGGTTTGTAGTTTACTGAGGCCAAAGAGCTCTCTGGCTGAGAATTCTAAATGCCCCTCCCTAAACTGCAAGTCCCAGGATTCCATAGGATGTTAAAAGTGGAATAATAGCAGTATAACATTATAGTACAGAAATGGTCAAAATGGATATGAGAATCCCAAGTCTCTCTGATATCAACAACCCTGCTCAGGTCTTGCAAACTCAGGTCAGTGACTTTCTTGATTAAGTCCATTTACCCATAGTGCTGCCTTCCTCTTTTCCTACTGCTTTCCACTTTACTGAGCATTAGCATCTTTTCCAGTGAGTCACTTTATCTCATGATGTGTCCAAAGAGCAACAGCCTCAATTTAGTAATCTTGGACTGTATTGAGAGTTCAGGCCTTCTTTGCTGTAGGACCCATTCATTAGTCTTTTTAGCAGTCAGTGGTATCTGTAGAACTCTTCCGCAATATCACATTTCAAATAAACCTGGCCAAACATGAAAATGCATTAAAAAAAAAACTGTGACAAGCTTGAGTTCTTATGTGGATGTGCACTATCCAGTTATCCAGGCTTCTCTGTCCAAGGCTTCTTTTCCTATTGGCCTTTCTCCTCACTTCCTACCTCTCCACTAATTTTCTGAGGGTTCCTTCTCCAGTCCTCTATCTTCTTCCACTTCTGAAATGTGTATCTCCCTCACAAGTCAATAACGTAGAAATGTTCATGTCTCTGGCTGTGCACAGCAGCATTTCCTTTCCAGGATTGCTGTAGAGAAGATGATGCCAAGGCACATGTTGCTGCAGACCACTGAGTCTATAAGACTAGGCTGCCATTTACAAGGGACTCTGTCCTATTAAATCAGCTTAAGTAGCATTACTTCAGCTTAAGTGGATTGTGGATCAGGCTGTCAGGCAAACTGAATGGGAATACTTGCCCTTTCCCAGCTGATTGGTTCTGCATTGGCTCAGGACCTATGCATTTTTGACTACAGTTGCAGAGAAAATAAATTCACACACTTCAAATCACATGCTGCAAGATAGCAATCATTCAATATATTCCAACTGTAAAAGGAAATTAATCTAAGCTCAGTGAGCTCCAGCCAAAGGACAGATGCAGAGTCCATTTCAAGGACATTTCTGATTCACTAAAAAATAATTTGTCAAAGGGAGCATCTGCCTGTCTGATAGCAATGTTATCTTATTGTGTAGCATTACTAGACTTCTCTGTTGAAGGCATAGGTTAAGTATATATATAGGATTTGCAATGGCTTCTGAGAGCAGCTTGCAGTGCTGGTTTAGAACTGGGAATGGAAATGAGATGGCATTTATCATAAAATATAATCCTAGGCATATGAAAAGGTGATAGGATGGGTTCAGCTATAGACAGAGATTGGGCTATAATCAAATCACTAGCCAATATAAGACAGTAAAATGGATTGCCACAAACTTGAATAGGCTATACCACTTAAGATGAATTTTCCTCTTCACCTATATAGGTAAAAGGCAGCTTTGCAACCCTTCATCATACAAGGACACCTACCAGAGCTGGGATATGTGTCTATCTCTGCCATAGTTATAGACACTGGCAAACCTGGGGCCTTTTTTTACACGACACACTTACAGCACTAAAATTCCACTTTAATTGCCATGGCAACATGCTCTGGAATTCTAGGGTTTGTAGTTTGGTGAGACACTGAATGAGAATACTAAACTCTCAACTACAAATCCCAGGATGGAGCCATTGCATTCAAAGGGGACCAACAGCACTAGAACTGTGTAGCAGGAAACTGTCGTTGATGCTGCTGACACATAGCATTTGAAAGGGTCCTATTTAGAGTCATTACTGCACATTTATGTGGCAAACCAGGAAGGAAGGGTGGGAATTTTGTTTGGTGCATTTTTGAAGTAACTTTCCAAGTTTGCAAATGTCATCACAAATTCAATAGGGGGAAAATGAGCTAGCAAAAAATTAAACATGGAAGGAAGCAAAATAGACAGACAGGGCTTGAGTGCTTAACAGTTAACATTCTTCTTTTAACCAGCTCTTGAAATTGCTACTTTTTTTTTTTCTGGCAAACTCCTCATTTTAACAGTTGCAGAAAACAGTATGATTTTCTCTATACTGGGGGTGAATGCACCCAATAAATTTGGCCAATGCGGATCACTAAAACAATTATTGAATTATATTTTTGACCACACTAAAATTAATAAATTTAATGAAGAAAGAGTATTTTAAAAAAAATATATGTGGAAGAAAACGAAGCTGATAGATTAATGCATTTCTAAGTCATACTAAGTATCTATTTCAGGACTAAAACCATAAAGTAAACATCACTATCCATCCTGTTGTTAGCCCTCAACCACATCAATTTTTTAAAAAAAATTACACTGAGTGACCTTTGGAGTATTTTCTCATTCCAGGGGAATTTCAGTTTATTTCAGGGGGATAAAAATGTCCCAGGTTCACAGGAGTATCTATGGGTATAGAACAAATGGTGTTCCACAAAACATGAAAAAAACACATCCACAAAACATCTGTTCACATGAGCTGAGAAAACTGTTTTGAGTGCCTTATAGACCACCTTTTCTTCAATAAGTGTAACCATTATAATTGTGCTGAAAATACTGTCACTGGTATTTCCAACTGAGAGGAAGAACCAGCCATATTTCTCAATGCCCCCCTGCCCAGGAACTGATTATAAAAGATAAACTGAACTTATTTTTTATTATTTATTCACACGAATGTCAAGCATTGATTTAATATTATTTGGAGAAAAATTGTAGGATAACTTTATACTGCAGCAACAAAATAGTGGCAGTTATGAAAAGAAGAATTACACAGTCTTAACTGACTTATATTCACGATCCCTATATATTCCTTAGTGTAGGGTATTCTGTGAGAACCAGGGTGTTATAGTGGCTTGAGCACTGAATGACTCTGGAAACCAGGGTTCAAATCCCTACTCAGCCATGGAAACCCTTTGGGTGACCTTGGGCAAATCACATTTTCTCATCCTCAGATAAAGCCAAAGGCAAACTCCTGCCTGAACAAATGTTTCCAGGAAAACCTCATGATAGGTTTATCTTAGGGCTGCCATAAGTTGGAAATGACTTGAAGACACAAAACAACGAGGGTATTCTATATCAGTATTCTATGTCAGCTACTTGGCTTAGAATACTGACAAATTTTTGCTGAAGGAAATGCCCCTCAATGAAAAGTGATATTTTGTGCCATCAACTCTACAGAAAACCAGGTTGTGTCATTTAGACATTGCAAACAAGTTTCTCACACCTGGTAGCCTATTTCCTGGTTTTCTTATCCACTTCTCTGCTACAGAAGTTACCAGGCAGTGTGGGATGCACGGCTTATTGTATCAAACAGTGTCGATATATATTTGGTCTTTAATTAGCAGCCCTTCTGCTTGTTCTCAGCTGATGAAAAAAGTTCTTCTACAACATTTTGGCCAGTATGGAAATATAGCTCAGCTATAAGTGCAGGAGACTGTCCACACAGGTAAATATCTCCCTTCAAAGCATGTTATGCACTGAAGTACCACCACACTTCATGTCATATCTTTCTGCTCGAAATACTACTGGAATGGATATTTACCTCAAAGTACCTGTAAGGTAGTTGATTTTCTGGGAGTTCAGAAATCAACTACCTTGCAGATAAAAGAAGAATTCTGTAAGCACAGAACATCTCTTTGGCCTCACTGTTGTTCAAAGCCCTGCTTTTTGGAAACCATAGGTACTCCAAAAGGCTTCAGCTTTTCCATGATACACCCCCACCAGGAGCAGTAGGCCAGTATATGCCTTCAGCTCAGTGAGGTCAAGGGGCTGCCATACTTTGTCTTTGCCAAGTTCCTCGTGTTCCATTCTCTTAATGCATGCTTTACCTTTCTATTTGTTTTACAGATTACGTGGAAAAGAAAGTTTTCTGTGAGATACTGTTCAAAGATTTCTAACACTGCTTCTTTCTTTGCAACCCTGGGCCTTGATTATTCCCAAATATATCTTTGGCTTCTCTGCACCAGCTCCTGCTTTCCATATCTTTCATTAGTATTTCCACTAATTCCTTTCTGGACAGAATCAAGTGAGCATGCACATGACACCCTTCCACTTTGCATTATTCTAACAGGCAGCCAGACATACTTTCTTGTCATGTGTCTTCAAGTAATTTTGGACTTATGGGCCATTTCCACACTAGCCTGTTATAGCGCGATGATTCCACTTTCAACATCCTCTGGAATCCAGCCAGACCCTCCCAAAACTGCAAACCCTAGGATTCCAGAGGACGTTGAAAGCGGAATCATCATGCTATAACAGGCTAGTGCGGAAATGGCCGTGATGATACCAAGACAAACAAACTTATCTTGCACAAATTTGTTCAGAGAAGGTTTTCCTTTGCATTCGTCTGAATCTGAGAAAGTGTGACTTGCCCAAGGTCATCCAGTGGGTTTTGAAATCTGCTCCAACAGCCAAACCATTACACATGTGGGCCCTCTATTTTGAGTAGTAGGAAAATAAAATATGCAGTAGGAAAGAGGCTTTTGCGTCCTTGGCAATAAGAGTCTTAACCAGGAACAAAGTTTTTTGTTTAAAATATGATATGAGAAAGATTTTTAAAAATAGAAAATTAAAAGAAAATAGAAAAAGGAGCCCTGGTGGCGCAGTGGTTAAATGTCAGTACACTGCAAGCCACAAGGTTGTGAGTTCGATCCTGCCGGGCTCCAAGGTTGACTCAGCCTTCCATCCTTTCGCAGGTCGGTAAAATGAGTACCCAGCCTGTTGGGGGCATGTATAGAAATGTTTCAAAATACATGCTATTTGTAAGTTGTTCGCCGCCTCGATCCATATGGAGAGGCGGGATACAAATAAAAAAAAAAGATTTCTGTTATCTTTTGTACCTAACTGCTTCATCTTCAGCCAAGGAGAAGATAATCTTTCACTGAAAGCACTGTCATTTGCCCCCAGCACTCCTTTTGTATCACAGCTCTAGGTTCCATTGGCATCTGGAAAGTATTGCTTCTCATTACCAGATTTTGTAGTAACATTCACATTACATAATTTTTGTAAGTTCTGGCTCCACACACAGTATCGTTACATCTAAGGAAAAGAGACAATGCATCTTAGACCATTTCTGCACTACACTGTTATAGTGCTATTATTCCAGTTTCAACATCCTATGGAATCCTGGGGTTTGCAGTTTAGGGAGGGGCATTTAGAATTCTCAGCCAGAGAGCTCTTTGGCCTCAGTAAACTACAAACCCCAGAATTCCACAGGATGCTGAAAGTGGAATAATAGCACTATAACAATGTAGTGCAGAAATGGCCTTAGTCAATGGCGTGGCCAGACAATCACTAATTATCCATAGTATACTTTACAAAACCAATAGTTATACTCATCAGAGTAGGTTCTCAGTTTCTCAGAAGCAATTACATGATTGGAAATGTTGTGCTACCAATGGAGCTTGATCAGAGAGTTTTTTTTCACCTTCAGACTAACACCATACCCTGAACTGTATGTTGCAAAAACAGGAGTCAAGAAACTCCTGCTGATAAAAAATAATAAAATCTCCTGCCTGCTTTAGACTTCATGCCTGCTTCACGGAGCAAGTAAACAAAACAAGTTCATAGCCATAACATGTCATGTAGCAAAAACACATATGATGGCGCAGCTGTGTGCCAGTTCCGGACAAGCTGATAACGCTGAGGAAAAGTTTTCCCATGGAACTGGCCAGCCATAATAACAGATTTGTAACAGTTTGCTTTCTCACACACACAAAGGGCTGTGAGAATTTTGTGGAGCAAGGAGTCGCATTATACATTCACATAATGCAACACTGTATACAAAAGAATTGTGTTATAGCCTTTCACCTGGAAATAAGAGAAATCAGGGCTTTTCTGGTTGTAGCCCATATTGGAGTAACCACCAGAATCACCCCATATACACTCTATAGCCACCAGTGGTTCCAGTGAAACCTCCCCATGCACATACATAATATAGCCAGAAATTTCCCTAGCTTCTAGGAGGGGTGTCATGACCTCATTGCACATAGGCAAAAGTACACATTGTGCCAGGCAGATTAAGCCAACATGCCTCCATAGTACCAACCATCTGGTTTTTGGGGTAGTAGGGAAAATGCTTAGAACAAACCCTGCCTCCATTTTTGAGGAAAGGGAGAAATTGTTTCTTAACTCAGCAGACATACTAGCTTTGTGCTTTTTTCAACCACAAAATGATACAGGACACATTTTCTTTTGGTCCCAATCTACTAAAATCTGTTGGACAAAAGAAAAGAAAACACCTTCATGGGATACATTTTATCCCATTCCTTCTTTTTCCTTTCTTTCTATCTTTCTTTGGTTTGTAAAGAATAAAACAAAACCATGCTAACTGAACCTTGGTAACATGGTTTAAAACTCCAGGCAGGTTAAGCTGTCTGGACCACCAGATATGTGATATTCATTAAGCCATATCTACAGACACAGGCTTCTCTAGCACCATATTATCCTCAACAGACGTGAAAAATTCCCCTGATTTTTACTAGATGTTCATCTTGAACATCAGATAGCAAGCCCCAAATTTCTTTCTGTTATATGTTTCTGGAGAGACTGACAGCCAATAAATAACACTGGAGCATTCTTATTTAATTAACTTGGCTTTGTAGAGTTTTATTGTCAAAACTGTTCATAATCAAATGATTTCCATTTTAATCACAACACTACTCTTCTCCATATCTCAAATGTGAGGTAAAAACCCATACAAACAACACTTATCCAACATACAGTTATATGAACAGTCTAGATAATTCCACATAACAAGAAAAAAAAAGGAAGATAACTTGATCCAATGTATCTTAACCAGGAAATTCCAGAAAAATTCACATCACTTGAACTAAGAAGGCCAAGCTAGATGAGATGTTTAAAATCTAACTCACTGCATACAGTTGTATAACTGTGTAACTTACATGGTCAAGAATAATTTTACAAGTAACTGAATACTCTCCATTCCCAATGATTACACCTTCAATGTGTTTTTCAAACCCTTACTGATACAAAGTGATTTTACATGGTACTTTCCTGAAAAATTGATGATCTGAACTAATCTTCTAATCACCACAAAGAAATTAAAAAAAAAATCCTCCACTCTGAAATTACTACTTTTGTTATGCCTTTCCTGACCTCATGGTGCTTATATCCTTCATCACCTATAACCATAAGGTAAAATTTTATGCCACAAGTATCCCTCAATTAACAAAGCAGATTAATTCCTGGGCATTGCTTTTCTAACTGAAAATTTGTTAACTGAGAAAGAAATAACATGAGAAGAGCAGAGACAGGTTCCTACAGCATGATTAAAAAAAGCAGTTCAAAATGTTTCCAGAAGCATTTTA
Organism: Ctenosaura bakeri; assembly: GCA_948474755.1. Lineage (NCBI taxonomy): Eukaryota > Metazoa > Chordata > Lepidosauria > Squamata > Iguanidae > Ctenosaura > Ctenosaura bakeri. Next base: position 82,864 of record CAOLHI010001899.1, read on the forward strand.
TTCAAAATTAACAATATGCATATGTGAAGTGAAACAACTAGGTCAGGTAAGAAGCCTTGCATAAGTAGGCAAAACAAGTTGATCCTTCCACAGATTACAGTCAGCCTTCCACATTTGCGGGTTTCACTTTTGCAGATTTGATTATTAATGGATTATTTGCTGTCACCTCTGCTGCCTTCTCATGACATTTTTAATAGGGACTGCAAGCCTCGTGAGACTGAGAAACCACAAACAAGGCTTGTAAGTCCCTATTAAAAAAAGTTGTGGGGCAGCAGTGAAGGTGGCAGTAAGCCCCACCAGCCCCCCACTTCTGCCTTGTGAAGGAACCCTGATGCCTCAAAGGAATCCATGGTTGGTTGAATGTCATGATCATACTTTTTTGTGAGGTAAATATGGTTTGAGAGGGCCTAGAGTTATTCACAATTTTTCCACTTTCATGGGGCTCCTGTGCCCCTAATCCTAGCAAATGTGGAGGGATGACTATACTTGACTACTCCCCAAATGCATTTAAAGATCACTTCTTCATCTAGCAGCCTCCACATTTCTGATTATTTCCAATTTTTTTTTACCAAATTTACAGGCCTTTTTTAAAAATAAAAGAACATATAGGAGGTTGCTCGTAAGGCAGGTTTACCCGCTTCACCCTTTTCTTCCTGTTTTGCAAAGTAAGGGATTCTGGAGACAGCTCCTGTTTAATTCCCTTATCGTAGGCAGGCTCACTTGCCATATAGACTAGCACCTCCAAAGGCTTCTGAGAGGCTGCTATATGGAAGTGCAGCCCAAGGAGTTCTGACAAAGAGTCCAGCCACTTCCTATAAATATATCATCACGTATTTCATATCATGAAATTTCCATCCCTGTACAGACAGTGAAAAATGTCCTGATGATAATTTTATTTATTTTATTAATTTAATTCATATTGCACTTTTCTCCCGTAAGGGACCCAAAGAGGTTCACACCATGCATGAAAGCAGTACAGCTCAAGACAATCTGGGATACAAAAATTTAAAAAACATTGAACATAATCTTCAAAATAAAATATTATTTTAAAGCAATTAAAAGCACATTAAAACCTACCTATTGAACTACCTCAATGAGATTAAAAACTGAAATCCTGTTTAAACTGAAAGATCTTTGCCTGCTAGTGAAGGGAGAGCAGAAATTGGCAGAAATTCCCATAACAAGGGAGAAACCACTGAGAGGACTCTCTTCTGGGGAGATAAGGTCTTTCAGACAACCTGGACCAAAGCTATATAGGGTTTTATAGGTCATAACCAGTGCCTTGAATTCTGTCAAGAAATGGATCACATCAATCACCCACTAATATGAACAAATTAATCCCAGTACCACAGATTATGAATCACACTAACAAGTTTGCTTCCACATCCAGTGTAATGAGTGCATATTTGCCAACTGCCCCAGTCTGGCAGAAACAGTCCAGATGAATTCTCTTGCATCCCACTTTTTTCAGCTACCTTTAAAATCTCTGTGTTTTTCTCTCTTCCTCCCACTTTCCCTCTTGGTCTTCAGTTTACTTCAGTTGCTGCAAACAGAGATCAAAGTGCCAAAGTAGTTTGTACTCAGTTAACTCAGTGATGGGAGAGGAGAAAAGGGGTAGGAATCTTACCTTTCCCAGAAGTCTCAGGCAAAAGCAAACTGCTTCAGCATCTCTTAGTTTATGTGTTTTTTCTCATTAATAACTTTTGCCATCTTAACCTCACTCTGAGTTTCCTTGGTCATATGTGTTCTAATTTTCACCTGTAAAATTTTGGAGGGTATGGACAGATTTCTGCTATGTCAAACCTCTCTGATTTAGTTGTGGTCAGTTATATAAGTCTGCAGCCAGAGGAATAAGTGTGAGGACCAAAGAGCCATTAACACCAATTCCACTAGGCCTTACTTGGGATGAAGCAGTTGCTCAAAGATTTCATTTTGTGGTGCTTGTCCTACATCTTAAACAAAGCTGGGGCAGACTTGATGACACAATTTTTCTTTTTTAAAAAAAGATTTAATTTAACTGTCTTAAAAATAGCTTACTTTGGAATACCCTTCCAAGGGAGGCTAGAATGGCTGACCCCTTCCTGCTCTTACTTTAGCAAACAAAACCTACATATATATGCACACACACATGCATATATAATATATATATATATATATATATATATATATATGCATGTGCATATATAACACACATGTGTTTTGTGTGTGTGTGTCAACAGGCTTTTGAGAACATAAAAGTTTTTAAAGAAAGGGTATTTATGGGTGTACTGTGCTTTGTTGTTGTTTTTAATTGTACTGTTTTCAAAACTGTTTTTTAAGCTTTAAATTTGTATTTTTAAATTGCTTTCCATGTTGTTAATATTTTTGTTTTATTTTGTTGTTGATCTTTTGTAAAAACTGTCTTCTTTTCTAATTTGTGAGATGCCTTTAGTCTACATTTGGAGAAAAGGCAGCATAATACTCCTGCTAATTGTAATAGCAGTAATAATAACACAGATGATGATGATGATCTGAAAGAGGAGACAGAAAACAAAGGATTTAAAAAAAGGCCAAAACGAAATCAAAACAATAATTATTCATAGCAATGGTGCCTACTAATATGAGGGACTGCAGTCTGGATGCTTTTGCTACTATTTCATGTTCGACTTACCTGTTTGGTTTCAGTCAACAGACAAACAAGAGAGTGCTAACCTTCTGTCATTGTTTCCCTCATGTGGCAACTGGAGAGAAATTCTTGTTTCCATAGAGACTCTGGAAAATGGAAAATCCAGTTCCTGGCTCATATGGAAAGTCTCCATGCAGACAGGAAATTCTCTTTTACATATCTGTGTGGAAAGCAATGTGGGGGGTAGGGGGACAGGGCCTTTCTGATTTGAAGTAGAATATGTCAACAGGGCTCTTGGCTGTTAACTTGACTGTTGCTCTCTATTTAACCTTCTACATAAGATTTTGGCCAGATCACCTATCCTTTGGAGCATGTGTTCATATTTGTGGTACATGCAAATAGAAGCCTGTCTGAAAATATGACATTAGCAAATGTGGATCCATCTAGTCATGAATAATCTGCTAACCAACGAAGAAGCAGGTACAGGTGAGGTAAGGAAAGAATCCCACTAACAGTGTAGCACCAGAAACACTATGGCAAGCTGTACACCCATCAGGATCTAAACCTCCCATGACCTGAAAGTCCCTGAAGAAGAGGCAAGAAGATCAAAAATCTAAACTGAGTATATGCATATAATCTACTAGGGAATAAGTTGAGATGAACATCTCACTGGAAATTGATCAATAAGGTGCCCATCAAGTCCAATATGAAACCTAACAGCTTACTAAAATAAGCAATGAAACTGAGGAAAATATTTTCAAACGAAACTTTGATGCTGTCCTAAAACTAGAGGATGCAAAAATGATTTGCAATAAAATGATTCGTTGTAGAATGATCCTGTTTAGGATTCCAGCAAGCCATGTCTCTTTCAAAGACACTCCCAGCCGCATAGAGATGTGGGGACACGGGGGCAATTCACCCCGGGCGGCAATGTTTCTGGGGCATTGCAACCTGTAGACATGCCCTCACATGCCCTGGCCATGCCCCCATACACCGCAGTCATGCCCCTGCCACATTGGCCACGCCCCTTGCACCATAGCTCCTCCCCCTCTGCCCCTCGCCACACATTCCAAGCTGTGCCACTGGACATTCTAGTCCATTCCCCTCATTTTCTCAATTACAACAAGACATTTAGTGTCTATTGGCTGCTGAACTAGTACAGTTCTCACTGTTCTGTAGGAGGTGTTCACCTCTTTTTACGAACAGTATTGTTATTGTTGTTGTTGTTGTTGTTGTAATTCTTGCTGTTGTTGTTGGCTGGAATTCAGAATCACAGTTATGTATACATAACCCAGAGTTACATATTTACAACTGATTCTTGTTCATGATCCATGCACATTCAGTAGTTTAGGGAATATGTAGGGATTGTAAAAGTCCTCCAATCCTGACTTACCAGACTGCAAGTGATGGACCTGTTGCAAGTGACGGACCTGTTCTCCTGTTGATCAGAATGCAACAGACAACTGTTTCTAAACTCCCTTTCATGAGTGGTTTCAGAAGCAGGATCCCTGTCACAATTTCTCCTCACAGCAGAGATTGCTGGTGGGAGAAGGTAGAAACATCAGATTGTTGCATCCCAATCCATGGAAGAACAGACTCATAGCATCTGTTTCCCAGTAAGTCATGACAGGGGGATGTGATCAGGCCACAAGATGCTACAAAGGCCCTTTCCACAGCTTATCTCTGTCCCAGTGGTGTCAGGTGATGATGGTGACAGCGGCTCTCCCTGAAGGGGAGCGTGATGGAGTGCTCCCCTCCATATTGGCTGCCTCCAGGAACCAGGAAGCATGATGGATGCACCTCTTCCTGCCACAGCACAGCCAGCTACTGTCCCAGGCTGCACTGGGGCAGGAAGCATAGCCATTGCACTTCCAGGACCTCCGCAGACAAGGTAAGTTGCAGGAGCATGGTGGGAGGGTGGTACGATCACCAGTCATTGACAGGGAAAATCCATCAATGATTTGCGGCACAATTGTGCCACTTGGAGATGAGAGAAGGATGGGGCTGGGATGACATTGTGCATAAGCATTGCTCCAGCCCTGTCCTTCTCCCGTCCCCATGGCACGTTGGGTGTGTCACACAGAAAGGGCCTTAGTTAAGTATGCTTAACTACTTAACTAAGTAGCTGATCTATAGTCTCAGCCATTATTATTAAACAATTTGAAGGTGTTTAAATTGTTTTAAATTAATCTTTTTAAATTAATCTTTACAATAGATAGCTTAATGCCATTTAAAATTCTTATACAAAATTTTGTTTTAGCTATATTTGTTCTAAATCATAAAGTTAACTGCTTTGGATCCCATAATAGGAAAAAGGCAGAGTATAAATCATCATCCTCCATCATCATCATCATCATCATCATCATCATCATCATCATCATCTGCAAACTTTAGGCTCCACCTGCATGTGTGGACAGAGCTGTTCTGGCTACATAAGAATCACGGTTCTCTGTTACTTTATTGTGTACAAATTCACACAGAAAACTTTGAAATGACCAGGAATACACTGGGGTGAAGGAGATGGAGCTCTAGAGAAGAAAGAAGGCTGTGCAATGCTTTTCCACCCTTCAAAGCAAAGGAGTGATTGAAGATTGAAAGCAACCCAGAAATGGTCGGAAACATTTCTGCAAAGACCAACTAGTGCCTTAAGAAACGTGATCAGAAACCTGCTATAGACTGATAGTGGGAAATAGAGAAGGAAATGCCACCCTGATGCTGCCATCTCCTGCTGAGGAGCAGCTTAGGGGAGATTGTAATCACAGCTCAATAGTGGATTAAACTGCAAATCTAACAGACCAGAACATAAACTACAAAACTCTGACAGTGCCAAAGCAGACTAGATTTATTAATCTCAAAGCTTTTCTGTGTACTTTTGGCTTCTGTCTGACCCACAATACAAAACATTCCTTGCTTGAGATTAAAAAGGGGGGGTTGGTGGTTTGTATGTTTTTACAAAAATCTCTGCACTGTGTCCAGTTTGTTTTGGGTTAACTCTTGAGAGGACACAGCATAAGGAAACCAGATGTGGTTTATGCTGAGCGCCTCTTCCATTGAACATATTTCACCTTACAGAAGCTACCACATAGACTTTTGGAAGGAGGAGTAAAGTATTTTTGCCTATACCCCCAAGTAAGCAGATACTCTCCACACCTTTACTGAGAATGGTGGTATATTTATTTATTTCTATTAACATATTTATATCCTGTTCTTTATCATACAATCTCTGACTCATCTACAAAAAAAATCAGTTCAATTGCTCAAAATATATGCAGTAAGAAATAATTTAAACTAGACTAAACTAGGTTAAACAATGTTACAAATTAAAACAGGATAATTAATATCATTTCAAATAATTAAAAACAATTTTCTAACATCATACATTTGGATAAAATCAGTTATGGTCCAAAGGGTTTAATATAAAGTGAGGTTTCCAGTTGGTGTCATAAGGATAGCAGTATCAGCACCACTTGGGCTTCTAAGGGAAAGGTATTCTACAACTGGGTACCACAACAGAAAAGGTCTTCTCTATGTAACTAATCTCTGTGTGAAAGTCTCAGTTCCTGTTCCTTAACTTTTGAAAGCATTAAACATTAATACCAACAGTTTTTGCCAAAAGTTCTCATTGTGTGTATATGTGCCTTCAAGTAATCTGTCACCTTATGGTGACCCCATGAATTTCATAGGATTTTCTTAGGGAAGGAATATTCAGAGGTGGTTTTGCCAGTTCCTTCCTCTGAAATATAGCCCACAGCACATGGCATTCATTGGCAGTCTCCCATCCAACTACTAATGATGGCTGGCCTTGCTTAGCTTCCAAGATCAGACAGGTTCTGGTGCCCTTAGGGTATTTAGGCCATTAGCCCTGACATATTTTTTTTCACGGACCTCACAAGGCTAACTCAAAGGTCAGTTTCCAGTATTTGAGGCTGAGTCTGCAATATGGAACAAGTACCTCTGACATGTGAAGAGAGTATCTTCCTCTCAGACCTGAACTCTCTACATATTTAGCCTTGAAAATCAGTTTTCCCCTGATTTTATGTTTAGGCAAGTTTTTATTAAAAGAAGTGAGCCCACAACTTTTCTTTCCTCTCCACAAGCTCCCTCCCCACTCTTGCCAGTTTTTCATGCTGGGGCAATTCCTGCCTGTTTAATTGACAATGATGTAATTAAGTAATCCTCCCTTTCCACCCTCCCAAATAATATCTAAAGTAGTAAAAAAGTGACTTTTTAAAAAACACACAACTCTATCAGAGTCATTATAATGACTGAAATAGTTTTGAAGCCCAATATGAACAGATTATTTTTCACATCCTGTTTAAACAGTGTGAACTCTGTGGGAGACTCTTTCCACAATCTAGGAACAACATAGAAGAAAGCCCTCTCCCCCATTCCTGTCAAGTCAGCCTCTGCAAGTTATGATATCTTATAGAGTGGTTCTGATTAAGCTGTCTGATATGCAGTGACTGGCAATTTTTCCCTTCATGTGCCAGAAACTGGGACCATATTTGTGCCCATTGGCTACTTATTTATGTATCTCTTGAAACTTCCCAGAGATTGGCAACTGATGGCATGTGGATTGCACGAGTTCAACTATCACAGTTTTAAGAAGCACTTCTCTAAATCTGTGTTTCTTGGGCTTTCTGATGTAGGGGGCTGGCAAATAATTATGTCCAGTGTGCTAAGTACCAGCACCATCTTTTGCCCATTAGACATAATTGTTTCTTTCAGAGACTCTCCAAGGACTGGCAGTTGATGGTTTATGAAAAAACAGCCATTCAGAGATCTGCCCTAAGTAGAAGGCCTCCTAGCTACCAGACTTATTAACAGAGAAACAGGTGTTCCCTTAGACAATACCAAGCCATTTAGACTTTAAAGGTCAAAATTGATACCCACAATTTGGCCCCCAAAATAATCAGCAAAATAGCACATATTTCATTATTAAAGTAACATTATCTTGATGCTTCTTTCATTTATAAACCAACCAGTGTAACTGACAAAAACGCTTGTCTCTTATACCAGAGCTTTCCAAACTTTTCATGTTGGTGACACACTTTTTAGACATGCATTGTTTCATGACACAGTAATTTCAGTTTTACTAGCAAACTGGAAATTAAACTAACCCCTTATAAGAGATACAGACATATATATATAAAACAATAACAAAACATATGGGGACACAACATGTAAACCTCTCATATATTTTTAAAAATATATGATTCATAAATAATAACATACATTTCCAGGATTGTAGGCGACACACCTATTCACTTCAGGCAACATGGTAATGTGTTGTGGCACACTGTCTGGAAATCTCTGACTTATACAATCTAATGCCTCTTAGTTATCTTAATCTTTTTAACATGGGGTGTACCTGGATCTTAAGGGAAAGGTGGAAAACAAGCAAGAGCTTGTGGGAACTGCCACCTAAAGCATCTGGAAGGCCATTGGTTGCATATTTCCTACCTATGGATATGAGGAAAAAGGCCCAGGCAAGGTTTAAGGATACTTTGAATATATCTGAAGTACAACATGGCAGTGTGATACCATTTTAAGTGTCATGAGACTAACATGAAAGAATCCTGGGATTTGTACTTTGTTCAGATATTTAGAATTTTCTGCTAAACAGCCCTAGCACTATAGTTCATGGGGTAGACTGGAGCTCTCACACAGAGAATTTTCAGTACCTCATCAAACTATAGATCCCAGGATTCCACAGGATGGAGCCATGGAAGTACAGTATCTGTGTCATACAGACACATTCTCTGATGTGCTTATAGATATTTGTAAGACATAGGCAGAAGTGTACCTTCAAATTTGGAAGGGACAGTCCCAATTAATCTTCTGCCATCTCAATTTTTTTCAGATGCAAAATGTCCCAATTTCTCTCCCTCCTCTCACTTTGCCCCATTATCCTTGTCAGTGGCGGAGCTTGGAGTGTGTGGAGGGGGATGGGAGGGGTGGGACTGCAGCACAAGGGGCATGGCCACTATGCATGGGGTGTGGCCACTGAGCACAGGGGCGTGGCTGTGGTGGGGGGCATGGCCAGGGCACATGGGGGTGTGGCTATGGGCCAGAACACCCCAGAAACATTGCCACCTGGGGCAAATTGTTCCCCCCCACGTCCTTACACAACTGTTCCTGATTTGCTTCCATCATTGCAAATTGAGTTCAAAGTCCAAAAGTACTTTGCATTCAATTAACTCAGCAGAGGCAAGAGAAGAGATGGGGCAGAGACTTGCCCTTCTGAGTAGGCTCAGGCTAAAGCAAACTGCTACAACCTATTCCAGCTTCTCTGTTCTTTCTCATTATTAACTTTTATCATCTTGATGTTGCTTGGCCACACGTATTCTAGATTTTATCTGTGAAATGTTGGAGGGCATGCAGAAGTAATGACAGTCTGTGCTTTCCTGATTTTATTATGACAATTCCCTTTCACAGTAAAGTACAGCATCACCTTTATAGACAAAAGAACCAGAGAGAAAGAGCAAGCATGCACAAAATCTCCTGCTTGAGCCCATATTGACAAAACTAGTATGAATGTGTTTTTAGTGAATGCACATAAGAGCATCTTGCAATGGTGAAGCAATTTGTAAAAGACTAGTGGGTGGAAGGAACCTGCAGGCATAAAACAATAGGTGCCATTTAGTTAGAAAGAGACTCAAACGTTGCCCTTTTTCCCCCACATGGAGCATAATTTTGTCCCAGAGGCAATTTGATAGGGCTGCAGCTGTTTCAAAGAAAATTCAATCTATAACACAGTCTAATGTCATGACAAGACAACATGTGTTATTTCCAGGGTTTGAAAAAGGTAGTTAGATTTCTAAAAGAGAACGCACTGAAGCCATTTAGGCACATGACACATTCTGATTCATTTGGCCACCCACACTCCAATTCTAAACGAACCACACCAAATATCCAAGAGGGTCAATCATATTACAGGTAGTTAGCTCCTTATAACAGCAATCTAGTCACCTTGTTCAATTCAGTGGAGCTCACTTCACACTGAAGATGTGTAGGATTGCGTAGCAGGTGTACAAAAGGCAAATATATGGCACTCTAAATTCAATGATATCAGTGTGGGAATTGTGTGGCCCTCCACACATTTCTGGCCTGCAATTCCCAGCATTCCTAACCACAGGCTATTGCTAGCTAGGTATGCTGAGAGTTGCAGTCCATCTGCATCTGTATAAGAGTACAAATTCCTAACTCAGACAAGATGAATTTGCAATAGAAAAGAGAGAGAGAGAAAAGAAAGAGTTAATACCTAACAGTTGATTGTGGCCCTATTCGGGAACTGGAACACATAGACAGAGAGGATAAAAATCAATCTTTGAAAGAAATATTAAATTTGATTTTGTAAATTTTAATCTTTACTGTGTCCAAATAAATATTAAATTCCTCCTGTCTTACAATTACAGATAACAACCTGATTACCAACACACTATCCTGATCTACTTTTATAGTCTGACAAAAAAAAAAAAAAAATTAATGGCACTGCCACACTCACACCCATTGAGTACCCAAAATCAAACATGACCCCCCCCACACACAAAAAAAACCCCCTTGTCTTTCTATTTCAGTCTATCAACTAAAATGATAGTGGAGAGAAGGTCTAGTTTCAGTAGTTTCAAAGACAGTGTACATGTGATTATGGCTGAGATAAAATCAATTAAAATTTGTGATTTGAAAATATTGAAACAATTAAAATAAAGCAAGGAGAAGGGCATGCTGGCCAAGGGGTTTCAGCTCTGACCTGTGGGTTCAGTTTTCAAGCCTCACCACCATCTGGCCTTAGTTTCCTATTGCTGTTTCTGTCCTCTTTGCTTCTCCTGGAGGACTATCCCGAGTTCAGTACCTCTGTAAGACACCTTTCATGAATACCCACAGTGAAGTAAGTGGGTGCTGTATATAAGTGTATTTTAAAGACAGCCATCAATAGGCAATCTTGATACAGTAAATAGAAAACATTTATGTAACTTTTAAGATTTATTGAAATAAATTTTGGGCTATATTCAATTGTTAGTCTCAACTAGAGTAGACCCACTGAATCAAACTTCCATAAAGGTTGACTTACCAAGTTCCCATTGATTCAGTTGGTCTGTTCTTGCTGGGATTAATGATTGGATTTAATACCAAATATTGCTATTGTACTTATGTTTGATTTCCTTCCTTGGCCCTCCATATCCATGGATTCTGTATACACAGATTAAACTAACTATGGCTTGAAAATATTTTCCTTCCCCCTGCAAAAAAAAAAAAAAAAATCCAAAAAGCAAACTTTGATTTTGTCACTTTATATGATTTTGTCACTTTATACCATTTTGCTACACAATGGGACTTGAACATCCATGAATTTTAGGATCCACAAGTGGTCCTGAAACAAAACTCTAATGGCCCCACTGTATAGGCAATGAATATTTTATGTGCTACTATTTCCCATACCAAGAACAAGAAAGTTATCTTAAAATCTGCACAAACTATACCCTCCTGGCTGTTGTCAACTACTCTACGAAGTTTTTAAATGAATGTCATTTAGCAATCAGATTTATACCATTGTATGTGTACATATGTCGGTGGGTGGGTGGGTGTGAGAGAGGGGGGATATCAGGAAAAGTTTATCTGAATTGGTGGTTTAAATTGGGGTTTTCTCCTAATTAATTGCCCCTAGCAACTGCATGCCATCTTTCTGAATTTTCACCAACCATCCTGAGATAGACTGGCCCCTCACCCCCTTGGATGACCCCTAAAAATGGAGTAGTTTTATCAGGTATTTGAGGCTATTGTGATACAGTTATTGTGGTGAACTCAAACCAGGGATCTAGGATCAAATCATATTTCTGCCACAGAAAGCATTGTGGGTGAGTTTGAGGCAAGTCGTTCACTAAGTGATTACACAGACTTGTCAGGAGGATAAATGAGTGGTGCTTTATATGCAACCCTGAACAGTAGGATTTTTAGAAATGCAATAAATGAAAATATATTTCAAAGTGTTCTTTTATGATTGTACTAAAGTTTAGTGATGTTTCTAAAATTTACAAATAGCTGGCTTGAAATATGAATTTGCCTAGTTCATAATACACAGATGTTTTATTTAACAACCACTGTTTTCCTCAAAATTCTTCCATATATACAGAGTGAGTATTAGTAAGCCTATAGACAGGGAACCAGAAGAACTCTGGACAGAAACCATGGAGATTATGAAGAAAGGCTGCAAGAAGAAAGCAAAGTCTCTTTGGATGACAGATATTATTAAGATGATGATGATGATGATGATGATGATGATGATTTAGTTGCTCACCCATCCCCAAGATTCAAGATGGGATACAGCATAGATACAAGTAAGACAAATTAAGACAAACACTAAAACACAAAACAATTTAAAATACAAATATATCATAATTAAAATATATCATAATTAAAAGTACAATTAAAAGCACAAGTCCAAATAAAAGTACAATACAATTAAACATAGACTATGTGAGCCTGCTGAAAGAGATAGGTCTTTAGTTCTTTTTTGAATTTGAACAGCATGCTTTGCTGTTGAATCTCTTCCGGCAGGTCATTCCACAGTCTAGAGGTGGCTGACAAGACAGTCCTCCAGGTGACCATTGCCAGTCTGGTCCTGCTGGGTTTAAGTAAATGGCCCCCAGAGGACTTGAGTGTATGGGGTGCAAAGTATGAGAGGAAGCAATCCTGAAGGTAATTTGGACAGATGAAACACAAATGAAACACTTCAAATAATTATGAAAAATCAAGAAGCAGAAGTTAAATATAACAGAAACTGTTGGGTTCAGAGACTTGTCTGTAACAATAACTAAGGCATAGAAACAGAAGGAGACACCAAAAAGGCAGAACAAGAGGCTTTTCTGTAAAATCCAATAAACAAAGGACAAGTTATAACCAAGAGTAGAGATGTATTATGACAAAGGAAGGAATGTGTAATGTGATCAAGATGAAATAAAAGACAATGGAAGCAATACACTGTGGGATTGTATGAAAGAAATAGAAGGATGACAAATTCTATCAGGGAAGAACCATTTAAAGATGAACCTTCAGTCCTTGAACTTGAAGTGGAAAAGTCTTTCAAAGCAATTGGTGAAACAAATGATCAGGAACAGACTTTTTCTGGGGCGGGGTTGCTTTGGATTTTTTAATTTTTTAAAAAAACATTAGGAAAAAAATGGGATTTCATTGCAAAGGGTCTTTTTAAAAAAAAAATTGCACCAGCAACATGCAAAACTTAACATTTAAACTTAGCAACCTCAAAAGGATTTTGTATTTGTGTTTTTGTACTTTTTTGTACGATGAAAAAAAAGGTGCTAGTCTTTCTCTTTTTGATCAGGAGCACCAATTCTCAACAAGGATGAGAAAATCAGCAAATATTTTTTGACATCTCTATCTATTTCAATTCTCAGCCTGGTTTGTGAGAATGAGAAAACACAGAAGATCCGTTCCCCACTTCAGAGAGAAGCAGTTCTTTTGCTCCCGGCATCAAGTATTAAAAATTAATTCACATAAATATCTTTCACAGAAAAGCAAGTTAATTAGATTGCATCCATTTAGTTTCCAAACCATTAAATAATGTGGGGGGGAGGGGGTTGGCATTAATTTACAGATTACAGGCTGATGCATCTCAGCATCATCATTTCTTCCTGTTTCCTACCTCAAACACAGTTTCTTGGTGGAAATCAATACTGACCTTTGTAAAGCAAGAAATAAATATGAAGAGTTTCAAAGGCCAAGCTTTAAAATGTTTAAATTTTTAAATACTTGTGGTTAATACTGCTTGGGGCAAAAAAAAAAAAAGTCTCAAGAAGCCAGTGTTTTGCTTTTCTCCACAGCTGAGTTACAAAAGCGGGAACAGTATGTCAGCTGTTCAGAATGTAAGCGCACACATGACTTTTGTGTTTAGATCTTTGACATAAAATCCATTACATCAATCTAACTCTACAGGGATGATGAGTTTAAGTTGGGGAGGCGACCATTCAGCTACTCAGGAGAATGATTATACCAGGATCCTTAAGAAGACCAGATTCAAACAAGATGCTGAGGGCAGTTGGCTAAGACAGCTAAGGCAGTTACCTGTGTAGTCAATCAATACAGTTAGCATCTGACTTGAAAATATATTCACTATGTCCATAGAAGCACAGGAAACCACTTTATATTGACTCAGGCCATTGGATCATCTAGATCAGTATGTAGCGTACTTGCTGGGATGATTTCTGCAGGATTTCAGACAGGCATCTTTTCAGGTCCTACCTGCATATGCTGAGGACTGAGTTGGGAGCTGGTTACATGCACAGCATTAGCTTTGCCAATGGGCTACAGTAGGGAGGCACCCACTCCTTGGGGCCACAAAATGTTAAAGGTGTCACTATGATAGGGCATTACTTAGTTACACCCTACAACATAGGAAAACACTGATAGATGATATGAAATGAGCATTGTTTATACTCAGTCTTATCTTGTTGGTATGTGTCTTCAGATAGATTCAGCTTTAGGAGTAGTTTATTCAGAAGAGGTTTGCCATTGCATTTCTCAAGGGTTATAGAGTTTTGCCTGCTGCATGCCAATCAGTTGACTTCCATGACTAAGCAGTGATTCAAACCACAACACTTCAGTCAAGCAACTACATTACAGTAGTTCTCTTAACTCAGTACAATAATTTATAAAAAAAACCATACAAAAACAAGCAGCACAAATTTGTTTTCTGAAGTTGGCCAACCACACTGAACCACTGATAAGATTGAGCTTTTCAGAACAGATGACCAGGGTTGAAAAACCATGCTGGCTGCTGTTAAAGCCTTAAAAGATTTTTTTTCTCTCAAGCTCTGCTGGAGGCCATCATGAGAGAAGATCTATTGGTATACACCATCACCACCACCAGCATGACCTTGGATGTACCCATTTGAGATGCTGAGAAGCCTTCTCCTGAGATAATGACAGGAAATCATTGGTTTGATAAGAAACTTCATTAAGCAGTCTTTTGTGACAACAAAGAATGGCAGGAAGTCACTGGTTAGGAGAGAAAAATCAATTTGGCCAGCTCTGAGAATAAAGACTATAGAAATCTGAAGAACAAAATATAGAGGCTGGACTCAAAGGACAAATTGACATTCAGGATACTAAGGAGAAATTGTCACTATTTCTTTCGATTTTGATTGCCACGTGGATTGAGAACTGTCCCTAAATATTTTTTGTTAATGGGAAACCTCTGCTTTATATTTATAAATCCAGATGGTTGGATTTAGATTTAGTCACACTCTGGATCTACTGGTCAGTGAGATTTGAATTATCCCAAATCTCACTGATTTCAATGAGTTTCCTCTAAATTTGGATCCAGTCTAATGAATCTGAAAACATAATGCCATATCTCATCTATATTAAATACTTCTAATGGCAACTACAGTCAAAACATTCCAGGCATCTTCTTGATGGCAGCAGAGTTTTCTATATCCCTGTTCATTATGACTTACCTCAATTTTAATTTCTACCACTGTAGATGGCTGGCAGTCTTTCTCTTGCTCAGCCAGCTTTCCCACCTGCCTTTTTTCTTTTATGTAAAGAGACTAAACCTTTTGGAGTTTACTGCCCCTTCCTGTAAATTCAAACAATAGTAGATCAAGCACCCTTATCCACACTTCTGACTGAAACTAACACATCATTGAAATAGATGGGAAGTACCTCTTCCTCAGCCCAAAGGCAGCACACTCTTTATCTCAGTTTGATGAAAGGGAACAAAGGATCACTAATTTGCCTGTTAATAAAAGGTTTCAGATTCTACTAACAAATGAAATTTTAAATGGTGTCTCTGATTCAAATACCATTTTGTCAGTAGGGATATATGAATGAAAATCCTGAGAAAAACTGTTCAGTTAGAACTAAATCAATTTGCCTTTGACAGCCTCCTAGAGGCATTCATTTCTTCAGAATGGCACCCAGCATGAAATTTGTGTTGCAAAAGTACAGTGGCTTACAGCGCTTATATATCCATGGCACCCTAAGCTGATTTTCTTAGACATGCAAGTATTAATTTTGACACGTGTACAATCTACACATAGTACCACATTGATTCACCCAGGCATATTCATCCCTAGATAATTGCAGAATCGAGTGATGACTTTGTTGAGTAGGTGGGCCATCACAAGAAAGCACTTGTTTCAAATCACCCTGCAACCTTTCCAAGATGATTATCGTCAGTGCTTACACAGTATTCACTCATCATTTTTAGTTTATACATTCAGGTACAAGATGCCAAAGGATGGCTAGTCCTTGATATGCAATGTCCATCACTAAAAGATTGCAACAATCAGTAATGATTTAATTAGATGCATATGAAATTCTCTTTTCTCTTCTTCTTCCTTTATTGTTTTAAATTCTAAATTGTTTTGAACTGTTTACTACACTGTCCTGAGGCCCCATGACACAGTGAGGAATATAAATGTTGTAATTAATTAACTAAATCATCACAGATATGACACTTCATCTCAAGCACAGTGTTTCACAGTAGTTATCCTGGTATTGTGGACAAAGGGATCAAGATAAGTGAAAGTGACTTGCCTGATGTCACCCAGTGAGATCATAGCAGAGGTAACATTTGAATTTCTGATTTGCTGCTCATTCTTTTACTGCTATATTATATCAGCTCTCGCACTTTCCAGTCATGCTTCATCACATTCAGAGTGGCGAATGTAAGTAGGTCTTTGCTCCAAAATGGACTCCAAATACTTTTCTGATAATAGATTTCGGACAGACATTTTCAGATAAACAGGTCATCAGGTGAAACATTGTTCATAGAATCATAGAATCATAGAAATTCAGAGTTGGAAGAGACCACACAGGCCATCCAGTCCAACCCCCTGCCATGCAGGAACACCCTCAAATCAATCCCGACAGATGGCCATCAAGCCTCTGCTTAAAAACCTCCAAGGAAGGAGCCTCCACTACACTCTGAGGCAGCATATTCCACTGCCGGACAGCCCTGACTGTCAGGAAGTTCTTCCTGAGGTTCAGGTGGAATCTCCTTTCCTGCAGCTTGAATCCATTGCTCCTTGTCCTGGTCTCTGGAGCAGCAGAAAACAAGTCCCCTCCTTCCTCTACGTGGCATCCCTTCAAATATTTAAACATGGCTATCATGTCCCCTCTTAACCTCCTCTTCTGCAGACTAAACATACCCAGCTCTCTAAGTCTATCCTCATAGGGCATGGCTTCCAGGTCTCTCACCATTTTGGTCGCCCTCCTCTGGACTTGCTACAGCTTGTCAATATCCTTCTTGAATTGGGGTGCCCAGAACTGGACACAGTATTCAAGATGGGGTCTAACCAAAGCAGAGTAGAGTGGTACCAGTACCTCCCTCGATCTAGACACCATACTCCTATTGATGCAGCCGAGAATTGCATTGGCTTTCTTGGCTGCCGCATCACACTGCTGACTCATGTTCAGCTTGTGGTCTATGAAGACTCCTAGATCCCTTTCACACGTACTGCTATCCAGCCACGTGTCCCCCATCCTATATTTGTGGATTCCATTATTTCTGCCTAAGTGTAGGACCTTACATTTCTCTCTGTTGAATTTCATTTTGTTCGCCCTGGCCCAGCTCTCTAATCTATCTAGGTCATTTTGCATTTTGATCCTGTCCTCTGGCGTATTAGCAACCCCTCCCAATTTGGTGTCATCTGCAAATTTGATGAGCATGCCCTCTATTCCTTCATCCAAGTCATTGATAAAAATATTGAACAGCACTGGGTCTAGGACAGAACCCTGTGGCACCCCACTAGTCACTTTTCTCCAGGATGAAAAGCAGCCATTCATGATCACCCTTTGGGTTCGGTCGGTCAACCAATTACAAATCCAACTAACAGTAGCCCTGTCCAGCCCACATTTTACTAGCTTCGTTTCAAAACAGAACCGTACTGTGATTTGAGACTCATGATACAGAAAGAAACCCAGCCAGTTTGAATAAGTTTGAATAAGGCCACACAGAAGTATTTATGATCTAAGTGCAGAGCAATCCATCGCCCCGATATCTTCTTATCCTTCCCTTCCTCTTTTGTTAAGACATGAAAAATAGATTCCACAATGGCATTTGTAGCCCTTTCCAACCTTCACAGAGATATCTCTCTACAAAGTTTTCAGTCTGGCTTTAAAATTATTTTATGGTAAGATTTTGATGATTCATTTGCTTAAAATGTTTTTTAATTATGTTATGCGTTTTTTTTTGTTTTTAGTGTAAAGATAGGATAAAACTGCAACAGATAGACAGACAGATAGGACATGGACAGATACTATGTCTGGCCCAAGACATTTTGATTCCTGGACAGGCAAGTCACGCCCACTCCAAATTTCACACACATAAGCCAAACTGGCAACTAACTTCTTGCTAGACTGGTGATGGGGAACATCATCCACCA
Source organism: Ctenosaura bakeri (assembly GCA_948474755.1). NCBI lineage: Eukaryota > Metazoa > Chordata > Lepidosauria > Squamata > Iguanidae > Ctenosaura > Ctenosaura bakeri. The sequence goes on from CAOLHI010001899.1 coordinate 100,879, forward strand.
CATCTTGAGCCCAGCTTGAGGGTATTGAGCAAGTGGTCTGGTAAGCAACTCCCCAACAAAACCTGTGACTGCTATGCAAAATGAAATCAGAATGTGTAACATCACTCAGCCAAAACATGTAACAAGTTTTTCTTGTTTTCCAGAGTTAGATAAACCTAATGAAGATATGAGAACACTATTCTAGCAGTTTGCTCAGTGAAAGTTATCCACTTACTTGTTCTCTTTTTCTTATAACTGTTTCCCATCTGTTCTCATTCTCTGTAGATTTCAAAAGAACTATGATAGAATACTAAGCTGGTGAACCTAGGGGCAATATCTATTATACTGTGTACTCCAAGCAGGTGTTCAGTGTGAACAACTTTAGAGTGACATGTCAAAGTGTGGTGTTAACTGGGAAATTATGACAGTGATTCATAGTCTAAACTGAGCTGCCCATGGATGTTAGCAGTGTACACTAACCAGGTCTTCCAGGTTTTCAACTGTGAAACTGAAATCTTTGAAAATATGTGCAACGTACACACACATACATTTTAAGGTCAGTTTCTGGGGCACAGAGGCAAAGGGTTGGGAAGGTATGATGCTCAGGGCCTCAAATCTCTGAAAGTCAGAAGTGATATTAAGAACAGAAATGGTGCTGGTGATTGGATCTGTAATTAGGAAACAACTAGAGCCATCTGTGACTCTAGATTATCTATGGTTATCCTGAAAGTGCACCAAATTGATGTTTCTTTGTTGTTATTGTATTTCTTTTCTTTAACTACGGGGGGGGGGCGGTCACAGGCGCTTGTGGAATTTTCTGCATCACTAGTTAGAATAACCTACCCAGCTTTGGATACTATGCAATTTGACTTCAGCAGATGGAGAGACTTCAAACTGTTCCTCTGCTTCAGGCAGCAATGTATCTTGGGTCAGCATGGGGGTGGGGACTTGTTAAAATTACAAGAAGAAAACTGCTGCCAATCTTCAGTAACTGTTTGGAAAAAGTGGTGGTGGTTGCTGTCAGAGTTACCAATAGTAGCACTAGTATCCTGCCCTTTTTCCAAAATTGGCACTCAAAGCAGTGTACAGCTTAAAAAGAACAATACAACAAGAAGCATACAAAAGTGAACACTGAAATATAGTTAAACTAATCACAGTGTTAAAGTAGTTCAGATCTACACTTGAAAGAATAAAATGCAACTAAAAATATTTTTAAAGACTATTTAAAACAATCAAATTTAAATAATACAGCAACCCTTATCTTGTTCTTTTAAAACGTTCTCTGTTACAACCTATCAAAATTAAAAAAAAAAAAGATTTTATCTGCTGACTGAAAGACAAGGAGAGGGCCACTCAGACCTCCTTCAGAAAGGAGCCCGAGAGACTAGGGACAGCCACTAAGAAGGTCCTATCTCTCATCTCCACCTTTGTGCCTTTGGGACTCTGGTGGGATTGAGAGAACGCTGGTCCTGATTATCTCAGGGCCCAGGAAGATTCAAATGGGGAGATATGGTCTGCTGGATAGTCTGCACTTGAAGTACATAGAGCTTTATATGCAATAACAAGCACTTTGGTGGCAGCAGTGTGATGCGGCAGCCAAGAAAGCCAACACGATTCTTGGTTGCATCAATAGGAGTATGGTGTCTACATCAAGAGAGGTAATGGTACCACTCTATTCTGCATTGGTTAGACCTCATTTGGAATACTGTGTCCAGTTCTGGGTACCTCAACTCAAGAAGGATATTGACAAGTTGGAATGTGTCCAGAGGAGGGCGACCCAAATGGTGAAGGGTCTGGAAGCCATGCCCTATGAGGAGCAGTTCAGGGAGCTGGGTATATTTAGTCTGCAAAAGAGAAGGCTAAGAGGGGACATGACAGCCATATTTAAATATTTGAAGGAATGTCATATTGAGGAGGGAGGGGGCTTGTTTTCTGCTGCTTCAGAGACTAGGACAAGGAGCAATGGATTCAAGCTGCAGGAAAGGAGATTGCATCTGAACCTCAGGAAGAACTTCCCGATGGTCAGAGCTGTCCGGCAGTGGAATATGCTGCCTTGGAGTGTGGTGGAGTCTCCTTCTTTGGAGGTTTTTAAGCAGAGGCTGGATGGCCATCTGTTGGGAATGCCTTGAAGTGGGTGTTATTGCGTAGCAGGGGGTTGGACTGGATGGCCCCTGTGGTCTCTTCCAACTCTATGATTCTATGAATTGTATACACAAACAAACTGGCATCCAGTGGATCTGTTTTAAATGGGGGAGTGGTATGGTCCCTGTAACCTCTCCAAATTAACACTCTGGCTGCAGTTCTTTGTACTAGTTGAAGCATCCAGTTTCCAAAGGAAGCCCCATGTAATGAACATTACAGTAGTCCAAAGGGGCTAAGACATATACCACCATGGTCAGATCTAGTGTCTCAAGGAACAGGTGCAGTTAGCACACAAATTTTAAATGTGCACAAGCACTCCTGACCACCAATGAAAGCTAGGCCTTTCAGAACTGAGTCCAGGAATACCTCCAAATTGCAACTTTGCAAGTTCAGAGGGAGTGTTACTCCACGTAACACAGGCTGAATTCTGATTCCCTGACCTGCCTTTCCACTTACCATAAGCACTTCTGTCTTGTTTGGATTAAGCTTCAGTTTGTTTGCCCTCATTCAGTCCATTACTGATGGCAGATAACAATTTAGAACCAAGACAGTATCCTCAGACTGAGATAAATCAGAGTAAAAGAAGTGGGTGTCATTTGCAAATTGATGGTATCTCTCCCTCCCAAACAAAAAACCATGGACAACCTGTCCCTGCAGTTTCATGTATATATTAAATAGCATGGGGGAGGAAAACAGAACCCAGAAAGACCCCACTGGCCAATGGCAAAAAAATTGAACAGGAGTCTCTTAGCACAACCTTTTAGGTTCATCCCTCCAGGAAATGGAGCCACTATAAGGCAGTGCTTCCAAGTTCCATCACAGTAAGGTGGCCCAGGAGGATACTATGATTGATGGTATCAAAAGCTGCTGAGGGGTCCAGCAGAACCAACAGAGACTTCCTTTGTCCAGTTGTCCCAGCACAAGTCATCCACCAAGGCAACCAAAGCCATCTCTGATCGGAAACAAGGTTTGAGACCAGACTGAAATGGATCTAGATAATTCATTACACCCAGGAATCCCTGGAGCTGGGAGACTACCAAATGCTCCAATACCTTGCTCAAAACTGTATGTTAGACGCTGACTGATAATTATAATAATTATAATAATAATAAAATTTATTTTTATCCCGCCTCTCCCAATGGATCGAGGCGGCATTACAACAATATATAAATACATTAAAACATTAAAAAATACCCCATCCTCCCACCCACCCACCCTTCTAACCCCCTAAACATATTAACTATTAAAAACAATTAAAACAAGATTAAAAACAAGAGGACAGTTGGTGAGAGACGGTGGAGTACTAGTCTGGGAAGGCCTGTCGGAAGAGGACAGTCTTGACTGCCTTTTTAAAGCAGTCAAGACTGGTAATATGCCAGGTCTCTTCCGGCAGGCCATTCCATAGTTTGGGAGCGATAGAAGAAAAGGTCCTCTGGGTAACTGCAGCCAACCTAGTTCTGACTGGCTGCAGTAAATTCCTCCCAGAGGACCTTAGTGTGCGGGGCGGATTATATGGGAGAAGGCGATCCCGCAGGTAGGCTGGCCCCAAACCATAAAGGGCTTTAAAGGTAAGAACCAACACCTTGTACTGTGCCTGGAAACTAATAGGCAGCCAATGTAAAGACCAGAATTGATGTTATATGGTCAGTTTTAGATCCGGTGACCAACCTGGCTGCCATATTCTGAACTAATTGAAGTTTCCGGACTAAGCACATGGGTAGCCCTATGTAGAGCGCATTGCAGAAGTCAAGCCGTGAAGTTACCAGCGCATGTACCACTGTTTTTAGGTGTTCCAGGTCCAGGAAGGGGCGCAGCTGGTGTATCAGCCGAAGCTGATAATTATCCATTATAGAGGGATTCAGGGATGGCTTTTTTCAACAGAGCCTTCCAACTGTTTCCCATAGGCAAGTTGGAACTCTGCCTTGCTGTAAAGTGGCATTAATCACTTCCCTTACCCATTCACCCAATCCTCCTCTGGCCTCATTAATTAGCCAGGAAGGGCAAGGGCCTAGTACTGAGCTGGTAGCTCTCACTTCTCCAAGAATACTCTCCACATCCTCAGGCTGCACAAACTGAAAAGTATCCAATAATACTGTACAAACAGAAGCCAAAGTTACATCCAGTGATACTGTATCAACTACAGCATCCAAGCTGAAGCAGATCTGAGCAATTTTATGTGCAAAGTGTTGTTCAAATTCTTTGCAGCAGGCTGTTGACTACTACTTGCCTACTGATAGATTACTTTTCAGAAAGAACATTTAACATTCTTATTGCATTTGTCAAAAACTCTGGTAAAATGTTTTATTTTTCATACCAGTTCTCCATTAGGGAAGATGCAGATTTTCCCTGAATAATCAGCAAGACCCGTCACAATTGCTCTTTAAAAAGAATCTCATTTGGTAGATTAAGACCCTGATCATTTCACATCTTTGCACAAGTAGAAATGGTCTTTGCATAGTCACTGAATATGCTTTTTTTTACTTTTTTTTTTTTTACTGAATATGAAATATTAGGGAAAGCAACATTTTCAATTTCATTTGGTTCCCATTGTAGCATTAGTGACCATTGTTTCCCATTTATACAGATTTCAACTGGAAGAATTCATACAGCAATTAGTAATACCACCAGTTTATTCATAGACTGCCAGATGGAGACATGAGAACATAAGAACTCTGACAAATTTCAAAATCCATGTAATGTAATGATAAAACAGCCATAGGCCAAAAGAAAATATTGTCACTTCAAACCTTTTATGTTAAAGTACTAGGTATCTGTGATGAGTGGGGATATGATGCAGGCTGCCTCAACTCCCAGTCAGCTTTCATTCATAAGAAGTCATATTCATCAGAGAAGAAGAAATAACCAACAAACCCACAAGAAAGTAGTAATTAGGCAGGAAAGGAGATTCCACCTGAGCCTCAGGAAGAACTTCCTGATGGTCAGAGCTGTCCGGCAGTGGAATATGCTGCCTCAGAGTGTAGTGGAGTCTCCTTCCTTGGAGGTTTTTAAGCAGAGGTTGGATGGCCATCTGTCAGGAGTGCTTTGAGGGTGTTCCTGAATGGCAGGGGGTTGGACTGGATGGCCCCTGCGGTCTCTTCCAACTCTACATTTCTATGATTCTATGATTCTATGATTCTAGGTCAAGCTAAAATGGGACAGAATTGTGAATCAATGACAAGTAGCCTATGTTGTGTGTATATGGAAGTAGCAGAAAGCAACAGCCCATCCAGTCATTCCCTTCTGTTGGAGAACAGAGCTAAAGTGGCATAGGGTTGGAACTGCACTGCTTTAATATAATCTGCTGCTCTCAGCTGTGGTGGATGAGCCTATCCAATTGCCAAAATGGATGAAAGACCCAACTGCCCTGGCTCAAGCACTGTCTAGAAGCAAGAAAGCATAGTTCAGTATCTAAAAAGCAAAGGAATCTAAGGAAAGAGTTTCACAGCTTTGGCATCACTACAGAGAAGGTCTTGTGTTGCCTGCCATATTACAAAATGTCAGGTGGTTAAGGGCATATGAAGTAGAACTGTGAGAAAAATCTCACCAAGTATGTACGGAAAGAGGTAATGAACTATGGTAGCCATAGAGTTTTTACTTAAATTGTGTGGCATAGTCACTGTCCTATCTCAGTCCCAGCACAGCTGATAGATTAAAAAAAAAACCCTGAATAATTCCCAGCTTGTTACTTACTTTCAGGCAGTAAGCACAGAGTCATAAATAAGTCCAACATAAACAAAGTCCCACAGGGTTTCACAGCAAGGGAGTGTCCAAGGTTAATCCAAGCATTCATCAAGGCAACCAGCAAGGTAGAAGGTCAGATAAGCTCTGACAACTCCTGGAGAGGAAGGACGCCAGCTAAATAGACCCAAAGCCTAGCACAGCTGTGCCTTGATTGATTATTGCTGGTTATAAATTCTGAGAGAGCAATGCTGGGTCTCTCTTTGCTGCCTGTGCTGTGCAAAGCTGGGTCTAGGTAAGTGTTCTTCTGTATCTGAAGAGGCAGGACTCTCTGTTGGAGCTGGCACTGCCCTCTGTTCTGTTTCTGGCACTGTAATCTGGCACTGTACAGCAGGTCCTGGCATGCCCCCTGTTTCAGTCTCTGGTGTGCCCTCTGCTTCAGACACTGAGTCAGAGTCCATGCTCTGGAAGCAGGGCACGACAATCACGCAATGCTGATAGCTATAATTTTCAGCATAAAATTTAGAAGAATGCAGACTAGTATAAGAGGGAGAACAGCTGTTGTGGAATGAGCTGCCTATGGCAAGAACATTCTCCTCCAGATGTGTCAATAGTAGAAAGCATGTATTGCTGTTGCGTGTCTTTAAGTCAATTCTGATGTATTTCGACCCTATCGTAGAGTTTTCTTGACAAGATTTTTTCAGAGGAGGATTTTTTCATTGTCCTTCTCTGCATCTGAGAGCATGTGACTTGCCCAAGTTCACCCAATGGGGTTTCTATGACTGAATACGAATTTGGATAGAGTGCATCCAGACTAACAAAAAGTCTCAGATTCTGTTCTTGTTCTTTCCAATTTTAAACTAGGTTAAAATAAACCTGGGGATCTGATATAAAAAGTCTCTGATCATACCAAGAGTGGAGAGAAATTATTCTAGGATAAGCAAAATCGTGTACAGATCTCCAAAACAACCCTTGTTTCCCTGGTCTTTCTTCTAATCTAACATTCAAACCATTACACTATGTGGCTCACACAGAGAAGACGAGGTGAAATCTAAACGTACCAACAGGACATCTGTACTAAACATGAGAGAAAATGTACTTTTTTGGGGAGAGAGAGAATAACACAACAGCTTGCCCTCCCCATCATAATACATTTGAATACAGAGATTTAATCTCATAACTTAACATCACTACCGAGTCTATTCTCTTCTGTGTGCAAAGATCTATCTCCTCAGAAGTGCTCAGTGGAAATGCATAGAATAAATTAAAGAGTGAATAGTCTCAGAAAGCTCAGCACTTTCTCCCCTCCAAAGTGAATCTCTGGGAGTTACAGAATGAACAAACTCTCAGGGATACACCTCCTTTCCCTCCTGTAGTAAATTATATATGTGAGACATGGCTGCAATAGGAATGTTAATTATTAATTGGAATTATTTTGAATTGATTTTCAATTACAGAATATTATTTTCTTTGACATTCCAATAAGGCTGCAGGCATCCCATTAAATCTGAGATGGTCATCATTAATTTCCACTAAAACACTTGCACAGTAAATCACTCTCTGTTGGTTGGCAACAGTGAATTCCATTACCCATTTCCATTAATTTCCATTCATTTCAGGCAATTCCATTTCAATTCTGCTCTAACAATTACCTGACTTATCAGTATTCTGAGCCTTCCAATTTGACAGGAACACAACTTAACTGCCAACACCCATTCCGGCACATTTGCAAGCTTAAAACCTCAATTGGTCTTCCTGATGGGCAGAAGCCAGCAACCGATGCATTTTGACAGTTGTCTTTAGACCTGATTAGTATTAATGTTGCTACTCAGAATCCAGAAACTTTAAAATGGAAAGTTCAACGGGGATAAAAATAACTCTCATCTTCCTAAACAATCTTAAAAATGAACTTGCCAATATCTTCCTAAACAATTGTGTTTTACTCCAAGTACAACTCCTTTTAAATTTGCTTTCTGAAATGTTCACATGCATAGATTTGTAAGATTATAGGTTGCATGCAGAAAATCACACTTCCTCCTTCTTGTTTAATAAACCTAAATAACTACTATTGCAGGGTTTGTCACTTACATTTACTAATAGGAATTAGAATAAAAACCACTCCATGCATATATTGGAAAAGTAGAAGAAACACACCCTATCATCATTCTGACACTCCAGACTGTATTACATAGGGGAGTTACATGTACTGAGTGCTAACCTAACAGCTATGTAGAAAGATCTCACAGCTATTAGTTATATCTGCATCTATAAATAAAAAACTACAAAAAAGTCTATACCTATAGACAAATATCTATAAAAATTATAATATATGTATGTCTAATAGACATAATAGTCAATATTGCGTATGCTACATCTATACAGAACGTCTCCACCTGACACTCACCAGATGTTTGGTTTGCTGCAACTCACATAATCCCCAGTAAGCATACCCAGTGGCCCACTGGTCAGGGGGATGTGACTTGCATTCCAGCACACTTTGGGGCCCAGCAAGGCTAGTGCAATTTATATATTAGATTAATACATATAACCCCATAGGTATCCTCCACCCCTCATGCTGAAAGTTAGAGTTGTATAATATGATAAACATCAAATATGTGTTCTCATTCAGTGCTCAATGAGTTTTAACAGTGTTGTTTATCTATTTTTGTTTTGTCTCAACATGCATTATCATTATGTTTTTATACAAAATTTGTTTAATGGAAGTCAGGTTGGAAGCCACTTTGCATCCCAACCCTGGCAGAAAGATAGAATGTAACTTAAATAGATAAATAAATACATAAAGTGCACTACATGGTAAACTGTAATACAGCCCTGTTTTCAGGGGTTGAATTTCTCATAGCTGCTTCTTGATTTCATCACACATTTATATATAAGTCATCAGAGAAGAGTAAAAACTGATAACACAAGTTAAAGGAGAATATGGCCATTTCTGCACTAGAGTCTTATAGCACTATGATTCCACTTTCAACATCCTATGGAATCCGGGGTTTGCAGTTTCGGGAGGGGTCCATAGGATGTTGAAAGTGAAATCATAGTGCTATAACTGTCTAGTGTGGAAATGGCCTATGTTCTTTGCACAGCTGTTAAGGAGTTGAAAGATCCAACATCTCCCTGGGGCTAGGTTTGTTTGTTTTTTCCTGAGAGAACATCTTTCTTTAGACACCATTACTCCAAGCATGCAGGCCTTCCACCATTGTAGTTTAATGCCATTTAAATGTAAAGATGCTTTAAGTCATATTTGCCAGTGCTGTGGCAAGGTATTTGTGGTGCAGGAGGTCTGCATGGCAACCTCACCTGCAATGACTCAAACTGAGGGATGGAAAAGGCTTTGTTAAGCAAGATCAACTTAAAAAAAAATGAGGGCAAGAAGGAGGTGAAGGCAGGAGAAGTAGGAGGTAGCAGTAATTCACATGAGACATAACCACAAGATCATAGATGGTCTTTGGGTGAGGTTAAACAATGAGGTGCATAGCTTAGGACTAATGACCCCATTCTAGACTTGTGTACAGACGTTTCCATGAGGGCCAGGAGAGCTTTTGCTCCATCTGTGCCCATTTGTAGCAATGACAGGTCCCACTCATGGTGGCATTGGCCTAAATCCAATTATTAGTCTCAATTAGAATGCAGTTTATTTCATTGTTGACATATTCAATTCTCATTGATGGAATGTTTGTGTTCTACTTAACACTAACAAATGGTGGTAAGTCATATGCTTTAGCTATATTTTGCTAGAATTACTGTAACATGAGTTATGTTAGGATGACTTTGAAGATTTAACAGAGCATCAGCTAGTTTAGTATGCTTCATATCTGGGCCATTGGCCATATCATTGGCAGAACTCTTTGCTGATTATGGCCCATACACACTGGAGGTCCATGGTCTGAACACAGTGTCACCTCATTCCATGGTGATGAGATGTGGTCATCACCAACCTTTTGCTGTGATGACAGGGTGTAAAGGCCTATAAAGTCTTAAACAACTTGGGGCCAGTCTAACTGAAGAATTCCCTTCTCCCATACATAACAGCCCAAGTGTTGAAATCTTATGGAAATACTTTTTTTTCTTCCCCAAACAGCATATGAGGTTTGTTTGTTTGGTCTTTAGAATGTATTGTTCTTCTCTGTTGTTCAATTTTAATTTATACTGTAACTCAGCTGCTTTAAAAACAGACTACACTCTCCTTTTTTTCATCTAGCTACTCCTAAATAATTTTATATAATTTAATGGTATTATTGTGTGCACTAAGTATTTTTTCTATGGCAGATATTATTGTTATTAGCTGCCTTGGAATTATTTTTAAGTGTGATATACATGTAACAAAATAAGACAAAACAGCATTTTCAAAATGGACAATTGACAACTGGCCTTGCAGAAATCGATTACAGTGCCTTGACTTCTATAGTACACATAGCTCGTGAAGAGAAAGCCATTCAAATGTGGATTTTGCTTTTGTTTCTTGCCTTGTCTTGTTTCTAGTCATGGTCAGAATGAGAACAGGAGGTTTAAAAAAAAAAAAAAGATTACATTTGTCTTTACCAAAAGGGGAGGGGGGAAGCAAATGCATTTGTTAAACTCAAATCCATTAATTATTTTCCAATTGACCTCTGGATTCCTGACAAGCACAAATGGTATACCTCTCTAACAAACTCCACTCTTGTCTTACTGCAGTGGATAGGATGTGATTCATACACCGCAATACATCTGATTCTGCTAATGCTAGTGATGCTACATCGAATGACAGACTTAGCTGACATGACTTGGTTTAGGGTTACTACCTATGTGGAAAACCCTCTTTTTCAGAGCTAAAATTTCTGTCCAGGCAGATTTTTAAAATGTCTAGAGACTCTAAAAGTGTATGCTGCTGCTTTGTCTCCTGTCTGCTGATGCTACCTCTTCATCACCACCTAGCCAGCTCTGTGGAGAATTCCACCTAGGAGAAGAGATGGAGGGGGTGGTCAGGGAGAGACATAGGGGTAGAGTGGGGAGAAGGGAGACAACTCGAGAGGAAGATAGCAAGGCAGCTGAATAAGGCAAGAGAGGAAGTCTCCAGCTGCATGGATGCAATGGAACAGGAGTGGCTTGGTGGAACAGGTAAGGAAGCTGTCAGAATAGGCAGGGAAGACAAGGCAAAATTGTTGTTATCTAAATACAATGTACATTAAGAGTATCTCTAGTAGCAATTATCATAGCTTATATAATAGAAAGTAAAGTAAGAGTGGTCATAGCAGTTGGTAGTTTGAAACAATTAGTTGGCGAATGTGTTGGTTAGAATCCTGCTGAAGACTTATGTCTTCATCAATGGATTTACATCTGCAGGAATTAGAATCGGACAGTCCCATCACATCTATATTCAGTAAAGGCTGCTTTTTCATTATGAAGAAAGAAGGACACTAGAGTCCATGTACTTATAGATGGATCAAATTTTATTTCTTTAAAAAAAGCCCAGTGTGTTTTGGTTATTCCAACAAAGTGAAGGCCTATAGTTCAGTTAGACTTTTTTAAAAAGAACAAAATTTGCTCCATCTATAAGCACTAGGAGTCTAGTCTCCTCCTTTCCTGCTAATTCATTATATGTGCTTTTCAGTACTTATTTCCGCTATTGCTTTTTCATTACTACATAGAACAGCCAGTAAAGTTACCAATGGACATTGGGACCAATGCAAAATGGGACTGATATACATTCAGACTGATGTGCTTTGGTTTCCTTGTACAACAGCACCATGTGCATTGGGACATCACCTAGGGAGTGCCAATGTTCACAAGGACATTCTTGCTGGTGTCCTGTTATGGATCTTTGTAATTCACTAATAAGGTTTCTTGGCAACTCTGCTATGTAGTTAAAACTAAAGTTACATAATGTGATAGAGAATTCCAGCTATTTTTGGTTTTTCAAAAAATTCAAAATTCAGTGAATCTTTGGAATTAAACAAAAAGTGATAGCAAGCAGTAAAATCAAATCTCCAAGGCCAACTTTAGTTTTTACCTGAATGGATGCAAACCAGGATCATTCCTGGCCCACATCTGAAAACAGGCTTCAATTTAATCAATATACAATTAGAAAAATACTGATCAATGATGGCTAAGCCCAATTTACCTAAGTATTTGCTTACCAAGTTCCCACTGATTCAGAAAGTCTACGTTAGTAGGGATTAACAACTGCATTTAGCCTGAATGATTGGACATGATGTGCATCTAGGGGTAGATGGGACCCCCACACCTGAGCTTTAAGGTCATTATGGGTTTTCATGGTATTTATAAGATTCTCTCTATGGTGATTAAAAGGTTGTCTCTCTAGGATCTCAACATCTGGGTTTTTTTTTTAAAAAAATTGAAATAAAATGAAATGAAATGAAAATAATTGAGAACACTAATAGTAGAATGCATTGGATGGAAGGCAGGTTTGTTATGGATTATGTGTCACAACAAGCATTCTGAATTGTTTCATGAGCCAGATCAGTAACCAAGATAGCTGCTATAACCTAGGAGTCTCCTTCTGCTTTTAACTAACAGGTTTTTCCCAGTTACGGAATACCTTCTCAGAAGTCCAATTGTCACCAGCATTGGTGTTATGCCAGTGCCACTCAAAACATGGATTTTAGTGAATGCCTTTGGGCATTGATTTGATCCAGTTGGCACATGTGCTATACTGTGTATTATTTTAAATTGTTTCAGCTGGTTTTCAATTATTTTAGTTTAAGTGATTTAATATTAATATTAATATGATTTAATATTTTTAGTGTTTTACAATTATTGTTATTGTCTTAAATTGTCTTAAGTTGATTTTACTGTATGCTGCCCTTAGAACTTCAAATATAATGAGGTGAATAAACATTTAAATAAACAAGTAAACAGACAAACAAGCCCTGATCTACAACCTGTTTGAGGATTACCGAACTAGAGAAAATTCTGAAAAGTCTTCAAAGGCAGCACCATCTACACCAATGATAATAACTGAAACAAGATATAATTAAGACACATAGGACCACGGCAAGATCTGTCTGCTGGAATGGACCAAGATGAATCAAAAGGACGTCTAGTGAAAATTTCTGCATTTCAGTTTAATGATCTCAGTGATCTCAAACTATGAGCCTGTCAAGGAGAGTTCAACCTTATTAAAAACTCCATCCAACCTCTCTCTCAAATTTAGCAAATTTTCAATGCCTTCTACTTGTTCTTTTTTTTTTTTTTAAAAGTTGTTATTGGAAATGATTTTGATGGTTGTTGTTGGAACAAATGTCTAAAAAGGTTATAAGGGTTTTATAGCTTGCAATTCATAGGCTCATCATAAGTTGATAGGAGACTTGGGGGAGAACACACACACACACACACACACACACACACACACACAGAGTTTATTGTTTAAATCCATTGCTTGTCACATTTTTTTAAAAATACAATAAAGATACCTGTGATCATTTTAAAATGATCACTGTGGGAATGTACAATAGATTATCCTGCAATTTTATGTCTAGACTTTGTGGTTTGAATAATTTTGGAAGCAAGAAGTTTTTTAAAAAAATCCTTATTACCTACTGTTTTAACAAAAAAAAAAAAAATGAATCCTTTTCCTTAGGGCTATCTATAGACAGAATTGTTAGAATTCAGGACTCAACATATTCCACAGCTCCACTATTCAACAACTGATAAGTCTACTCTAGCTGGAACCAACAAATAGGATTTTAGTCATAGTTCCCTAAATTAACATTTCAAATCTCTGATTCAAAGTCAAGTGAGATGGGTGAGTTCCACCCCATTCATACTGGATAGGACTGCAAAGGAGACAACATATTTGCATCCAAATGGGAAAAAAATCTGCTTATTTCCTAAGCCAACTCAATTCCAATAAAATAAAATTTACTCACATTTTCGTCTATAATTTATGCACTTTATGGCAATGCATGGAGAAAAAGAGAGAGGGTGGAGATAAGGGGAGAGAAAGGGAGAGAGAGTTGCTACTTCCCATTGAGTCAGGTTTATGGTTTAGTTGTTAGTATAAAACTCCAAAACAACTTGAGACTTGATTACCCGAGATACCACCATATCACCCTGTCTCATCTGCTTTCAGAACCTAAGTGGGATGGGATCAGGTTAATACTTGAATGGAAAACACTAAATAAGTGATACTAGGACAGTCTAGGTAGGGCTAAGAAATCATCTTGCCTGAAGCCCTAGAGAACTGCTACCAGTCACATTGACAATACTGGGTTAGATGGGTTGATGGACTGACTCAGTATAAGCGACCATCCTTATTCACAGTTCATGACTTACTCTGCAAAAAATGTGGATGTGATTGTTTCATACAAAAAAACACCATTTCCTGCAGAGGAAACAGCATTTTCTGTACAGTAAGTAATGTTTAAAAATAATTACTGGAATTCATGATCAGAGTTATGAATGTATAACCTAGTATTATGCATTTATAACAGATTTTTATTCATGATCCCTAAATATTCAATAGTGTAGGGAATACAGTAGAGAGAGCTGTGTGAGGATTATAAAAGTCCCTCAATCCTGTCTTACTGGGTGGCAGTTACTGTGAGCTATGGAGGTTTATTATCCTAGATGGTAGACTGGATGTTAGACTGATGTCACGGTAGGCTGATGTTTCCACCCCTCTTCTGCCAGCAATCTCCAGTGCGAGGAGGAATTTCAACAGGTCAATTACTTCTGACTATCAAGCTAGATATCACACACAGGAAATGGTGGAAACATAAGTCTACTGTGTCCTAATCAACAAGAGTACAGATCCCCATCACTTGCAACTGCTGCTACCCAGTAAGGCAGGGTTGGGGTTTCAGGTCAGGCCAGGAGACACTAACATAAGTATACTTAACTAAGTCACTGACCTAGAATCTCAGCTATTCTTTTCTGTGCAGAAAATACTGATTTTTGTACAAATCAAGTACATGCAATTTTGTCAGAATAAGATGCCAGTTTCAGCATTTTCTGTAAAGCATACTGAATACAGAAATATTACAGAATGTAGTTAAGTGCTGTCAGGTTGAGTTTGACTTCTGGCAACCCTAGGAAGGAGAAAACTTAAATTCACCCTACCCTCAGAAGTCCTGCTTGGGCACTGAAGATTCAGGGCCATCGGATTCTTTGACTGAGTGTGCATCTGTAACTCAGTCTTCCTCTTTTCCTACTGTTTTCTACCTTTCCAAGCATTGCTGTCTTTTTAGTGAGTAATGTTTTTCATGATCTTGGCTTCCAGAGAAAGGTTAGACTTGATTTGCTCTAAGACCCATTAATTTGTCTTTTTTACCAGTCCATTATATCCATTGAAGTCCTCCAGGATTACATTTCAAATGAGTTTTTTTCCTACCAGCCTTCTTCACAGAATACAGAAATATTATTTTTTGCACAGAAAAAGTGGTTTCCTGCACAGAAAATGCTGTTTTATGCAGAGAACAGGAATGTACAGAATGGGTCTTGAACTACAAAGATAGTCAGCAATCCAGGATTATTCTCCTCAGAATTTCTTGACACTTGAAAAATATGGTTTTCAACCATATTTCTAATATTCCTTGCATTCCTATTTTCTACACATACTCAGTGTGATATAGTGCTTTCAAATATTTAGATATGCAATATTTGTAAATAAATTAATTAATTACTTAATAATAGTAATAATAATGTAAGTCAGTTCCTTCTTCTCTCTCCAGTGAGCTTTGTAGTGATATATGAGATGAAAGACTTGGAGAACAAAAGGAAATGAAATCCCTACCTCCTGACATCTATGGTTTAGAAAAAAATAATCAGGCAGATGGTAATAGGAGACCTAAGACCTCAGCATGATGCCCTGGAGACTTGCTTCCAGAGTTGCAATACTGGGATAAATGGCAAGTACCTTCCAGTGTTCCATTATACTTTTCTGGAAGTTCTACTCCATTAGCTGTATGCTATATTCCAATCTGTCAGACAGGAGAAAGAAACTAGGCTGCCTGAAATGACTAACAGAAGAAAAAAAGTCCCTGTGAAAACTGATCAAGAAACACAAACTAGGAAGTAACTTTAAAATATGTACATATAGCCATGACTAACAAGACCCAATAGAGACTTCGGATTCAACAAAGGTATGTAATGCACACTATTTCTGGGATATACAATAGTAGAAAAAGAGACATCAACATGCCTCAGTGAAGCCAAAAGTCTCGTTTGAATGCTGCACGTGAAGAATTCAAAGTTAATATGAAGAAAGCTAATATTTCAATGGTATAACTCCTAATTTCAAGCTGTAGGTTTTGGGCTTGAACAGAATAAGATGTCATTGTAGTTTACTAAAGCAATTCTTTATATGCTGATGTGGGAATGACTTGGAGCCCTGTAGTGAAAGAGATCATTTTTAGACAAGAGAGAAAAAAATGTTTCCTAAGCATAATAAAGGCAGGATCAAGGCAAGGAAAAAAGAATGGAAGTACTTCATTTCACACAGAGCTTTCAACAGCAAGTTGGATGAACATCTATCAGAGAATATGGCAGAAAGTTAGGCAAGTGTTCAGTGATGCTCGACATGGAATCAAAGTCCAATTGGTGCTCCGTTCACACAGCCAGTTATCCATATGTACCATCCAATCTAAGCAACGCTTCCAATTCCACATTAACAGAAATGTAAACACTGTGTACTTAATGGAAATTCTCACATCTTCAAAGGCATTCCATCTGCTTTGATGTTGCTTTAGATACACCAGAAAGATGTTGGATGCAGCAAAACTGCAGATCCACAAATGTGCAGTATATCAAAAGGAAAACATAAAAGGACCAACTTATTTCTTAAAGATATGTGCCATGATATCAACATCCAGTTTTAAAACAAAATACACAAAAGATTAATCATGAATAAAAGTTGTTTGCAGAAGATCTATTCTTTAAAAAGAAAAAGTAAAGAAAATACATGCTATAGAAATATGCTCAGGTGGCCTATCAGCCTTGTCTTTATGGTATATCCCAAATGAAAAATGCTTGTTATCTGCATGCTTCATGTAGAAATACAATTTAGAACATTAACAACAATTTGATAGGGAGAAAATGTTTAGAAATGTTCCATGACCTCTAATCACAGCTGTCACCATAAATTGGTTCCTCTTTTCAAACACAGCAAGGCATCTAGGTTTTAAGGACAATAAATCTACCTTTTAATATCACTGGTAATCTTTGAGGTAAAAGGATGAAAGAACAAGCTGTAGTTCATGGCAGCTTTGGTGAAGCCCTGCAGCAGAAGCAGTGGATTTGGAAGAGGCAAAGGAATGTTGCTTGCTAGTGAATGAGTTTCTTGATTGAATGTTTTTGTTATACAGCAAAATCCCTTAATGAGTTCTGTGGCTATTGGTGTCTCTGCTGGTAGATGGTAGGAGAAAAACTTTTTCATGGGAGGATGTCACTTATACCCTGAAATGCAATAGAGTTCTCTATGTGGGTTCCCATCTGTCAATCAAATTTCCCTTAAAAGGCTTCTGTGTCAGCAAAATGAACCCTAGTGATCCTGTTACTCTGAGCAAGCAGAAAGTATAAGCTAATGATTATGTTACTTTAATGAAGGATGAAGGTCCATTTTTGCCCCCTTTCATAAATGAGATAAGAGAGTATACTATTTTTATAGATTCTGTGCCATAGAGACAGCATCTTAAATTAAAAGACACATGAAGGTATCACCTGTGAAGCACTCTAGGAGGCATTTGATGAAAGCTTTTCTCAAATCAGACATGGATCAATCGGCACAAACAACCCATGTTACTTTCTTCCTTTCACTATCATAGCATCTAAGACTGCTCACCAAACGACATTAATCGGTTGTTGCTAATGGGCTAGGGAAGCTCACAAATGGGATAATGCTGTATCATATTACGAACAGAGCTTAGCAGAGGCAAGGAGAAAGACCAAAATCACCACCTTTTCAGCGGCATCTCTGTGTCGATGATAATACTGTGCCAGCTGTCACTGTAGATATTCCAGACGGGAGAAAATTGTAAAGGAAACTTACTTTCTGAAAGAAGCCCTCTCCCAAAATCAAATTCTCTTTGGAGAAATGTGGAGCCATGGAAATATTCAGAGGAAAGTTTTCCGTCACTAAAGCAGCATTCTAGTTATAAGTATATTTCTTTTTTTAAAATTAATTTTATTAAAGTTTCAACAAATAAACAATTATCTCTGTGATGTTTATATGAAATATTATTTCTTTTTCCTTTCCTTTTTGGGTTACAGTTATTAATATTTCCTCTATTTATTATACCATGTATCACAATAAAATGTTAGTAATCAATAATTCGTTCATTCCTGCTATATTTCTCTACTTTACTTACTACACGATAATTCAATGATTATTACCCTGTATAGTAATTGATATCATGAATTATGCATTGCCTTCTGTCTACACCTAGCCCAAATCTGTAACAATCTTCCACTCTTTATTAATAGCTTCGTCTGATTTCCCTTTTAATCTTTGTGTAAGAATGTCCACATTACTGTTTTCCATAGGTTGTCCACCACTGTTCAATAGTAAGTATAGTTTCATTTTTCCAAAGTCATGCATACTCAGTAGGGGCCGTCATCACCATGTATAGTATTATTCTCCAATATTTCTTGACTGAGGTTCCGTCTAATATATGTGTCATGTTTAACAAATAAAGTTCAGGTGTCATCCCAAATTGAATCTTCAGAATTGAACTTATCTTCTTGTGTATTTCTTTCCAGTATTTTTGTGCTTTAGGACATGACCACCACATATGATATAGTGTACCGGAACTCTCTTGGCATTTCCAACATTGACCTGTACCCATCTTATAAATTGTCTTTAATTTTTCTGGTGTCATGTACCATCTATGAAATAACTTATAATAATTTTCTTTTAAATTTTGAGCAGCAGTGAATTTCTGTGTTCGTTGCCAACTCTGTTCCCACCATTCTAACTATATTGGATGGCCAACATTTTGTGCCCATTGTATCATTTTTACTTTAACTGTCTCCTCCTTGCATTCTTGGTGTAAAATTTCGTGATACAAATGTGCTAATAATTGTGGTGGATTTTCTCTTAGCAATTGCAGTAAATGAGTTTGTTCCTTTTGTCGTATTCCATAAGTTTGTATATCCATTTGAAATCTTTCTTTTAGCTGTCTGTAGGGAAACCAGCTTAATTTTGTTCCTTCAGTTTCCAATTTCTCTCTTGATTTCATCTTCACACCACCTTCTTCTGTCATTTCTAATAAGTCTTCATATCGTAGCCATTTATCTATGTCTGTCCATCTCCCAAAAAGCTTCTTGCGAAGAGACCAGATTGGGTAACTGCCATATGTTCTTCTTATAATCATTCCATATTTTAAGTAACAATTTCCTTACAAAATGATGTGTAAAGTCTTTGTCTATTGCTGCTTTTCCATAAAACATGCAGGTATGCCATCCCATTCTTAAGTCAGCTCCCTCTAGCGCCAGCATTCATCCAATCTTCTATCCAAGTAAATGCCACTGCCTTGTAATATACCTGTAAGTCCGGCAGGCCTAAGCCTCCTCTCCCTGTTAGGTCCATCATAATTATCTATTTAATTCTTGATTTCTTCCCTTGCCATATAAATTTGGTTATGTCTCTCTTCCATTGAACAAAAGGTTTGATGTTTGTGTTATAAGTATATTTCAATTCCCTTTAAATTATAACATTATTCAGAATGCATGTAGATTGCTTATTTAAGCTGATTTTGTAATATGGCACCATGAGATCTTGGAAGACAGGGTAGGATATAGTAATACAGTCCTCCCCCCACATTTGCAGGTTTCACTTTTGTGAATTTGATTATTCATGAGCTGTACGCTTGCCTCTTCCCCATTCTCCCCCTCCCATTCTCTGGCCTTTTGCCCACTCACAGGGAGGGGCAAGGATCTTCCCTCCCCTCCACTCTCTCACCTGTTGCCCTCATGATCATGCTGGCAACAGTGGGCAGGAAGCTGCAGACAGGAAGATCTTCCCTCCCCATGCGCTCTTCCACCTGTCGCCTGCTTGATTGCCCCAGCAGCAGTGGCAGGTGAATGCAGAGAGGAAGATCTTCTCTCTCCTGCACTCCCCTGCCTGTGGCCCATGAGGACACATGGAAAAAAAAGAAGGGAGTGTGAGTGGCAGGCAGGAGAGTATGGGGGGAAAAGCCTTCCTTCTTATTCACTCTCCTGCTTGGTGCCCATGCAGGAGCACAAAAAAAAGGGGTGGCGTGGCATGGGGGAAACAGGCAGTAGACTGGAGGGTGGAAGGTTTTTCCCCCTGCACTCTTCTGACTTTCCCCGAGGTGGCAGCAGCCAAAAGAATGAGGAAGGGGGTAGTAATCACGGGTGGGAGTTATTTGCGATTTTTTGACATTCGTAGGGGTTCTGTTCACCTAACCATTGTGAATGTGGAGGCCCACTGTACTAAAATGAACAAGGCTTTCATTCCTTTAAATGTCTCAGATTACTTTTTATATACTATATCATTTCATCAAGAAAGGGTGAGCAAAATGTGGTCCAGGGGCTGCATTTTTTTTAATAAAAAAATGAAGATTTCCTCATTTTTGCCCCAAAACATCCTCTTGGAGGCTCAGGTGCATTGTTGTCACATTTTACCCTCCCCCCATTTCCTAGAATCTAAGCAGCAAAGACAATAGCAAGGAACTCTGAAGTCAACTGTGTGTGTGTTTGTGTGTGTGGGAAGGGAGAGGGGGGGCAGGGGAGATCTTCCTAAAACTGCTAGAGCAGGAGGACCTAAAAACATTACAAATACCCATTTTAAAACAATCAGGGAATAGTGCATCCCTGCAGATATTGCTAATATTCTTGAACTCAAACTACCAGCATTCCTTGTTATTGTCTGTGCTATCTGGAGCTGCTGGGACATTAAGTCCAACAACTGTGTGGTGGGCCACACAATTCCAAGCCTTTTAAAAAACAACTTGATGCTAGCATCTTTTAATGAGTGCAGTTCTATGTAACCCATTCTTCCCAAAGACATTTTTAGGAAGGTTCCTATAGTTACCTTTAGAAATACATCTGGAAGTCCACAGGATAAAGAGCAAGTAGGTGAAATAGGAAGAGGAGTGATGCCACAGAAGAGTGATGTGTGAAGGAAGGATCAGGTCTACTCTACTTCCTATGTTCGAAATCGCTTCCTCCTCAAGGTCTTTTTCTCTACGAATGATTCACTGCAGTTTTAATACATGCATTGGCATTAAATAATCATTTTGGCCCTAAAAGAGTCTTGGGCCCTTTCTGCACCAGGCAATTAGAACGGGGCAGTGTGTCCTCTCACAGAGGTTGTCTGCACCTTGGAGCAGACTAGGAGCAGACTACTTGCCAGAGATCCGCATCTCAGTCTGCTCCAAAATGACCCCAAGTGATCCTCCAGCGTGTTCTAAAGACTGCAAAAAACAGGTCTTTATTTTCCTGGAATGTGCCGTTGTGTTCCTGCTCCCTTGTGCAGACTCGCAGGCTCGCACCAATGTGAGCTGCGAACTGCAGAGGGCAGGCTTTTGGCATGGTGAGCTTCAGCGGTTGGTTGGGACCCATGACCAACCGGAAGCCGCCATTTTGGAAGCCGGAGCAGTGCAGATCTACAGACCTCGCACTGCTCCAATTTGCCCTGGACTAAGGAGGAGCCCTGCAGAAGGGCTTCAGGGACAGTCCACGTTGTTTTGGACCCCAGAAGAAGTAGTAGGTAATGGCACGGAGTGATTCCCTTGCCTCATGAGGAAAGGGCCTTGGTTAAGTCTAGTGAAGACTTGCAGGACATAAACAAACCAAAACAAATGCATATTTCATTCTTCACTATAATCTGTGACTAACAAAAGTTAATATTTTGAGGTGGGGTTAATATCATATTAATTCAGAAATATAATTTTGCATAAAACATCACATTTCCCTGGCATTAAAGATGAGACAGTATATTTAATTTATTCAGACCAAATATACACCCATAGTGCTTGTTTCAGATATCCCAAACTGAATGCTTTTCAGAAATCATATATAGCTTTTTGCAATATGCTTCCAAATACATTGACTTTTCTTTTTATCATCCACACACATTAGGTTTGCTTCTATTAATATCCTGAAGCGTGACTTTCTTGCCAGAGTAAATATATCCCTCTTACAATACAGATACCCCTTGAATTTTGAAAATGATCTTCTGAGGGCTGTATAGGGGTTAATTAACTGCTTCTTTGTGGAGATAATGGGTTTTGCAATGAGAAGAACATTGGCATTACCTTTCCCAAGACTTCTGTAAATTGAAAAGTCCCAGTAATTAGTATTGCAATGGGCTTACCCATTATTCCCAAAATTACAGGAGAGAAATCTATCAGAAACCATCACCTTTTTTTATTTCATTTTGTCTTGAAAATAGATCACTGACTGAGGCAGATAAGATATGCCTAGGTCCATCTTGTGCAGTAAAGACAACTTTGAAAAGACTGAACTTTTTTCTCCATACCAAACAGACAGAAAAGGAGGTTAAAGTATACTCTCAAACTTGAGCAATTTATTTCCACATTCAACTTCTAGATGTGCAAGAGAGGAGCTATCCCAGTAATATAGGCCATTGTTGCTATTATTCCACTTTCAACATCCTATGGAACGCTGGGGTTTGCAGTTTAGGGAGGGACATTCAGAATTCTCAGCCAGAGAGCTCTTGGGCCGCAGGAGACTACAAACCCCAGGATTCCACAGGATTTTGAAAGTGGAATAATAGCACTGTAACAGTGCAGTGTGGAAACGGCTTCAATCTCAGTAGCATTAGATTCATTCCTGCTTCACCTTGAGAGTACTCTTCATACAAGTAACATATGACTAGACATAAGTAAGTCATGCCTTGGGACAAAAGTTATACATTAATTTGATGTATTAATCTCTGTCAAAGCCTTCCAGTGAATTTGTGTCTTACTTACCATCCAAGCTGATAACTAGAGGTACAAATGGATTATGGAAATAGGAACATTAGATTTATGCCTCATATGTTAAAGCATAAATCATGAAACATAATGCTTTTTATAAAACATTCTGGTATTCACAGACAGTAGTTCAGTGACAGCTCAATTCAAAAACAAGAACTATCTGGGTTAAAAGAATGCCAGCCAGCTTCTAAACCAAACAAATATGATTATGTCCCTATCTATACACACACATTACCTGAGTTTGGATAACTGTAAACTGAAATACGTATGAATGTCTTAGCAATAGACACAACACCTTTATTCTTCACTTCATGCAAGTCACAATGAAACTTAGAAGTCTGTAATTATTCATACAGTGTCTTTGCACTGCATAGTTATAGCAGTTTGACACTACTTTAACTGTCATGGCTCCCTCCTGTAGTCTGATGTGCAACTTAGGCCATTTCCACATAGGAGGACTGTGCTGCTGTCATGGCAGCAGTCAGCTGGTCATACTTCTGCATGGCATCATCACCAGGCCACTGCCTTCTTGTCCCCAAGCAATGCACATGCATGGTATTCGCAAAATGGAAAAAATCCATTTTGTGCCTGTCATTACGTGCACTCTCACCCTTCCTAGCCATGTGGAAAGGCCAGAAGTATGCTGGCGATGCTTCCTTCCCCAGTGTAGCAATGGAAACTGCCTGGCTGCACTGCAGAAGGAAGAGGCAGGGCTGCCATGTTCCCTTCCGCAGGGATCCAGTGAGGTATGGAGGGGAGCCTTCCTGGTGCACTCCCTTCCCAGCAGAGGTACTGCTGGGACTGTGACAGGATGACACATGGGAGTGTTGATGTGTGGAAATGGCCTTAGAATCTTAGAGAAAGAGAGAGAGAGAGAGAGAGAGAGAGAGAGAGAATCTAGTGCATTCCCTTGGATTACAGCTTCAAAGGCACCCTAGAAAGAAGGATTGGGGATTAAATTCAGGTATTTTTTTTTTCCAGGTACCTTGGGATTTTTAATTTAGAGGAATGGGCTGGAGCTCTCTACCACAGAATTCTAAGTACCTCACATAATGTCCCATTATTCCAAACCACAGGATTCCTGGGATACATAACATTTAAGGTGAAATCAAGCTGGTCAGTATAGATACACTTACAGTTTGACATTTTGCACAGGCCAGGAAAATATAATTTATGGTTTAGGAAGAAGCCAGGATACTAAACCAAATCTTGTTTACAGTGGCGTATCTAGCGTAAACAGCGCTGAGGGCAAGCATGGTAGTTGCACCCCTACCTTCTTACCCCTACTCCCCCCTACCCTACATGCACAGCTTTTCTGAGCCCCCTGGCATTGGTGTTCAGGGCACTTACCCTACTTGCCCCACCCTAGAAACACTTCTGCTTGTTTATTTAGTTTTTGATTCTTGCTTGTTCTGAAACCAGTAACTATGTTAAGTAGTTTGGATCAAATAAGAAACTATGTTTAAAAGAATTCCAGGTTCTATTGCTGCATGCAGTCAAGGGAGGAGCAAAAGACACAGAAAAAAATTGTCTACTTTTTACTTGAGAAAATTCATTTTGTATGACACTTACATGTAAAATTATGATAGCGTAATAAAACCATTACCATAGGGGATAGCTGTTCTAAGTATTTTAACATAACTGAAATGAATTTATTCATTTCCTTCTCTTGGACTGGCAGCTCTGATTTTATATCAGTCACATTTAATCCCCATTGTCCACATTTGTTCTGCACTTCTCTCTTTTCTTGAACTTGAACATGTCTTGAATAGTCGCTTTGTTATTTTATCGTATGCAGTCTTCTAGACCTTGTTGTCCTTAACAATAATCTTAACAGTGACTATACTGGCCAGGTTGCTGGGAACTGCATTCCAACAGCATGATCCCCTCTCCTCCTTTCCCATATATCCATTCAAAAGCTATGGGGTCTACATTTCCTTGGGTGACCAGCCTCCCTAGAGTGAGCAGGAAAATCTGAGGAGAATTGCTACTTGTACTTGCTTGAATGTGAGCACAGAACAAATGGAGGAGGAACAGTGTGGATAGTCCTGTCTTCTTGTCCTTCTCTTCCTCCTCCTCTACCTTCTCCTTGTCTGACATCAAGTCATCTTCACTCTATGGCAACCCTATGAATGAGAGATCTTGACCATTTCCACACTACAGTGTTACAGTGCTATTATTCCACTTTCAACACCCTGTGGAATTTTGGAGTTTGTAGTTTACTGAGGCCAAAGAGCTCTCTGGATGAGAATTCTAAATGCCACTCCCTAAGCTATAAATCCCAGGATTCCCTAGGATATTAAAGTGGAATAATAGCACTATAACACTGTAGTGCGGAAATGGCCCTTGAGCACTTCCCTAGTTAGGGCCATGACTTCCTTGATTAAATCAAGGTAGTATGTTCTTCTTTTTTTCCTACAGCTTTCCCCTTTACCAAGCACAACTGTCTTTTCAGTGAATTCTGCCATTTCATGATAAGTCCAAAGTAGAACAGCCTCAGTTTAGTCATCTTCACTTCTAGTGGGAGTTCTAGCTAAACAGCAACTGGGCGGCAGCAGTGCTGTCTGTGTGTGTGGGGAGGGTGATACTGCCAGAAGCTTTCTCAGAGACAATAGATACAGCAACGTAGCTAAATCTAAAGCATAAACTATTGTTCAGATGATGGTAAATCAATTTTGAAGCCTTCAAACTTGAAAACCCTGTGATGAGACAGTTCCACTCCGCTGACATAAACATGATTAGACATCTCATTGGGCATAAAGATTGAACAACGCTTGAGTAATTAAGGAGTCAAGGGGATACTGATATATTCTGGACTAAAGACTATGCAGTAAAAGAGTGTGGTATTTTAATTAATAAATTTATTTTAATAATTAATTAATATTTAATTTAAATTAGCAATAGGTACAAGGATGGATTGTATTTCATGGGTTTCATAAATGGTGAGGCACTCCAGTGTGCCTCTCTGCACTAACCCTCACTGTTGTTGCTCCTTCTTTGTGAAAATTTCCCCTTGCAAAGGGAGGATGAAAACAGTAACAAGCTCATGGTAGTGTCCTGCAGTAGAGGACATACCCTTAAGAACTGGGTCCTCATACAGACAACCTGAGCTTCTATTACAAGAATTCCGGATAACAGATCTAGGCTATTAGGCCTACTCAGCAAAAATTAGAGTTATAAATGCCTCTTAGCAAAATCAAGACTTTGAAAATGATGCTTAGAATTTGATACAAGAAATTAGAAATGATTCAGATCCCAAGGAAAGAGATTCTGAATACACATTTGGAAGGGTTTTCTGCTGGTTAGAGCTGCCTGACAATTGGAAAGAATTATCTCTGAAGATGGTGGACTCTCTGTTGGGGATTTTCAAACAGATGTTGGGTGGAAATCTGTCAGGGATGCTTTCTCTGTTTCCTCATAGGGGTTGGACTAGATGATCATTAGTTTTCCTTCCTAGTTTATGATTCTCTGATATACTTTTTTCTTTACATGAGTGAGTTTTGGGAAAGGAGTAAGAAGAATGAAAAAAAGATCAAGGGAAAAAACATCAAGACTCCATGTGGGGAAGGCTTCAGCTTGTGTTTGCTGTTATTTTTCAAATGGACTGTGTGTGTATGTTTCAGAAACTTCCCGCCCCTTCAATTATGTTTTTTGTTATCCCTATTTCTGTTTAATATAAATATCTCATCTTTTTCATTTCACTACACACGCCTTTTAACAAAATATATTTCTTTCCCACTTAAAAAGAAGGTCTGTTCCCAGAGGATAATCATCATTCAGATTAGTTTATCTAAGCAATTCCTTTTGCTGGAGAAAGAGCTTTCTAAAATATTAGCTGATGCAAGGTTTCTCCCTTCCCCTAAACAATAGAGATTTCAAAAGAGACAATTTCCAGTTACAGAGCGATTCCCCTAATTAAAAGTAAACACTCTTTGCAAATGTGCTCTGCAAATATCTAAAGTAAAGGTGTCTTCAGGGAAATTTCTCTTTATCAGGAAAATTCTTTTTTCCATTTGCCACCTTAAGCTTTAACTTTAAAAACACAAAGCTTTATTCATCAACACAAATTTGTAAACAAATCTGAAACCTCCTCTCTCTGTCTCAGAAAAAAAGAATAAAATAAAAATAGGTGCAGTTAAAAAGATATTTATCTGTAATTTTCTATACGGATACACATGCCTCTGGAGAATCACTTATGCTTTCAGCGTGTGTTCCTTGAAATCAGTAGCAAAATTTCCAATTATTAGGTCTGCATTCACTAAATGAATTGCCTGTTACCTAATTACTGTACACCTTTGTTTTCACTTACAATGCTATAGTTGCAAGTTCTGAAGAGACATTTTCTTAGAGTCTCTAAGGGCAATGAATGATCTGAACAGACAACTACACTATGTGCTGGAAACATTGTTTAATGAGTAGATAGGAATCATGTGGCTTTCAGGTGTGGGAATACAACTCCCAGCTACTCTAACCAGCATCGTCAATGGTGAAGAGGTATAATTCAGCACCTGCTCCAGGGCAACATGACCTCCCATAAGTTTTGTGGTTTATAGTATTATCCTAGTGAGTGCACAGGGCCGACAAGAAGGCTTATGGAGTGCAAGATCCCCCAGAAGGTGCCTGTGGAAGGATTTGTGCATGTGGGAGGTGCAGGAGAACAATATAGTTACGGTCAGGGTGGAGACCAATGGTAGATGAGGAGCTGCAGAATGCAAGCTTTGTTTTGTGAGGACCTAGGACTAACTGACCCAGTTGCACTGCTCTTTATAGTTCTGTGTTTCTGTGATGCACATTTGCAGAGGGGGGCAGACTGCTGCAACTTCAGACCCATGCAGCCAGGGAAGGAAGCATGATAGGGTAGATTCATCGTTTTTCTTACATCTCTTACATCTCTATTGCTGTCCCCATTTCATTCTTACTCTTCATTACTTTTTGATGTAAAAAAACATTTTGAGAAAATCGAGGGAACTGCATGGATTTAAAAAACCTGGTTCAAAAAGACTCAAATATATTGTAAAAGGCCTTTAAAAGGTGCAAAAATGTTATGGAAAACTGTTACTCTTTAAGCAAAAAGAAACATTACTTACATTCCTTGTGCTGCTTTAGAAATGTTTTATTGCAGTGCCCTTGTTACAAAGGAAATTAGTTTCAGAAGCTCTATTACTAATGTAGCTACTTCAGTAGCTACATTACATATTTAACATATTGCTCCCAAGCTGTGCTGTGCAAGGTCTTGGACAAAGATCTTTCTGCCTGATATTTTTAACTGGAGATGCCAGAGTTTGAACCTGAAACCTTTTCCATGAAAACCATGTGCTCTACATTCTACAATTGAACTATGATCATTTCCATCAATCTACCTCTTAGAAAGTAGATCTAGCATTTGCCCCATGGGTGGTTGCAACTAGTGAGCAGCAGAAAGGAGAAAACATAGTACAAGAGGATGTCCTGCTGAGCATCCTGCTGAGCCTTTATTCTTTTACTTCCTGACAGAGAGGTCAGAAATCTTTACCTCCATGGAGACAGGTCTGAAGAAAGAATGTAGGGCAAAGGTTTCTAATTTTACTGGAAACAGGGTTGGTGGGGAGAGAGTTTTCTTTTCCCCCCAGTACCAGTGAGAAAAATGGTTTGGCATATATTGGACTCAGAAGAGTGAAGGGAAGTCAAATCCAGAGATTGTTCAAACATGCAGGTGAAAAGGAAAACTTACAATGTATAAAGAGAGAGAATTAGAAAGTGAGAGGAAACAGGCTGGTTTTTCTAGCTTCCATTCTTTGTCAATACCATCCACCGATGCCAATGCTTGTGGTATCTGCGTGTATATTTCCTTTCTTCCCTGAAGCACTTTGGCAGGCTGGAAAAATATTGCCAGTAATATCAACAAGGTGGGGGAAAGTAGTAGGTTGTGTTAAGTAAATCTGTAAGCTGTGCTCAGGCTGGTATTGGGAGCCATTGTTCAGGCCAGACAGTGCAGTACCTGGAATAGCTTCAAGTGAGCATCTTGCTTCATTAAATTGTGAAACTTAACTAAGGTCTTTGCTACCTATTGGCCCAGCCTTTCATAAGTTTCATTTTTTTGCACAAAGTGAAAAGCCTTAAGAGGAGTGAGCTATGGCTTGAAACCTCCTGTTCCATCTCTCTAGCAGCTCACATCAGGCATGCTGCTGTCATAGCTCCAGGGCCTCTGAAGCACTTGGATGATGAGGAGCTGACAGTACTGGGCCATTTCTGCACTACACTCTTATAGCGTGATTATTCCACTTTCAACATCCTATGGAATCCTGAGGTTTACAGTTTCGGGAAGGGCTGGCTGACCCCTCACAAAACTGCAAACCCCAGGATTCCATAGGATGTTGAAAGTGGAATAATCGCGCTATAAGAGTGTAGTGCAGAAATGGCCTGGTCTTGGTTCATGGGTGTCAGACACAGAGGACTCAGGGTCTTAGCTTCTCCAGTAGTGCTTGAGTCTGGTACCTTCTCAATGGCAACACTATTTCCTTGGCCTATGAGTTTGTGTCCAAAACAATACGAATATGTAGGCCATGAAATGATCATTGACCTGATAGAAAGCCCTACACATCTTACAGTCCCTCTCCCCTAGTTCTTGGAAAAGTAAATACAGACAAGCCTTTTTTGGTGGATTGCTTAAGTGCTGTTGTGATGTCAGCAGCCAGTATCTATTTACAACAATGTGGGTGATCAGAAGTAGTAAGCTCTCGATGAACTTACATTGAACTCAACTGCAAAGGAATAGAAGATAGGGCCCTGAAACCAGAGTGAAGAAGAGACAAGGAACTAAATAAATACAGGAATATAGGAAAGCCTGGGAAGAACACAGCACAAAATCAGAGGGAAAAGAAAATGGGACATTAGTAGGTCCTCAGACAGAAAGCTGAAACAGAAGAAGAGGTAGTATCTGAAGGAAGAACGGTGTGCTATAAACTAGGATTGAAAGCATGTGTAGGACTTGAATTTTAAGACTCCTTGGGGAAAATTATCTTCCAAGTTTCAGTGGAAAGAATTTGAAGTAGAAGTATAAATAAGGGCTACTAAACTATAGTGCCACCAAAAATGTACCTTAAAATTGGAGAATGTAGGAATGTATTTAGCAATATTGTATACATAAGAAAAAGGAAAATCTGTGATGCCATCAAATGTACTCTAGCTGGTAACTTTCTACTATATTTCAGGATACCTAGAGGTCCTCCAATCTCACTGCAGAAGTTTACTTTGTAACCCTATTATCTGAGAAAGAGCTAATAGCCCGGTTGCATAGGGATGGGGGGATGAGGGGGATAGTGCGCCTTAGGCAGCATTTTTTGGGGGTGTCACAGCTCCTTGCCTGCTCCCATTTACCCTTGCCCATCCCCCTGCACCGTAGCCCCACCCACCCACACAGTAGCTCTGCCTTCATGCCTCCAGCCCTACCTCTATCCCTCTTGTGCCAAGCTGTGCCACTGTGGTAGCCTACAAAATCATTTCAAGCACTGAATAACTAACACAAGAAATTCTAAATGAAATATAGTGTGTGGATGTGTGCCTTCAAGCCACCTCTCAACTTATGGCAAGCTTATGAATTTCATATGGTCTTTTTAGGCAAGGAATACTCAGAGGTGGTTTTGCCAATTCCTTCCTCTGAAATACAGCCTACAGCACCAGTTAGTCATTGGCAGCCTCCCATCCAAGTACTGAACAGTTCTGACCCTCCTTAGCTTCCAAAATCAGACAGGAATGGGTGCCTTTATTAGTACATATGGAGGTTCTGCAGCCATTAATACCAGTCTCAAGCAGTGCTGTTGCCCTCTCAAATATCAACAGAGTCTCTGATTCTGTTGTCTTTCATTCTTGTAACAATGGTGCACACACGCACACGCACAGATGTATAAAAATCAACGTGTTCTTTCAAAGCAAGACACATGCCATCTACTTCTTTTAGTGTTAAAAAAGGACAATCAAGTATCAAGAAAGTAATTATAACAAAAGCTATAGGTACACCTCCATTTGGCTGCATCAGCACACATATGCTTGAAAACATAAGACCTCTATTTAGGTATTCTGTAGTTTATTTACAATTATTCGCACTCCAGTATGCTCCAGGATCAAGGAATTTTCCCAAAAACATGAATTTTTTCACTTTGGAGATGAATATGAATTTACTTAATCTTCTTTTAAAGCCATCAAAGCTGGAGGCAATCAGTACATCATGTGCTTTTGCTTTCTGTACTTTAAGTATCTGCTGTGTGAAGAAGTACCTCTGTTATCTATCTTGAGTTTCCCACCATTCAACTTCAGAGGATGACTTTAGGTCCAAATATTAGAAGAAAGATAGGGGGGAAATCTCCCTATGAACTTTCATTGCATCATGTATAACATGTTTCCTTTAACTTGCCTTTATTTTATAAGCAAAAAAAGACCCAATTGTCATTATCTTTCCTCACAGGAGCATTGATCTCATTAATAATTTCTTAATTTCCTTATGCCCCCTTATTTTCAGGGCTGATTTTCTAATGGGTCTATGAAAGATCATTTGACTTTGAAGAACACACAACTGAGTAACAAGTGAAGTATCCCATATTCCTGCTTGTATAGGTGGCATTATGTTGGTGGATGGATGATCCAATCGAAATGGATTGGAGTATATAACTTCTCCATTTTTTTATAAGTTAAAAAAAGGAGAAATTAGACAATCAACCATTTTTATTCCCGACCATAACTAGCATATTTTCTACTCTTTCACAATGTGTAATTTTGCTGCTAAATGATTCTGTTTCCTAAAGAGATTTGGTCATCCTGGTTGGGAGAGGATTTTTGTTTTTTCAAAGAGACATCAAAAGAGACACTAGAAACAGATACTAAGATTGGCAGATAAATGTGGAAAGGAACCTGAATGGGAAGGAAAGAGATAGCTTTATGCCCTGAAGAACAAAAGAAAACAAAGATGTTCAGACTTGTCCAGTGGACAAAAAAACTTAAATATGAAATCGATGTCACTTGTTTTCCATTTTTCTTGCAGCATTTCCTTTAAAACTTACAAGTTATATGCCTATCATTTTCCTTATCTCCATACCCCAGAATATATTGTATATTTTTCAATGGCAAGGGAACAGGCAGTTGAGTGATGATGAAATTCAGAGTTGCCTTATCATTCAGAATCTCTAAAGCTTCCTATCAATGTTCTTCCTTTTCGCTGAACTCTTTTGGTCCAAGTGGCCTTTTTCCAATATAATGAAAAGCATTCCATCAAGGCTTCAGACAGTTCAGTGGCCATCAATTCATATGTCTGAAATAAATCCTCCAACTCATTCCAGATCTGATGCCTTTCATTCAAGTCCCTTATTGATGATCATTTTATTACCATCTCATTAATTTTACCTGGATCATTAATATAGAAAGATTTTGCTCCTTGCTGCCAATGTTTGGAAATTAGATGTTTGAAGAATGGCCCCGTGTAAAATGAAAAATTGGCTTAAGCTGTCCTTTCTCTTGACCTCATGTTCATGCACATCTTTCTTCATATCAGCTGTTTATGACATTACTTTGTTAAACATATATCCTTTTGTCACAAGCTTCCAGTGGTAAAAATGTTTCAGTATTCATTATTCATGAATGTTGCTAACCTGCATAGGATTGCACAAACTGTAATCAAAAGTCTATACAGTTCGATCTGTTTTCCACATCAGGATAATATACTGACTAATCCTGTGCTCCCTCTGCTATCAGGACCACAGCATGGGGACTTATGAACCTTCTTTATATCATGTCAAAGTAATTGTTGATCTATCCCAATATAGCCTGTTCCAGAGCTAGAAGAAATTTTTTTTACAGCTCCCAGAATTCCCCAGTCAGCATGGTCAGTGACTTTGCTGGCAAGGGAATTGTAAGAATTGTAGCCCAAAAAAGTAACTTTTGTAAGTTCTGGTCTACAGAGCAGGGGCTCTTCAGGATCTCAGACAGAGGTCTACATCACTTTCTGTTTGATCCTTGTACTGGAGAGGTCAAATATTAAACCTGCAAGCTAAATATATATTATCGAGTACAGCCCCTGCCCCCTTCTTGAAAACAAAGAGAAAATATACTTATGGTTATTTGAGACATTAACTTATATCACCTGAAGGCAACAGTCTTCAGTGCTATCAGGGGACTGACTGGAAATTGTGATGAGTTCTCTGGGTTCCAATATCCCTGTACTATATATCCCATTGTTGCTATGTCATGGTGGGCCCAAAGGTTACAACTAGAAGTGGACTTTGATAGTTTTACCTATGGTCAACACAAAACAACTTCTGAACTGTTGCACCTGATGAACCTAACTGTGCAATGGTTGTGACCCGAAACTCCTAAGTCAAAGTATATGTATACTTTTGAAAACTCAGACGCTAATCCTTGGAATTATCTTGTCCTTTGTGAAATATAATAGCAACTAGGCTACAGGAAGACCTGAAAAAAACCCACATGGAAATGTAGCATGTTCTTGGGTTTCACAACTCATAAATATTGTGAAATTCCTTACTCTGTACAATAACTCATGTTACCTAGTAAGTTCTTTACATCATATCTTTTGGGTATTTTAAAAGCCAAGTTTTTACGTCAAGAAGCAGAATCATTTTCTTATTCTACCGTACATTTGAGATCCATATAAAGACAATCCCATTTTTAGCTTAGGGGTATATTATTAACACATGGTTTAAGATACAAAATGAGAAGATGTGGTTAGGGAAAAAATTGTATTCGAGAGAGACTCAAGTCAATACTTGATTTTTACAATGCACAGTCCCCAAGGTGCACAGTAAGCAGTAATGTTCCCTTCACTCAGACATCTTCAACACTTCTGCACAGCAGGTCTCTGCTACTGTTTTTAGAGTCTCAGATCATTATTATCACCATCAAGATTAAGGGAAATTGAGGTTTCTTGTGGATTTCAAAGTTATAGAGCCAAACACCAAAAGAAAGTAAATTCCTACTTAAACAGGGATACAATGCTATTTTAAGACTAAGGTACTAAATAGGATTGTCACCAGAATTCACACCTTCTCCTAAAATACCAGTATTGGTGTTTCTGACTCTTTATATCCTTCTTCAATAAAAATCTGACAGCCATTCCCAACCTGCCATGCTGTTGATGAGCCTCCTTATGAGTTCACACTTACATGAGCAAGATTTACATATTGTTATATATGTCTGCTTTTGCATTACTTTGACTTTTTTTAAAAAAAAATACCAACCATATCAATTCTTCTAAGGGAGATAAGCAAAGACTGTGACACATTCTTTTTCAGCCTCAAGACTTCAGATTCTGTCATAGAGTGAAACAGTAGGGACCAAGTAGCATTGCTGAATGAATAGAAATAAAAATGAAATTAGCTTACATTCAAAGAGGTGGGTTTCCTTTTCCCTACAGAAATCTACTGCTCAATACTGTGAAAACAGAAATGACATGATACTGAAAAACATTCAGAGAAAATCAGCTCCGCTCACTCCAAGTTGCAGAAACCTTTCTTTATTATTTGAATATGCCTATCCTCCCCAGAGATTGTAGAATACATTTGTAATGATTGCAAAAATGTGCAATAAATTTATAGTCAGGCATCCGTTGCTAGTGCACTGTGTTAGTGGGTGCACTTTCCCCAGAGTTATACAGTGGAGATGAGGGAAGGCAGATCAAATTTGCCCTCTCCAAACAAACTATTCCCAGAGCCTTTCTTCCTTCAGCCAATGGCTTTTTCCTCTTGATGACATCATCTATACCAGGATAGTTATACTAATGTAGTGCACCAACAGTACGTATGATATTTATTAAGAATTCTTATGTCACCTTTTGCTCTTTATCCTAAGACTTCAAGAAAGAGAAAACACTTAAATCAGTGGTTTTTCACAACAATCTTTGCCATGGTCCTTGCTCCTTCTGATAGTTACCCTTTCTTTTTCTGTATACAAGTTGGGAGAATATATGCCTTACTGTGTACAGTTCAAGAACCAGTGTGATACAGTGATTTGGGTGTTGGACTAGGGCTCTAGGGACCAGGGTTGAGATCCCCACTTAGCCAAGGAAACCAACTGGGTGACCTTGGGCAAATTACACTCATAGGAAGATAAAGCACCCCCTCCCCAAACAAATCTTGCCAAGAAAACCCTGTGGTAGGTTTACCTTAGAGCCTCCGTAAGTCCTAAATCACCAAGGCACACAACAACAACAAACTATGTGCAGAACTTGGGCAGAGCAACAGAGTGTCAACTGATGATCCTGCTCTTGCTAGGTATTCTCCATCAGACTTACTACAGAATTGCACCCTGCCTCTTTCTCCTACCACAATTTGGTACCATTGTTTGCTTCCTTGTAATATTTCAGACTTATCAAGATTCCCTTAGGGGTACAGCTATGGCATGATAGAAATGTGGGCACTGCCCCAAAGTGAGAGTTCTCTCCCCGATGAAATTTTCCTTCTGCTCCCAAATCTCTAGCGCTGCAAAGAGTGAAACACTGAAATTTACTCATATCTAGAACTCTTGTATTTTCAGGGTACATATTCCCTTGGTAATCTTGTCCCCCTCATTTTTTTTTTAAAAAAATCTAAGCTATATATTTAATTGATCAAGTGGAGTTGTATGTTACTTCGGGAAATTCAGACTGAAGGGGCATTTCACAGGGGTCATGCAGCAGCAGAATTCATGTTTGTGGAGGAAATGGCCTCATTTTTGCTACACTCCTGGGTCTCCCGATGGCTTCGTTTGACAAACCAAAATATGGAATAAAGCCAAAAACAATAAAAGTCTATAGCAAAAATCACCCAATATTCAATTGTG
This sequence comes from Ctenosaura bakeri, assembly GCA_948474755.1. NCBI lineage: Eukaryota > Metazoa > Chordata > Lepidosauria > Squamata > Iguanidae > Ctenosaura > Ctenosaura bakeri. The sequence continues at coordinate 136,395 of CAOLHI010001899.1, forward strand.
TGCCCAGGTGATAAACAACCAAAACATTCAAGTATTAAAACTTTAAAAAGAAAACAAAAGAACATAATAGCTTTGACTGAAAAAACAGGGAAGGCAATAATTAAAAAAAAAAAAGCTGCTAGTGGTAGTTCTGGCAGATTGGAAAACAGCATAAAAGAACAACCAAATTTAGAACTTGGCACCTTCAACATATTTATCATGTATTTAACCAGTTTCAGGGCTAGGAAGCTAATAGGCTTTAATTTAGCAAAAGCATTTTAGCAGTTTAGCAAACAGCTAAACTACTGACATGAAAGTTATCACATGACACAGAGTTTATACATGCATTTGTAGACACTATCATATTCTTGGCAAAAAAAAAAGTAATTTGGAAAAGTTATAGAAACCTTTTCATATTTTTTCATGATATTGGTATTTAAAATCAACATATTTCTAGAAAACATGGATATGGTACATGAACATGTGCAATACTCTTGCATATGGATGCAAATATCTGAATAGCTCATCTTCACAATGAAAAACTTCAGAAGATTTTTCTCTGGTGGCCAAGATTACAAGTTTTTGTGTATGTTTATTTCCACATTTTGGGATGTGTTTGCAAAAAAAAAAAAAAAAAAGCACACAGAGGTTTGGTTTATTTTTCCACTTTTTCTCAATAGTCTCTTTAATGGGTGTCTTTAATAATTTCTACAACTTTTGTGTTATAGAGTGTTTTAGATGTATTTTATTAGATCTATTTTTGTAAGCTGCTTTAGGTTACTTATAGGTAGAAAGTCTGCAAGCTCCATTGTTTACTCAGTCAAAGAACCACTCACACTCTTGCCCTCCAGGTAGAAATCCGGAACAGAAACCCTTAGTTTTCACCAGTCAATTCACAGTACACCTATTGCTGGTCACCACTCTGCTGCTCTGATTTCTGATTGTGTACTGTCCTTAGACGTGAATCTAAGCCACATCGCTGCTTCTTCACTGGTCTTCTAGATCAGCAAATATCACCCACAATGCCCTGAAATCTTGCTATCCAAAATTTTCCTCCTTTTTCCTTGTGGGATTCTGTGACTGTTTGGATCATGTGTGGGATCAATTTACCCAATAAAACACAATTAAGCTTACTTTTGGATCTCTGACTGGTTCTTCCCTGCATAACCCACTATGCAACATTAGTTTTGGCAGTGAAGAAAACCTCCTTCACATTCTGTCAACCCAGGATCAATGCATCAAACCCAAACAAGCATTCCAAGCCTTATTTTTGGCCTCCTCTTCTCTTTATTGGCAGGAGATAAGGTGGACAGCTTAAATGAATTCTTTATTCCTACTGAGAAGCTAAGTAATGCTTATGTTATTCCACACAGATTCCCTGTTGAATCATAATAGGAAAGTGCTTACCATCTCAAGAAAGGAACTCTTTATGGTCAGGAAGTAGCTGTCTTTTATTAATATAAGCACTTTATTGTAAGAATGAAAGAGCATCGAATCTGAAATAAGCCCAGCTGGAATACTGGAGCCCCTGGTATGAAAGCCAATAGCAACCTTTTCTTAGAAATAATTTCTACAAGATGTGATACAGAGTCCTCTTATGCCTCTCTCTCCTCCTAATTGAATCTAACTTGACTGATATTAACTGTTCTTTTTCTCCCTGTGTGTATGTCTGTATGTGATTAATGTATAGAATGATTCTCAAGGCTGTCAACGAATTTCTGGAAAAAAGTGACAAGTCTTCTGTTTGAGATATTTGATATATTGCTCTTTGGCCTCAAAAAGGGACTCCCAGAGAGATTTAAAGGAGAAAAAGTACACCAATGATTGTGTTCAAAGATAATCTATCCATAATAGATGTCACTGAGCAACTAGCCTATTTCCTAGTGAAACCAAACTGTTGGGCAAATCTGTACGAAAACATGCATCTCTTTGAACATGTCTCCCTTGTGTGTCTCTATGAGATAGCAGAAAAAGAAATGGTAGCAGAATTGACATACAATAATAGAGAGAGATATTATGGTGTTTGAAAGCCAACAGAGAGATGAACAAACATGGAAGATGTCAGCAAATGGCTTCTCTTTTTCTTTGGCCAGGATCACTGGCCATCTGTGGCAGTGAGTTCTTTTCTCTCAGTTTTAAGATTCATAATTGAAACTATTTGTCCAGTTTAGCTAGGACTGCATACTTTAACTGGTTTCAGTTTTTCATAGTCTCAGAGAAACAAAGAGTTCTTACATTCTTACATCACCTAATCCATTCCTTTCAACCGGGAATGCCAGCTATTAAGCAGCGTTCTTCTGCATTAAAAAATCACGTTAAGTTGTGCCTTCTCACTTTTTGATTAGATGTCACAGTAATGATTTCTTCACACTTGCTAAGCCCTAGTGGCGCAGTGGTTAAATGCTGGTACTGCAGCCACAATGCTGTGAGTTCAATACTGCAGGGCTCCAAACTGACTCAACCTTCCCTCCTTCCATAGATTGGTAAAATGAATACTCAGCTTGTTGGGATCAATTAGCTAAAACACATTGTAAACCACTTAGGGAGTGCTTTGCATTGATAAGCATTATAGAAATGTAACTGTTATTGCTAACTGTTATGGCCAAGACAATGAGTGGCCTGCCAAGTGATGACAAACATATTGAGAAACAATTTACCAATGGTCACTTTCTTTATTCAGCATTTTAGCTGTTCTCTGCATTGAAGCTTCACTGTTCTGTTGAGGCTTTCAAATACATGGAAGAAAATAAGAAGGGAAGAGGTTATTGGTGTATTCATGGAGAATGACATTTTGAGAAAGGAAAAATCTCTTAAACTTCCAAAAAATTTAGAACATTGGTTTACTATTGTGGGGACCAGTGTCTGATGACCTGCTTCGCCATGGAAACCTACTGGGTCACACTGGGCACTTCACACACTTTTGGCACCAAAAAAACCTGTGATAGGTTTGACTTGGGGTCATCATTACTTGGAAAGAATTTGAAGGCACACAACAGCAACAACAAAGGCAAAGGCAAGTATAAAGTGTGTGACTCTGAGGAATGAAAAATGTGCTTGCTTTCTTCTACCTGATTTGTCAATTTGTGAAGAAAAGCCAGATAACTGACTGTAACATATTCTAGAAATTATTAAATTGACTACAATGACAGAGTAGATGGTATTCAGAAATCTAAATGATATTCTTTGTGAGTATCAGAAATATTTCTTTCTAGTCCTTGCAATGAATATCATAAATCAATTAAATGTATTTTTCTGGATGTATGTCTGGTGAAATATTTGGGCCTGAAAGGTAGACAGGAATTTGAGTAATTCCTAATACCTTGTCAAGGAAAACATTGAATCTGAATTTTCTGAAGTTTGTCATATATATAAATATATAAAGTGACTAATAGCTACTCAGTGGCCACTTGGGATATTTAGATAATGTTATTTAATGCCAATTTTAAAGTAGGCATAATTAACAAGACTGAATGTATACCATACAGACTGAAAAGGATGCAGATTTTTAAAAAGAACAAGAGAAATAGAAGTATATGTAATGAACATCCTAACGTCCCCATTCATGCTGTGTGAAAACAGTGGTCAGTGAAAATAAATGAAAGTGACAATGGAGGTCTGACATATATCAGACCAGAGCATGTTACACAACAGCTACTGTTGGCTTTTCCCAAGAATCAGTGGCATCCCCCACCCCCAGTTCATTTCATTAACCCATCTTTGGCTTAACAAGGCATGATTTCATTCCTACAAAGAAAAAAACATCTGTGTGTGAGTGCACATGTGCCTTCAAGTCATCTGTTAACTCATAATGAACTCATGAATTCCAGAGGGTTTCCTTCAGCAAGGAACACTCAGAAGTGATTTTGCCAGATCCTCCCTCTTAAATATAGCCCACAGCAACTGGTATTCATTGATATTATCCCATCCACTTACTAACCAGAGCTGATCCTGCTTAGCCTCCAAGATCAGATGGGGTCTGGCACATTAAAAATATTCAGGCCTATAGGAAAAGAAAATGTGAGCAATGTTCTTAATTCACTCAATATTTTGACACATCATTTATTCCTGCTTATAATGGTGCCATCTGCTACAATTCCACTGCAGGTAGGAAAAATGGCCAATTAAAAGAATTAGAGCATACAGTAGGGATATGAGGTGGTTGTCCAGAGGTTGTTGACTAACTCCCCCCCCATCATCATCATCATCATCATCATCATCATCAGGTGCCTCATCCTTATCTTCCTCATCATTCTACAAATTCTCAAATCATCTCAGTAGTCTACCACTCATTTAGCTGATGGGTTTGTATGAAACTAGAGTACATATCATATCACATATTTTTTTTTAAAAACTTATTTGTCATGCAAAACCCATCAGAAAACAATATATTGATCTGGATAATACATATAAAATGTACACAACACTAGGTATGCTGTATTAGAGTATGAAATACTAATCTTTGACACTGCCTTTTCAAACAGTTTTCTTAGGGAATAAAAGCAAACTACATATTGGCTAAAAAATTGAGACCTTTGAAACACTTTAGATGAGGTAAAATGCTTCATGTGGATGAACTCAGGCCCCTTTCACACTACAAAATTATAGCATAGTGATTCTGCTTTAATTGTTATGACAATTATGACAGTTATAGAATCCTGGGGTTTGTAGTTTGGTGAGATGAAAGAAGTCTGAGAATTCTAATTATTCCTCCTTCAACTGAAAATCCCAAGGTTCCATAGGACAGAACCACAGCATTTAAAGTTGAATCATAGTGTAATATGAAAGAGCCCCTGCTGCTGGGCCAGGACAGCAGTTGCCCTTTCTCTGGATCCATGCCATTTTGCAAAAGGATTCTCTATGAGAATGCCCTTAAAGAAAATCCATGCTAAATGAATGCTGAACATATGAGCAATAATCTCAAACAAAACAATACTCATTTGCAATCTTGATTCAAAGCACATGCTTGAGTTTCTTATACAAGGGGATGAAGACCACTCTCTTCAAAATGTAGACTTGGGGAAGACTGACATCCAACTCACACCTTTTAAAAAAAATAATAATTATGTTTCTTGGCATCTGCCTAACTTGATTCCTGCAGCCAACACTATTTCTTTAAGTAATCAGACTTGATGTACCAAGATCTTGAAAGAAAGAAAGAAAGAAAGAAAGAAAGAAAGAAAGAAAGAAAGAAAGAAAAAATTATTCCCTAAAATAGCATTATTAATGGGAGGATTTTGCCCATCAGTGGAAAATCATATGCTGCAATGTTGGATTACCTTTACAGTAGGTAAAGATCTAATTTAACATCATCATATAATCTTCCAACACTGCAATAAAATACCATAAAATAAAATACTTAGCCTTGTGACACCCGTGTTCCAGTTGATCTATGCACAAGGTGTGTGTTTCTTTTGGTAAAGAAACAAATATACAGAATGATGTTATGCTGAATATCTATTATGTTGCCGCCTTCTGCCCCAATGATAAGCATTTTACAGCCACTCAGGAATGAGTCCAAGACGTATAGATAATATGGTTCCAAATCATACTGCCCTTCCCAGCAGGTTTCTTTCTTCTTCTTTTTTTCTCCATACCTTCCTAAACTAAATACATAAATTTCAGGTTTCTCTGTTTAAAATAGTAGTTTGTGTGGTCTTTACCATTAATAACTTTTGCCATCTTTTTGGTTGGCCAAACCGTTTTGACTACACTCAAGTGTCACTTGTTTACACATATCCCAGTTTGCATCTGTGAAATGTTGCAGGATATGTGTCAGTGGTCTGATAGTATCATCTCAGTGATCCATCACTAAAGAGTCCTAATACAGAGTCTTTTGCAAAGGGATCTTGTAGCAGCTTTGAGACTAACTGAAAGAAGTTAGTAATACAAGCCTTCTATTTTATCAGAAGCATGGAATGAAGTTCTTAGGAACAGACCTTTACAGCTATGAACCAGTATGTGGTTTCTGTGAATAGCAAAAGAAATGCAAAACTTGTGGATGTGGTGATGAGGTGACAAGTTCAGTTTTAATGAAGATTGTTGGGAGACAAAGGCAGAGGAAAAGATCCTGCTTAAAGCCAAGGTGAGTAGATAACCATATGAATGGTGGAGGGAATTATTGGAAGGTAGTATGATGCTGGCTTAGAACCAGAAAGGAGATGTCATAAACTGACCAAGAGAGGCTGGGGTGTTAATTAGTGTTATAAAATATTCAAAGCACCAGGAAACTATTGTTTCTGTTCAACCCACTGTCAATGGACTGGAATTTGTGGATATATTCCAAATTGCTTCCCACCTCTTTTGATTTTCAACATATTGGAAAAAATGTATGAGCTATGAGCCAAATGAGCCATGTGTCTTTACTCCATGCTTCTGATGAAGTAGATTTAAGTCTAGTAAAGTTTATACTACCAATTTCTTTCTCCCAGTTAGCCTCAGTGTTCCTACAAGATCCCTTTGCATACTCATTCATACTAACACAGCTCTATGGCCCTTTTCGCACAGCGTTGCCAAAGCAAAAGGGCCCCTTGAGCGTCGTGTAAATGTGAGGAGCAGTCCACAAGAGGCACTCATATTTGCACAACACTCAAGGGCCTAACGTGGGCCGTGCATGCATGTTTTCATTTTTGGCTTAAAGCCGAAAATGTTGCATGATCACACATCTCTCCGGGGCCTCGCACACACTTACTTGGCATGCGGAGCCTCGGGAGCCGGGCTGGCCGCACTTCCTGTGCAGTGCAGGCTGGGAAAGGTCCCAGGCTGCACTGCAGAAGGAAGAGGCAGGGTGCTCACACGAGCAGGAAGCTGCTGTGGAACCCAAGCAGGAGGGATGCGAGTGCGTTCCTCCGAAGTCTTCGTGCGCAAGCCCTGCCGCCCAGCACCAGGAAAAGGTAAGGTGCCAAAAGGGTCTTTGTCTTTCAATTCTATCAAAATTCTTTTGTAGAGATACCAGACCTTTTGCTGCTGGAGTGTTGTGAAATTTCTTCTTGGACATGCTGTTCATAAGAACTTTCAATTTCATGTGTACAGCTCACAACCTATTACAACAACCAAAAAAAGCTAGTGATCCAACTGTGGTGCATGATTTTGGATGCTTTGTGGTCAATAAAATGTTGCCAGTTTTTTTTCTCTTGTACACATTCCTTAGTTTCCGCTTCTAGCAAACAAGTTTCTCTCTTTCTTTCTCTCTCTCCCTCCCTCCCTTTTTCTCATTGCCATTCTCTTCCCCTTTCTCTTCCCTACAAAGCCTCCCAAATAAAAAATGCAAAAGGAAAGAAAAAACATTTCCATACTCTTGCAATACAACATCAAAATAAGCCAGGGGAGGAAAGAAAAATCAATGATATTTGTTACTAGGTTTGAACGTCTATCCCCTCGAGTTACACAGGTGGAAGGATAATCAATCTGTTCTATGTGTTGGATATATTTCTGTGGAAGTTCCTGGCCTTGTAGATTTCATAGGAATGACACATGGGTGGAATACGGCTTATAGTGCTACCAAGCAAGTAAGCGTGTGCAGCTCTTTATCATCAATATGGATGCTGTCTCTGGATAAAATTCAGTGGGAAAAAAGTATTTCATTAAACAGCTTCTATTTCAGGGATCACTACAGGCAGAAAGAATGCATTTGTTTTTTGCACACATACACACAGAAACCTTACTCACACGGGAATCGAAGAGGAGAAAAAAATCAGCATCTTAGCAACCCTGAAGCTTTTTTTGTCATTTTTGAGAAAAATCCCCTTATGAGGGCTTCAATTTTCCATCTTTCACTCCTGACACAGCTCTTGGACAAACCGTATATAGTTTTAAACAAATGAACTCTAGCAAAATAATTTTTAGCCTAGTGATATATGAGTGAAAGCCAGCATGGTGTAACAGTTTGTGCTTTGGACTACACACACAATCACACACACACACACACAGTACTAAGTTCTGTGGAAGAAGTACCTGCTGAGGACACTGCCAGCAATAGAGCCCAAAGGTCTCTGTCACACAAATGTACATAAAAAGGAAAAAGGGAGGAGGCAAAGAAATCTAGAAGCAACTTTAAAACTAACAAAAAGTATATTTTAGCATGAGCTTTTCTGGATATCACAAAATATTCCTCAGTGCAATCAAGGAATTGATATCCACAAAATTTCATTTCAAAATATAAATTAGTTTTAAAAGTGACGCTAGATTCTCCTCCCTTTTTCCTTTAATGCCACAACAGACTAGCATAGCAGTTTCTCTGGAATCACATACACAAAGCTGAGGACACAACTTTTAAAAGTTTTGCTATACAATGCATAACCTGTGCAGAAAATACTTCTTTCTGTGCCTAAAATGCTGTTTTCTAGGTAAATAAACCATGTGCAAATTTTATGCAGAATAAACCCCCAAGTACAATATTTTATTAAAAGAAAACAGCATTTTTTGTGCAGGAATTAATATTTCTGCATAGAAATATAATCTTCCACACGAATAGGCTGTTTTCTGTATTCAAAGTGCCACAACTTGGAATTTATTCTGCATAAAATTCATACATGGTTATCCATGCAGAAAAAGTTGTTTCCTGTGCAGATAATGTTCATTTCTGTGCAAACAAACCAATGTTTTTTTTTGGGGGGGGTTGGGGGGCAGAATAAGTCCTAAATTGTGAATTGCCTTTGAAAACTGTATACATAGTTTTAAAAAACTTTCATACAACAGCTAGAAAGCTGCTGAAATTAATCATTGCTCCTTTCAAGAAGAAACTTATGAAGAATTACATCCCTACAATAAATACTCAGTCCCCACAACTGAGCACAGCCCCTCCCTGAAAAAGATTCCTAAGGTTAATGATACATTCCCATATGGTACAAGGGCACAGATGTGCATCTAGCAACAAGCCCTGAACTGCAGCACCCCAGTTTCATAGTTTATATGATTAAGGAGGCTTTGTATGAGAGTTTTAAATGACCAAACCCCTAGATTTACAGTTCAGCTTGCATAGCAGCACCTGAAGACTAATCCCTTTTCTGAGAAGTGAAGCAGAACCAAGAGGATTTATTTTTTATTTTTAAGCAAGAAAAATTCCATAAGGTCTGCTAGCCTCACAATATTGCAATACTAGTGTGGACTAAGAATATTAAAAGTTCCCCTTGATTTTGTTAAATTTCTCCCAAACCCATCTGTAGTCACATCCCATCCTTTGTTCACACCACATTGAGAGATTTGGAGGTTTGCTATTCCACATTGCAATGGATACTATTTTTTGCACACATTTTCTCCAATGTGCCCATGTCCTTTTTCCAAAATTTTATGTGGGTGTTTGTGTATTTTTTAAATGATATGCAATTTAACCACTCTCATTTTAAAAACATATCTATAGTTTTGTGTATGTTTTGTCACACCCAAAATATAGCAGAGATTGCTCCCACCGCTTCGGAAGCCTGCCCAGCAGCAGAGAATAACTTAGCAGCAATGCACTGTAGCCAGGAAAAACTCACCCATGCCAATTGTTCTCTTCCATCAAGGAGGCAATTTATTCTTCAGTTACAATGTGTACATATTTACAAGAATCTCCAGAAAGCATTTCTGACAGAGCCTCTGGCAGACACATCAGACACCATGTGCAACTTGAAGCTGATGCAATCCTGCCAACCTTTGCATTCTCCCCACACCTGATGCTACCTTCTCGCCTGATTGCTCATCAGCATGACTCAGCTAAAGTCACCTGGCTCTCCACAGGTACCCACTTAACGACCCACATCACAAAAGTATTTTCTACAGGTTTGGTCCAACCTTTTCTTGACATGTTTTATTTCTCTGAAATAGATAAACCACAAGGTTTGCAAATGTCCACACTTCTGAACCAAAGCGCAATGAGCCCCAGGCAATATAATATAGATACTTGGGTTAAGTAATTCCAACAAAATTATTTTTCCATACCGATTGCAGACTTGGCACATGACCATGAAGGGGATAATCAAGCAGGATCCATGCACAAGAGAAGATGGTCTAATTTATTCAGAATGTACACTAACTAATTCTCCAATGTGCGAAAAATAGTCATTTGTGCATTTTAACAAACCTTCCTTCCTTCCCATTAGGAACAGAACTTCTCTGGACCACCAGAAAAGACCACAGACCTTGTCCATATGTATTCATCATACATGCAGTATTAAGAAAGGATCACACCACATAAAGATGTCAGATACCAATGACACAGAGTAAACTCTCTCACATAGGATGTGATGGGTGTTGATTAAAAAGCATCACAGAATGATTTATTGAGGAGAGGGGCATGAAACAGTCTTGTTTGGAGGAAAAGAAACAGCTCGTGAATATAGATTAACATTTCAAGATTTCATATAACTCCACTAAGGCAGAATTATTTAAATATTTTGGTGCACAATCAAAGCACACAGTTTTCCTTGAGAAGATACAAATGAAAGCATTACCCCCCCCAACAACACACCAATCATTCTAGAAGCCCACTAAAAACAATGGGACAAACGGACTCCCTTAAGATCCATTACATCTGGTGGGTATTTCATAATTTGTTGTAGTTGGACTGAGAATTCTTTACCTGTAAATGGGCCCTGCATCAAAAAGTCATAGAATGCATAGACTGATCCTATTTACTGTTGAAGTCAGACATGCCTTCTTTTCCCATTCCATTCCATTTCCCATTTGGTTCTCTCTCTGTCCTCCTTCTACAACAGTTCCATGGTCACTGTTCCATCACTGCTTAGCATATTCAGTCTTTATTTGACCGTTCTCAAGGTCCTTCCCCAGAGGAGGAGAAAGTGTAGCTTCTGCAAACCTTAGATTTTCCCTAGCCTACAGATACCTCTCTCTGATGTGCATAAATGTGAAACATTCCTTTTTGGATCACAATTCTGGGACCTCTTAAGCTCAGAAATAGAAGGAATTATGACTATAAACTCAGCATTTCAAGACATATGATGGGATAAGAGAGACAGCATTGCAGTCAACCAGACATGTTTTGAGTTCCCCATGGCTTTTTTCTCCCTCTTTGGCACCTTTCCACATTTCCACTTATTTCTGTTTTTCAACCCCCTTGGGAAATCTGGTGACTACTGTCCATTAAGCCACCATTCTATATTTCCCCTGAGAAATCCAGTTGATTCCTTACATTAACAGTAAATGCTGGATGGATGGCAGCTGCTCCAGAAATTCTGTTGCAGCCAAAATTTGAAGTAGGGCTGGCTGTGAAAGGCCTTAGTAATATTTTTACATTGAAATAAGGGTGGTCTATTTGCAACAAGCATATTTAGGAAAGGTCAATGCTGTACATTACTGTTATATCTGAAAATCAACATCCTTTGGGGAGAAGAAGACTGGAAACCTGTGAAAGCACAGTTTCTAAGCAGCTCCATGTTAATCATTTTAAAAGTCTGACAATCACCGTGACACCAACCGGATTGTTTGCAATTCATGTTGTTTGATCATACTTTCATGTTTTTGGTAATAGATTTCTGTGGGCTACGAAAGAGAAAAAAATCCTACAATTCTGGAAACATCCAATGTAATTGAACCCTACCTTTAATATATATACGTAGCTGATTTTTACAGAACTAGACAAGTGAAATGAACCACAAGGCCATATAATCTAACCTACTGTGAACAAGCGAGATCATTCTCCTGAATATACATCAGAATCAAGTTCAGAGTTTGACAAGCAAATTTTTAGAGTAGTAAGTGAAGCAGTTTCACTGTGGTCAGTTTAAATGTATTTATTCTCACGTACATTTCAAATAGAATCTGGCTATTTATAGTGTTTATAGTATTGAAAAGGAGGTACACAATATCATGATATTAAGGATGACCTACTAAGGATCTTCCAGTGACTTCTGGCCTGGAAGACCCTCTTTGATTAGGTTAAAAAAAACTAGGAACAGTGGAAAATCAGAACTCTGTGAGTGATACACAGTGCCAAACAGCTGCTACCAAGGGCAGCCCTTTCATGAGGCAAAGCGAGGCAGCTGCCTCAGATGGGAAAACCAGGGAGATGGGCAGTAGCAACAAGATTTCGGAGTATACAGAGCTCTATTTGAACCATATAAGTCTGCCACACAAAAATTATAACACTGTCCTAACGTACAGTAGAGGCAGCGAGTGTTGAAATAAACTTCAGCTTCCAGTCTGGTTGACTGCTGTGGACTTCAGCTGCCAGTCTCTCATATGAAATAGAAGTGGTATCAGCTTGCCTCAGACATTAAAATGTTTGTTGTTTGGGCCAGCCTTGGCTATAGTCCATTACCAAGAAACCTGAGCAAAATGATCCACATGTTTTGGGTTCCTTTTTAAAAAACTAATGTAAAAAAAAGAGTAGATAAACACAAAAAGGTTCAATCTGTGAAGAGGCCATATGAAGCATGGAAGTGAGTGAAGACCAGTGACTCAGACAACATTTCATTTCCTTACCATCAGCACCCATGTCTCACGTCAATTGCTAAGCAGAAAGGAAGCCAGACATCTATCTGTGCTTGAGAATTCACTCTGATTTCACCCTGACCTCCTTCCCTCCCTCCTCTCTGTTTCATATTACCTTGAATTTTCACCCTAGGTTTTTCTGTGTTGCTATCAGCTTAAAAAAAAATAGTACCTTTCTGGGTATCATATGATTTTCTGGATAACATCATTTTTTCACCAACTTGCAAGAAATGTATTGAAGAAATACATGGGCAGAAGAGGAATGTGCTGAACAAACTGAGCATCTCAGAGAGCCCAGAGTGTCTAGGCCTCTCTTGTAGTATGTGGTAGGTGTAATCACCAGTTTCAATATGCAATTGGAAACGAGATAGCCTAATTCATGCTAATGCGGCTGCAACTGCATTCAACTTGCACTATAACTGTTAAGAGTAACCAAAAAAATGCATATCCATGCTGTCTCTATCCTCATCCCTTCTTATACACTAATTACACATTTGACAGCAGACTGGAGTCTGAGAACTGGACCATTGCTGAATACATTGAAGATGTGATTTTCCAAAGACATGCAGCAAACAAGAGCAGGGAACATACTATTATCCAGTTTTCCCTGGGACATTGCAAACACGGCTTGGGGAAAACAAACATGAGGGACAAGATTTGAATGAGAAAACCATGAGCTAGCACCATACTAAGGCATCACCACCCATGAACAGAAAATTTTTCCAGTGAAGTTACCATCTCTCCTCAGATCTCTTCAGTTCATTGGCAGCCCAAATTTTGATGCCTGCCCAGAATATAAAAGTAAGCATGATGATTCACACCAATGATGTATCTAGTATAGACTCTTATTTTTTAACTGTGCTAGCCAGATACTAATGTTAAAGGCACCCCAACAGTCCTGTTTAAAAAAATGTTCTATTCAAATAATGTTTTGTTGTTGCTGTTTTTAACTGCAAGGATACAAGTAGAAACTCTGAGCCACAGGAGCATCTTTATGGTCCCACCTTTTTCTTACAATATTTGTGATCACAGCTGTATCTCCGATATGATTACCCAAGATTTCCAAATGTGGTACCTGTCTGCTGCAACAATAGGCAACCTCATGTTGTCCAGATGTTTTCGACTACAACAAAAGTACATTTTGATAACAATTGCATAACTTCTCACCCATGTACACCTGTAATTAGATTAGGAATGATAAAATTTCTTAATTTTCAATTTCACTGAATGTCTCCGATTATCTCCTGAATTTCTTCCCATACTTGTTTTGTACTGGGTTATTTTATTTTTCTACACAGAAATTCACACAGTTTTAATTCAATTTTTTTTCCTAATGTACAGATGTTCAGTCTGTATTTCTGTAAACAAACTGAAATAAAACAGCATATTCCTCCAGTGATCTTCCTCCAAAGGAAATGAAACCTTTTGCCCCTGAGACATTTCACTGCTCGAAGAAGTGGGGATGAATATGCACTATTGAAATTCAGACAGAGAGGCACAAAAGATGGAAATACAAGGGAATTTGGATGAGTTATAAGGAAGAAAAAACTATTCACTAATTTAAAAATCAATGAAGGGAATATTGTGTCAATCAAGGTTTCCCCTAAGAAAAAAAGTGTGAAATGAAGAGTTCTGTTTCTATGAATGTACTATATTATGCAGCTTTGGGAGTGATTGTTGCAAATTAGTATGCTGTGCAAAAATAAACTGGGGGTCTCAAAGTTCTACTCTAGAATCATGCATGCACCCAAGGAAAACACAGACAACATGAAGTTGCCACACACAGTTGTAGTCTCTAACAGTTTAACTTGTGAAATTATCTGGTTATACTTGTGAACAGTATGCTTTTTTTTAAAAAAAAAGATAAATCACAGAGGTATGATTGATGTACAGAGGGAGAAAGTAGTTTGGCCTTGTCTGATTGTCTTAATACTGAATGGGCCAAAGGAAACAGTAGGACAAATATTGAAAAAAACACACACACACACACAAAAAAAACCCCCACCAAAATCATTTGACAAAGCTGGCAGCTGACAAACCTGAGAAAGACCTTTTTTCTTACACAGAAAGGCTAGCTACAAATAATTTGATGGAAAAAGCTAGTTCTCTACTGTGATTGGAAGTGTCATTTTGAGATCTCATCGCCTGTTCTCCCAATATCACTTATTAATTGAAATGCACTAACACAATGGGGAAGTGCAAAGTGCAGCCTGCAAGCCACATTCAAGCCCCTAGAGCAGAGCTTTCCAAACTTTTCATGTTTGTGATACACTTTTTCGACATGAATCATTTTGTGACAGTAATTCAGCTTTACTAGCAAACTGGAGGTACCCAGAGGCATATGGGGAAAGGCAGCCCCCCCTGGTCCTTTCCCACTGCCGTCATTCTTGCTGGGGGAAAACCTCAGTGAGGGTGATGGCACAAGGAAAGGCAGCCCCTTCCCACATGGTCCTTGCCAGCTGCTGTTGTTCTTGCCGGGAAAAGGCCCCAGTGAGAGTGATGGCACATGGAAAGGCAGCCCCCTCCCACTTGGTCCTTGCCTGCTGTCATCGTTCTTGCTGGGAAAAGGCCCTGGCATGAGGGACGATAGGGGTAAAGGCAGCCCCCTCCTAGCCAGTCCTTGCCTGCTGCCATTACTCTTGCTAGGGAAATGCCCCAGCGAGAATGATGGTTGCAGGTCAGGCTCGGATGTGGGGGGTTCTTTCTTGGCCAGGGAGGAGACACACCAACACACTACAGGTGACACACTAATGTGTTGTGACACACCATTTGAAAAGCCCTGCCCTAGAGTCTTTTTGTGGCACCAGGGCCCCCTAGGGTCCAATTTGTATTTTCAAAATGTCCCCAAAAGAGCCTAGTGCCCTCTAGGGTTATGGGAGTAAATTTTGCCATGTTTAGGGGAGAAAGCTGTTTAAGGTTTTTTCTCATAGGAAGTGAACTGAATATTGACCTCTGGATCACCTCTGGATTGTAAAATAGAAACTGTCAGCCTAACACAGCTCAATGCATCAGGAAAAAAAGGAGGAAGAAATTGTCTCCATGCCTCCTAGCAACCACTTGGGAACAAACAGTTGATTTTTTTTTTTTTTTTGCTGGGGTGGTACATTGTTCCTTAAAAGTCAGTAAGGCCTTAGCATCCCAATAATTTACTATCCCTGAGGTAACAGAAAATTGGAAACAGAACCTGGGGCTTTCTGCATGGTATCTCCCACATTACATCCACCTTAGAACAAATGTATTTAGCAGTTCCAGAAAAGCTTAGAAGAAAGGGAGCAACACATCTTCCACCACTTCTAAAACCCTGCATTCGTTAGCATGAGCGATATGTCAGGCAGGTTCACTGAACCTTATTTCTGGACCCACTTTAAGTGATGAGGCATATTTTGCTTCACCAACTCAAGAGTAGGCTCCTGCTGCATGATTGGCAGAACTTTATATCTAGTGGATCCAAATCTACCTGCTTCCTTCTTCTGAAGTATTTCACAAAAATGGCAACACACAAGCTAATGATTCCCTGCAAATTATCAGGGCCATCCACTATAAATATTCAGTTATTTTTCACTGTGAAAAAAACATTTACATATTACATATTTACAAATGCTTATGAATCTAAAATATTCACTGTGTACAAATTATGTGATATTCATAGCAGACAACAGAAGTCATAAATAAGACTTCTCTTATCAGGTTGGAGTTCTAATGTATGTGGAAGGGATTTCCAGAACATCCATTTACATCTGTGAGTACCAGAATTTGCTTATTATTTATTTAAAACTTTTTTTCCCACTGCTCTTATTCAATATTTTATTTGCTTATTCAATAAGAAGTTTCCCAGCAAATATGTTTTGTCAAATACTTAGGAATGATGGAAAATTATTCATCTCCCTGGCATGAGTTAATATTTTCCAAGAATTAACTTTCCTTGAAATTCTAATAGTGAGAGAATTAAAGATCTCTTCCTCCAGGCCTCCAGTGTTCAGTCATTAATATTTCCAACTATGATGTACAAACCAAGAGGTGTCTTATCTATGTAATCTGCTTTAGTTAAATCTGCTTTACTTATTCGTCAAGCTGTTCTTTCTATGAAACAAAGAAGCTATCTATGTAGTCTTTAAAAGTTTTAAAACCTTCATTAATCTTTTTTTTTAAGGTCCATGCAAAGCTTGGCTACATAACTGAACCTTTCATAAAAACGAGAAATTCCAATATTTCTTTTACTTATCAAAGCAATGACCTGCTAACCTCTGGAGGACTGCAGAATCACATACATCACCACCAGCCCAACTGACAGCAAACACAGGCTTATCAAAACACAAAAATAAGGGAAAAAACCTAAGCAGTGAACTCCAAACAACCCAAAAAAGAATATGTGTGCTTAGCAATACAGTGACTGCTGGGAAAGCAATCTATGAATATCAGGATAGGAGGAGAAGGAGAAAATAAGCTGCTGGCTGGAACCCTGAATAGAACTAGTTCTTTTGAGAAAAAGGATAAATTACTACATTTTCTTTGAAGTCCCACTCGCAAGAAAAATCTAGTGGTTGAATGTTAACGAGATTGCGTCACAAATGGGTCCATTAAGAAACAAGAACGAAGCAGCAACGTACTCAGCTAAGTATGTGAAGTATGGAAAAGCACAAAATATTTTTCAATCAATAACCCAAAAGAGTATAAAATCCCCCCATGCACACACACACACACACACTAATGAGGGCTGGATATACTTAGGCCTCTTTGTCATGTTATATTGAATGTGTCATGATGTGTTCAATGCAGGAAACGAAAAGACTGAGGACATTCTCACACTCCATAGTTGCAGCGCTACGATTCAACTTTAACTGCCATGGCAACATCCGATGGAATCCTGGTATTTGTAGTTTTGGGAGCAGTGTTTAGAATTCTCTCCCAGAAAACTTCAATGTGTCGGGATTGCCCTCTATATGAGGGGATTATGGTTTAGTGTGTAGATGGAATATGCACAACTACTAGTAAATTTCCTAATTGCTTTGTAGTAAGGCTACAGCAGGTGTTCATGCCTAACATGCTGTTCTCATAACATTCGCTAGAGGAGATAGATAGTTACTATGGTGACCTGGTGGTCATCCTGACCTGCAGTAGAGAAAATATGCACTCGCTTATCTCTTGTGTGAAACTGAACTGTTTAACTTTAAAGTCTTTGAGAATATTTCTCACTTCTGTCTTTTGACGCCTGTGTTCACTGCTCTGCAACTTTCCAATAAATCTGTTATGCAAGTTTATGGAATCTGTGTACGAGTCTGATCTTGACACCAAACTACAAACCCCGAGATTCCATAGGATGTTGTCATGGCAATTAAAATGGAATCACAGTGATAATAATTGTGTAGTTTGAAAGGTCCTTGGAGAGGATTGTGAAATAGTTTGTTTAGGCTCCTTACATTACCCTGGAGAAAAGGGTGGCCAGTTAAAGGGTAGGCATACATTACCACCTTCTAAAGATTGCACTGTTTATTCTTTTAATAGTAAAGTGTTTGCCCTCTGCCACTCTGAAAAAGAGAAAAACAGGGTCACCCTCAAGCTGGAAGGAGGGATTTACTTGGGGGAAGCCCTTCAAGCATATATTGTCCTACACTCAGGCAAACTTTCAAAAACAACAGCATTTATGTAGTTCTTCTGCACTGCCATGAAACTAGGGTAGCAATGAATAACTCTCTGCAGGTGAAAGTTCCACTTCCCACTCCAAATGAGAAAAAGCAAGTTGCTAGGTAGCAAGCAGATGAGTGGGAAGGAAAATTTTTCATCTTCTCTATTTTGGGATTGAAATTGGATTCAAAGGAAAATTTGGAAGGCGTCTTTAAACCAGGAGTGGGAAACCTTAGGTAATTCAGATGTTTGTTGAACGACAACTCTCACAACCCCTTGTCATAGGCCATGCTGGCTAGGGCTGCTCCAAGTACAAAATATCTGGAAGGAAAAACATTGCCCATACAAGTCTTAAGCCACTGACTACATAAGAGATTCAGAGCCCTTTTCTAGTCCATGGTTGCTGGGAAAGTTCCTTCCATCTATAGCAGAGTATACCTTTCAGTTTCCAAGAAATCAGGCTGCCACTCCAAGGCCCTTTTCGCACGGGCTTTCTGTCGCGCGACAGCCCTGTGAGCCTCATGGGAGTGGGAGCGTCGCTCTGAACGATGCACTCCCACTTCCGCCGTGCTCACAGGTCTGCAGCGGCGTGATCGCGGGTTTTTTTTATTTTCGCCTCAAAACGAAAATCACCCGCGCTCGCGCAACGCTCCTGGCGCCCATGCACACTTACCTCCTGTGCGGAGCGTTGGGGAGGCGGCCGGGTCGCGCTTCCTTCCCTCCACCCCTGAGGAAGGAAGGGGCGGGACGGGGTGCTAGCGCGACAGACGCGACAACCTCCTGCTTCGCGCGGGCGGGGGGGACGGACGCACAGCCTCCTGCTTCGCGCAGGCGGGGGGACGGACGCACAGCCTCCTGCTTCACGTGGGCGGGTGGGACGGATGCACAGCCTCCTGCTTCGCGTGGGGGGGAAGGCGGCTCGCGCGAGGCTGCCGCTTTCCCCCTAGTTCCTTTGCCTGCGGAAGGAAGGAGCGGGGAAACGGCAGCCTCCCGGAGGAGCATTCTCGCGCGAGCTGCCCTAATGCGAAAAGGGCCCAAGAATGAACCGTTCCCTACTTATGGATCTTTGCTTTCAATCCAGTGAACCATTATTATACCAAATTAAATTTGAGTAGACACTCAGGAGTGCAGTCAAGTTTGCAAGCCACTTAACTGTCATATTCTCAGGCCTGCTGATCCATCTGCAATACACTGAATGTTCTTCCTCACTTCCTGTTTATAATACAAGATGTCCACTCTCACATTTGGGTGGCAACAGCACTGCTGATTCATATGCTAATTCCTAAACTTTATTTTTCTAAGCTAAACTTCATGTGCTGGCTTTCCAAAATATTGTCATTAAGACTACCTGTTATATCCACCTAGTTAAGCATAGGATCATAAACTTATTGGTATTAATATATATTTGGAAATTCTAGAGAACATTTCCCTGAACACTTTGCATCTCTTATTGAAGGATGATAATTGCTAGAAATAGAAAGGGATTGGAGCTAATTAGAGAGACCCCTATAAAACATGGGCAGGCAACCTGAGACCACATGAAACCCTTGGATTAATTTTAGGACTGGGGATATAAATCTTCATAAATTTCATTCTCACAGATCAGAACATATTATTAAACCATTTTCCTTCTTGCTGTGAGAAGTTATCAAAACTGTGTCTGTTTTTTGTTTGTTTTTGTTTTTCTTGTTTTTTTGTTGTCTTAAATGTATATGAATGCCAATAAAGATCAATTTATATATAAAAAAAAACTGTGCCATTTTTGAAGACTATTTTCAGTTTGGGACCAGATATGTACAAAACAAATGCACATTAGGGATTTCTGCATAGAAAACAAAATTTCCTGGACAAAAGTTGCTTTTTTTCCCCCTTGCAAAAAAAGTGCTGTTGTCTGTGCAAGAATATTATTTTCTGTGCAGAACTGCCATTCTCTGGGCCAGAAACTTCTTTTTTTTTTCTGAGCAAAAAGTCTTGTGCATTTTTTCACACAGAAGAGCCTTATCACATCATATCTTCTTAATACCATGTTGTTCCACTGGCCATTCCCATTATGGTATCAGATTATTAATACTCTCTGTCACACACTTTCGACATCTGCAGATGAGTAGCATCATTCACACCATTCTTCCCTCCGCATTACAGCAGCATTGCCAAGTTTTTTCCCCATCCCACACCTCATGATTGATCTGGAGGTTACCGGGCAGAGATCTCCTTGGGAGTAGCTAAGAGAAGGATAACCTAGAAACACTCTCCCCACACTCACTACTAGACCAGCTACAGAGGGAAGCACTATGAGGAAATTGCACTCTCATAACTAACTGGATTATTGCAGGAGAGGGGGTCATTAACAGATTATTCACAGGACGAAAAAATTGATTGCAATGCAATAGTTGCTGGTGAGCAACAACGTCATGCAATAGGACTGATGCTGAACCAGGAATAACGCATTGCTCTGGCAGTATGACACCTTCATGTGATAAGGTCCTTAGTCTAAACTGCAAAGATTCTTCCTTATTTATTGTGATTTCCCATAAAACTAAAGAAACCCATTTTCAAGTATATTTTAAAGTATTCCCAAATATTCTTTCCATACTTTTTTAAGACTAAGGCCTAAATCCCTTCTCTGCCTCAGGTGAAGTACAAGATGGTGCTTCTTCTTGAATTCATGTATGAAATCTGACCAAAGTAGCAACTGATTCTTGCTTCTACACCCTGTAATAGAAGAGTCTTCTTTCTAGGACACCTGAGAGAATTCATCTAGTAGCTGAGACCAAGGACAGAACACACAGCTCTACATCTTTCCAAAACTGCTTCACACTTGTTCACAGTAAGCCCAGCCGTGTCTCACCACATGAAGACCAAGCAAGCTAAAAACAAGCAATTTTGTTCTCTGGCAAAAGAAATCTCTCCATCTCCAAGCAGCTTGCTGGGTATGAGAAAGAGCATGAAAAAAACTGAGTGTCAGCAATACATTTTACAGATACTCTGAAGGAAGAGGATTTTTTTTCTCTCTCTCTATAAATCTTAAGTTATATGAAGTAACACCATGAGTTCATTAAACAGCAAGAGTAGCCATGCTGGTTGGCAGATTCTGGAAGCCATAGTCCAAAAAAGAGTAATTTTTCCAAACTTTCCTTCATATTGGCTATTCTTTGCAGGAATGTCAATGAGACCATCATTGGGATAAGTGTTTTGTGCCATAAAAACAAATATTAGCAAGAATAGAACATCTCCTTCTAAAAACAACTTTACAAAAATTTGGATCTAGAGTAAAATGTCCCCATTAATAAATTAATAAAGAAGGAATAGCAACCAAGACGACAAAATGCATATTACTGGGCTTACCTTCCCCAGATTCATTTCCTATAAATGCAAAAGTTTACTTCTATATTAATCAGTACAACTGGGGGAACCAGAGCATTGCCTAATGTCACATAGAGATATCTGTTGCCAAAAGAAATCTGAAGGTCACAAGTTCCTGAATGTATGATTAAGACAAGTGGGAGCCAGACATTGGACCACTTACAAATGAAAATAGTGGAAAGCCATGTGGATTAAGCAACCAATTAAAAAGTTATTTCAGCAACAACAAAGAAACTCAATAGAAGTATATACATAGATAGCACTTAGCCCCAATCCAGCTGTACCATGTTAAAAACAAAACAAAAACACCTTTCTCAAATATAGGAAAGAAGCTACTGTGTTAGAGGATCATTTGTTCATATAAGGAAAATGTTCAAAATCTTCAGTAGGCTACATTTGAAATTCTCTATAACTCATCAATCAGTACAACTGAGACCTTTAAAAGGTCTTCTGTCTATTCTTTGATGAAAGTCATAAGTATCTTCTTCATACAGCTCTCATGCAATTTTCATTAGCAGCAACTAGACAGGAGATTGCCAGGTACTGGAAAACAACTGCAGTTACAACTGGTTACTAAGAGAATGATGAACAGCATTGTCAGAAAGACTGACATCAAAGTAGATGAAACAGAGGGGCAACACAATGATTTATTTATGGAAACTTGGTTTTCTTTTATTTATTATGTGAACCACAGGTCTTCAGGTACATGTCCCTCAGTGGTCCATGCTTCCTTCTGGAGAATTTTACCTACTGCATAAAGCAAAAAGGAGGAGAAATTGACAATAACATTAATTGGCTATGGCCTAGAATTAATTGAAGAGATATGCTCATATATTTTTCTCTTCTCAGTGTGACATGAGAGTTATTGTTTATTTTGTTATTAGTACTTATTAATAAACTGCCTTACTTGAAGAGGAGCAGAAACTAAGGTCAGTTACTTCAGGTGGCATACATGATATAGCTGTACAAAATCCCAAATCCACAAATCAGCAGTACCTTTGTTAGGCCAACTAAAAAGCACAAAGGACATCATGCAAACTTTTGAAGCGCCATTGGCTTCTTCAACAAACAAAGATGTTAAAAATCATGCAGGAGAAGAAAAGTGACAATGCTAGAGTCACAGACCTATATTTTGCAATTTCTCTTGTCCATTAAGATTGTCTAAAGGAATATCAATTCAGGCAGAGACCACTGCCCTTCTTGACCATGTGGGCCTGTGACTCTTAACATCATCCCTTTTCTTCTCGTGTATGATTTTTTGCAGCTTTGCCTGATGAAGAAACCAGTGAAACTTAAAAAGTTTGCATGATGTATTTGTGCTTTTTTAGTTATTCCAATAAAGGTATCACTGTTTTGCAGATTTGGATTTTGTTGTATTTTCATGCATGGCCAACACAGCTATCCCGATTGTGATATATCTGTGTAAACCATGGCAGATAAATCTTAACTACAGACTCACAAAGTATATCAAGCAAATAAATTACTCCTTTACCAATTTCATAATGCAATTGGCTGTTTTCCTTCCTTCTTGATAGATATGATAAAACTTTGCTGAATTACACAGAAAGAGTTTGAGTCCATTTGGTAAGCATACATTTCATGTACCTGCCTATTTGCTGGAGCAGAACCCAATAAAGCCCGAGGTACAATGAGTACAGAGAAAGCTCCTGGGAACTTTATGCTGCTTTGCAATTCCCCAGCTGAGATATCACCAGCAAGAAAATTCTTCAGCTTTTACAGAAAGAGTTTTTATTGAGACTCGCAGGGCCACCTGGGAGTCTAAACGTATATATTTGTCCCATATGGCCAAGATTTGTGCCTGGATTTAATTTTAGAAATGTTCTATTCTTGGGTATGACTAACTCCTTTGGAAATTCACACCCAGCCCTCTGTTCCATCACTGGGATTTTTGACTTCAATGCTTTTCAAACTATATGATGTGAAGCACTAGCAATTCTTTTCCAGTTTGCCATGGACCAGTGTCATATTTGTGTTCACTGATTATAAATCTTTCTTTCCTTGCTGGAAACTTTCTAGGGACTGGAAGCCAATGGCTCAAGAACCAACCTAAGTCCATGGATCACCACTTTGAGTGACACACTGGCCTAGATCATCAGTGTGGAATAGCTTGAACAGATCATAAATATGATTGCCCTATGGCATGGATCCTATCATTTATGTACCTGTGACTAAGCCTATTCTGGAAAGCACAATCTACAACAGGGTTGGGAAACTGGTTCTTCAGATCCTTTGGTCAGTAATTCTCATAATTCCTTACCATTGGTCTTGCTGAATAGGACTGATGGGAGATGTTGGCCAAAATGTAAGGCAGGACAAAATCTTTCTTGCACCAGAGCACACCAACATTGTGGGAAAGTTTAAGAAGAAATTTTAAATCAACCAAAGTGACAGGAGATACCACCATAATCTTATCATTTTATGTGCAAAATTGTTAACTCATCCATTGTGGAAAACAACTGCATTTGCATTTATTTGAGAAACTAAGGCTATTTCCGCACTAGACTATTATAGTGCTATTGTTCCACATATAAGGGCACAATAACAGTCTAGTTATAGGAAAGATGAACAGAAATATATATATATAGCAAAGTTGAAGAGAAAACTATATATTCAAAAATATTGTAGCCCCCTCTCCAAACAAAAACGAAAACAAGATAGGACACTTGACAATTGCAACACTGGAATTCTAATAATTAGCACTGTACAAGAAGCCAAAGTCAACACCTATTACTTCTTGTAAAATGATTTTGAAAGACTTTTGATGCCACTTCTGACAATAACAATTTCATACTAATCATGACAAAGTTTAAGAAATGATTGCCTTCCGCCTGTGCTTAGTTGTTTCGCTTTGCCATTTAGATTGCCATTGATAGGAACAAAATTACACCTATTTTTTCAGATTCACATCTCTCACATGTCCCACCAGTACAAACCTGAGGTGGTCTAAATTTCTCTGTTTCAATTGTCATAACCTATAATACATATATTACACCTAATCTTTTACCTACACTGTGAAACGGAACTATTGTTTTTTCTGTTCTCTGCTTGCTGTTTTAATTCCTCCAGCCTTCCCTTTTTGCTGAAGTGACTATGTTCATAACTTATCAGCAATGTTAAAATAGAAATCTTAAGAGTAGCCTTATTCTCTTCACAACATATAAGGCTTATCAGTTTCCCACCAAAGACAAATTAAAAAATGATAGATAAAAAAATCCTAGAATAAACTATATATACAGTGACACGTAGGCCTTTTCTGCACGAGGCTGGTGAATCAGTTCGTGCCGCTTCTTACTGGATTTTCTGCTCGAAACAAGGAGGACTTTCCCTCATTTCCTTCTGCACAGCTACTGCATATGTTCCATTCTGACTTGGAGGAGTGTGAGTTCATGAATCCACACTGTCTCTGCCACTCCCGCTACTTCCCGCACCCCACCCCTTTGGCTGTGATTGGCCCCCCTTTTTTGGCATGGTTTAGTACGTCATTGCATACGTGCGTACATGCGAAAGTCCATACTACCCCCTGGCCCCTCCCATGAACCCTCCCCTGACCACCAATTCACATTGGTGCAAATGTATGTGTCTGCACCACTCTGAAAGTACGAATCAGGTCGATCTGGAAAACTGGAAAACCAATTTCTTCCTGTTTTCAAATAGTGCACTTTACCACCACATGGGGGCACATTTCATCAGAATTACGTGCAGAACAAAGGCCCTTTTCGCACGGGCCTTTTCTCGCGCAACAGCCCCGTGAGCCTCGCGGGAGTGGGAGCGTCGCTCCGCACGACGCACTCCCACTTCCGCCGGGCTCACGGGGCTGAAGCGGCGTGAGCGCGGGTTTTTTGATTTTCGCTTCCAAGCGAAAATCACCCGCGCTCGCGCAATGCTCCCGGCGCCCGCGCGCACTTACCTTTCGTGCGGAGCGTCTGGGAGCCGGCCGGGTCGCGCTTCCTTCCCTCCGCCCCTGCGGAAGGAAGGGACGGGGCGGGGTGCTCGTGCGACACGTCCTGCTTCGCGCGTGCACGGGGGGCAGATGGGAGGAGCGCCTTTCTCTCTCTCGTGCGTGCGGGGGGGCAGACGGGAGGAGTGCCTTTCTCGCGCACGTGGGGGGATGGAGGGGACAGGCTCCTTTCTCGCGCACGCGGGGGGGGGATGGATGGACACGTGAGCCGCCTCCGCCTCCGGGAGGTTGCTGCTTCCCCGCTCGTTCCTTCGCCTGCAGAAGGAAGGAGGGGGAAGCGGCAGCCTCCCGGAGAAGGCTTCATGCGCGAGCCGCCCTCCCCCGCTCGCGCGAGAAGACTTAATGCAAAACGGGCCAAAGGTAAATAAACCGAACGTAGTCTGCTCCAACATGCAGAAGACCTCTGTGGCAAGATGCATTGGCCCGCCTTAATAAATACGTGTGGAAAGGGCCATAAACAACAAGAAAACTTAGCCAAGTCTAAAATTTCTGTTATCACAGTTACAGTTACAGATCCTGCTTTGTCATATTTATTTTACTGACTTTATAACAGAGTTAGAAAGAATATTCATAAATATTTTAAAAAGTGTTTTGAAAAACATGTTTCTTGAATATCAAGAACTACTAATGAGAAGAATCCTGGACTGACAAGTATCTTCACATTTCAGGATTTATTCCATACAAAATTAACCACAAGAAAAAGAATTCTGTTCATAGGAAATACTATTTTAAGCACAGAGAATAATATTTCTACATAAAATATAATTATATGTGTAGAAAATGATGTTACCTGCACAGGAAATGCTGTTTCCTATGGAGATAAAGCAACTGCAAACAGTTTTCAAAAACTGCACATTTCTCACAATGGGAGGGAAATTACTTGTTGCTTCCTTCATGAAGAAAATTAGCAAAGAATTGCATTCCTATCTTATACAAGTCTTCTTCTTTCCTCATCAAGAATTCCTTTGTCATCAAAACTTTCCCAAATTCAAATTCTTAGAAAGGCAAAGAAAAACTGCCAATAACAGTCATGGCCAAGTAAGCAGAATTAAGCCCCTCAAATCTTCTAGTTCAGCAAAAGGGTCCTTGGTGTCTATAGCCATTTCTGCCCTACACAGTGCTACTGTTCTACTTTCAACTTCCTATGGAATTCTGGGGTTTGTAGTTTGCTAAGGCCAAACTGCTCTCTGGCTGAGAATTCTAAAAGCCCCTCCCTAATCTGCAGACTTCACAATTCCAGAGGACGGTTAAAGTGGAATAATACCACTATAACAGTGTAGTGCGGAAATGTCCTATGACTAATAATCTCTGACAATCTCACCATTTATTAGCAGTGCAATGTTTTTTAGTTAGTGAGAATTTGTGGAAAGCAAATACCTCAGAAGGATGCAGGTATGAACACGCTACAGCAACAATTTTCACAAAAGCCATTTAACTCACAAGAGTACATTTTTATAGGTGGGTAACAAGGCATTTCATCACTTCTTAAACTAGAGCCTGTGAATGATTAAATGTTTTGGGTAAATTAGAATAGAAAAGGCTCCTCAGAAGCTAAGCTGATTAATATTTATGAAATGATAGTCCTTTCATGTTTGGAATTGGTTACTTTCATAATGACTTGTGAGGAACACCAAATCCAAAACCCACCTTATTTTAAAATGGTGAGCTCAGGGGTCAAAATCCTGAAGTTAACAATTCCATAGTACATGCAGAATTTTCCACTGAGGCCGTAAAGGCAGGCCTTCTCCAGATAGAGCCTAGCAGCACCGACATGACCCTACCTTGAAATGCAAACAGCAGCTTCAAAGAGGCAGGTTTAATCCAGTCTTTGGCCCTTTCTACAACTTACCTTTTCTCGGTGCTGGGGTGCGGCGATTGCACAAGCAGCCTCTTGCGAGAAGCTCTCGCGTCTCCACTGCTTCGCTTCCACAGCCACTGCCTGCTAGCAAGAAGGCAGCATGAGGGCTACTCCTCTTCCTTTCGCAGCGCAGCCTGGGATTTTCCCAGGCTGCACTGGGGCAGGAAGCATGAGCGCCGCAGCTCCAGAGGCTCTGCACAGGGGACCTGGAGCGATTCGCTATCATGCACCATTTTCAACTAGAAGCCAAAAATGAAACAGTGTGTGATTGGTGCCTGCCAGCCCCAGCAGCATCATGCAATTGTGAGGATGTCATGTGGACAGCTCTTCACAATTGCGTGACACTCCAGAAGCCCTTTTGCATGGCAAATGCCATGTGAAAAGGGCCTTTGAGTTACTCCCCCCTCACCAAACCCACAGTGCTACGCCTGTTAAAATTTCCCAGTAACTGCTATTTATGTTTTAGAATGTATGTTGATCAGAGCCCAGAGCTTCCCTCACATTGCCTCACTGGCAGAGTGAGGCCATTCACACACTAGATTGTTATAGTACATTATTCCACTTTCAACATCCTATGGAATCTTGGGGTTTGCAGTTTAGGGAGGGGCCTTTGAGAGTTTGAGTCTCCTCTCAACCATGGAAATCCACAAAGTACAGCAAGGACAATCATCTCTGAAGAAATTCTGTCAAGAAAACCCCATGAAAGATTCACCTTAAAGTTGCCATAAATGAGAAATGACTTGAAGGCATATAACAACAAAGTCCTTCACATACTAGAAATGGATAATGTAATCCTAACTCAAAAATACACAACCAGGTCAGGAATGTTCAAGGCCCTTACATTTCACAGCCAAAATATGAGATTTATAGATGATACTTTTTGATATCACAGGTCCTTTATGCATAAAAGACCTGTGATTTTGATATTATTCAACACAGCAGCGTTCTTGAAAGTGTACCTACCAGTCCAGGCAGATTTGCATATATCAGAAGACATACATGAAGACTTGCTATGTCTCTCTGGTGTGAGGTAACATTATTGTCTCACATTGGGGATGGGAGAAGGATGGGACCCAGGCAACCTTTATGTATGATGTTGTTGCAGACCTGTTATTCTCCTGTCCCCAGGCAGCGTGATCAGGCAGTAAATCATTGATGAGTTTTACCCATCAATGACCGGCTATCACGCCACCAATCCTGCCACTTACCTTAGGTGTGGAGGTCCTCAAAGTGCAATGGCTGCACTTCCTGCCCCAGCTCAGCCTGGGATAGTGCCTGTCCGTGCTGTGGGAGAAAGAGAGAGTGCCATCACTCTTCCTTCATTCCCGCAGGCAGCTGGTACAGAGGGGAGCGCTCTACTGCTATCCCCATGGGACACTGCCAGGATCCCGTAAGCTGCAGAAAAGGCCACAGAGTGCAGGTCCTGATGATATAGTAAAGCATGATAATTAAGCACTAACCACAGCTACATAGAGTATGCCATTCAAAAGGAAATCTAAAAAATGAGGAAGATATATATCTTCTTCTACTTTTCAAGGCAGTACTCTCAGCCTGGGATTTTTCCCCCTTACCTGAGAATCAGAAAAGAGGCACTAGATCCTGATATCTGGGAATCTTATACACCAGCTGTAAGTTAAAATCAGGCACAAGATTCTCCTGAAGACAGAAATGACCCTCTGCCTTTAAGTTGACAGAAATATCTACCAACCGAACCCACAATAAGAGTTGCTCCCTGGCTATAGTCTGCTACCAGAAGGGTCAACAAAAGGGAAGAAGGGACTGAATTAAGCCAGATGAAAACCTTTTCTAACCCAGGCATATAACCACAACGATGACACAAAGTTAGGCCAGGGCAGATATCGGTCTAAAAGATTTTCATCCTTCTTAAAATGAGAGGTGTTTGGATTCGACACATTCCTGCTACCCGAGTGTCAGCTAAATTGGCTTTTGGGCATCTTTGGCAGTTATTAGGTGCTTTCAACTGAGGACATAATGTTCAGTATTCACAGAGCTGTATTTCTTTGTATGAGTACCTCATGCCAGAGAGACATAGCCAAGTCTTCATGTATGTATTCTGATATATGCAAATCTGCCTGGACTGGTAGGTACACTTTCAAGAAGGCTGCTGTGCTGAATAAATATAATGTTTCTTTATCTGGAGGATTCCTCAGGTATACAAATCCTCTTCATCTGACATTAATCGGCAGTGCATTGGACTTAGGCCTAAGTATAATAATGGATTCTATTCAATTGTACATTTGCTATTGCTGCTGGCCTTCAGGGAGTTGGGCTTCTTCTGTAGCTCTTTTGCTTCCACTACCACTGGTGCTATAAATTCAGGATCAAACAGCTCCTGTGGCACTCAGATTATCTGGTAAGAAAGCTCATTTGCAGTAACTCAGGAAATGGCTAATGCTCCCATATACATTCACCCAAAGGAGTAAAGGAGTTCTCCTCAGAGATATCTTCTCTATCTTAGGTATACAAAAGCTTGTGTAAGATAAGTTTTCACAGAGCTTAGAAAATTACTTTTAAAAAGTAATTACTGAAATAGTTATTATTGTTATTTTATTCATTTATCTCCTTTCTTTCTCCCATTATTGAGACTTAAGGCAGCTTATAGAATATCAAAACCAAAACAGATGTAAAACATAGAAAAACATCAATGAGACGATATGTGTATCATCGCATGTGTGTGTGTGTGTATCTGCAATTAATTTTTAGAATTAAAGCCATTTAAACATTCACTGAAAGACTGGATATTAAAAAAAATGAACCAAAAATCCATTAAAAGTCCATTTCAATCAATTCCTAAAAGACTGTTGGAAAAGGAATGTTTTGACTTGGCAGTGGAAAGAGAACAAAGAAGGAACCATCCCAGCATCTCTAGGGAGAGTGTCCCAAAGTCTGGGAGCAGCCTTCAAAGGCCCTTTCCCTTGTACAGACCAAGTGTTATTTATAGTTGCAACTTGCCCTAGTTTAATATTTTACCAATTCATTAAAAAAAAAAGTTTTTCCATTTGCATTCCTCAAAAGTAACTAAAATAGTAACTTTTTTCCCACACACTTGTCATTGCCTCAACACCCACAACAGAAGATGCAGATTGTTTTAGCAGCAGATCTCTAAGATCAGCTGACAGAAGGGCACTCCAAGGCCATTTCCACACTAGACTGTTATAGTGCTATTTCTCCACTTTCAACATCCTATGGAATCCTGGGATTTGCAGTTTAGGGAGGGGCCTCAAAGGCAAACCCCAGGATTCCATAGGATGTTGAAAGTAGAATAAAAGCACTATAATCTAGTGCAGAAATAACCTAACATAAAGAGAGCATTTCTGCTAGCAAAAGAAAGTATCATGAGGCAGAGCCTGAAGCATCCCTTGAATCAGGTCACATTGCTCCTCTATTATTTATTGAAATCACTGTTGGGTCACACTCTCATGTTTATAAAAGTAACTAAAAAGTTAGAGCTATACCACAAAGGAACTGACATCCTTATTAAATTACAATTGTAATATGATATGGTTCTACTGAACAAAGGAAGTCATTTTTAGCAGAGAATTATTTGTATCTATTTATTTTGAAGCTGTAGAATTCAATCATGCTTTTCAACACTGATGTGAATTCGGGATGGCTAACAAAAAGAAGCTAAGAATTAAATATCACAAACCAATAAGAAAATCAGGCCATAAAAGGCAACAAAAGGCAACAACTAAACTGCGGCAACAACTAAACTGTGGCTAAAATAAAAGAATGTGCACTTCCATAGAATGATTGTGGCTATCCATCCAAACATGGCTAAAGAGAGACCTCTCTAGGTCTGCTGTTCTCCAATCCACACACCTTAGCTGAGAACAGGGAATGCCCAAGACATGTTGCTGTCTCATTGGGAAGGCCATTCCTGCCAAGGTCACTCCCTGGAAACTTAGACAGCAAGAGAACATCTGGGTTCAGAACAGTTAACATTTTCCAATAGTTTCGTATGAAAGGACATGACTGGACCAAAGCCCCTTACTGTCACAATATTTCTTTCCTCAATGAATTCAGGATCTGGGGAGAAAGATAAGTCTGCAGTCACAGCTAGTGACTCCAAAGTCATTAGTGGGTGATGATTTTGCTCAAGATCTTAGTTTAAACCTTAAAGCAGATATCCACTGTTCTGAATCTATTTGAGACATAAGAGTCAATGTTCTGAATACTTCCTTTAAATTTTGGACTGTGGCCCTTTCCACAGCACTCTCCCATCCCGCAATGGGGACAGAAGGATGGGACTGTACTGATGCTTCTGCATTACGCCATGACAGTCCTGTCCTTCTCCCATCCCCAAGTGGCATGAGTGCAGATTAAATCATTAACAGGTTTTCCCTATCGATGACACAATTGCACCACCATTCCAGACTTACCTGTCCTGCAGAAACTGCAGAAGTGCAATAGTTGCACTTCCTGCTCCAGTGCAACCTGGGAAATACCCAGCTGCACTGTGGAAGGAAGAGGCATGGCCATTGTGCTTCCTTCTGAAGGAAGCCAGTCAGTGCAGAGGGGAGCAATAGCAGCGCTCCCAGCTCTGCCAGGATCCCCACCAAACTAGTTAGTGGAAACATGAGATATGGGAGGGGCCTAAAACTCAGAGTGACACAGAATCCACCAGCCTTTAACATGAGACCTCTTTGTATAAGGCATTATTAGGGTTCTTGATAACCCAGAGCCTTCTAAATGCACCCCTTTGGAAGTCTGTGGTGAACATATAAAAGTCTTAGGGAGAGGCAGTACCAGGGCTTTCCAGTATACACCTTTCCCCAGTTTAAGTTTATCATAGTTTCACCAACATTTTCAAACAGAGCTATTGATAAACTGCTATGGATCTATCAAGTACACCCAGATATTAAGTCTGGATCTAAATTAAATGTTCGTATGTCTTTTGATTTTCATGTAATAGATAGGAAGAAGCAATGATTTCTATAACATATAGTATGACTATAATATATACTATGACGAAATCAGGTAGCATAATAGAATTAGACTGTGCTTTTTAAGAGCACTTACTCCTAGGGAGTAAGTCCTATTGAAATGAATGAGGCATACTTAGGAACATGATCTTGGAATGATTTGTGATACTCCAAACCAATATGCTCTTAGCTATAATGGCTGATATCCAAGGCTTTCAAAATGCATGATATCAGATTGTGTCATGAATTTGTTTGCCTGAATGATGTAGCTAAAAATGGTCCTGTATGAATAAACTCCATTCGTAAACATGCTGCCTTTAGGCTGGCATCATTCCTGCTTCAGGCAAGAACTACATGGAGGCAAAAAGCAGAATTATGTGTTTATGGTACAATCCTTTACATGTCTACTGTGAATGGTAAGTATTGCCTTTATTATTAAACATCAGTAGACTATTGAGATGAGCCAAGAATATGAAAAACCACCACATTAGACAGTGAAACAAATGACGTTTGATTTGTTTGTCTGGTAACTTACCAATATATGCCAACATCTTTAGGAACAGTTTGGAAAGAGATTTAGGATTTTTTAAAAGTAACATGGCAGTTAACAAAAGTGGAAGACTGATCCATCCCTAAAATAACCATGGGTTTGTTTTATTTAACTTTCTGTCATCCATGTGGTGTTTTTCTCCAAGGGAGAAAAAATAAACACTGCTAGAATTAGCTTTGATCTCCCACCATGGCTTTATTTTGACAACTATTTGAGATAACTTGGCTTTTCATGGAAGTAGCAGCAGTTCATCCATTCAAGATATAACTGTGATACAAATCTAACAACTGCATGAGATAGCATGGATATTTGACCATCACTGCTTTTTTTTTCCTTTTTTCTCCATGCCTTCAAATCAGCTCCAACTTTTGGTAACCCTGTCATTAGGTTTCTTGGTAAAACTTATTCAGAGGAGGTTTGCCATTGCCTTCCTTAAGAGGAAGGTTGAAGGGGTATGTCTCGCCCAGGGTTACTCAGTGGGTTTCCCTGGCTTATTGGGAATTTGAACCCTATCCTCCTGGACACCTAGTTAAAACTCCAGCCTCTATACCATCCTTAGGTGAGGAGCAGGGAAGTTTCAGATTTGTGGACTAGACTGGCATATCAAAGGACTCCCAGCAGCCTACTGGCCAGTATGTGTGACCCCATTTTTAAAAGCACAACTTTTACTTTAGTATAAATAATGTGCTTGAGTCTTGGGTCTTGCATAAAGAGAAAGATAGGATACAAACCAAACCAAGTAAATAAATAAATAAATTTAGTATAAGTTCCCACACAGCAGTTATTGATGCTATGTCCTCCCCTTGTCTCACCCTCACATTATGAACAGCTCCTCCGTTCATACTGATTCTCCTTCAACATCTACCTCACTGGCACTGCTGATTTTACTTCTGAGGCCTACACATATTGTCACACTCCCCTCTGCTTCAGAGTAGAGGGTCTATAACTTTTTAAAATCTTTTTTAAATTGCATTTTATTCTTTTACTGAAATGTAATTGTTTAACAAATAGTTTAATTCTATTTTAATATTAACTTTTTGTATATTTTCAGTTGTGTTCTTTTAAATTGTGAGCTTCTTTGAGTGCCAATTTTTGGGGGAAAGCAAGATAACAACAACAATTACAACCACTACTACTACTTGGTCCTCCAGAGGCGTTCCCGTATGATTGGGCATGGAGCTGATAACAACAGGTCATTGGGAAGTGAAAACTGTAGGTCAAATGATAGGCAGAAGGCCAATAGTTCCCTCCCTGACTTACAGCAAAGAAAAAATCTTCAGCACATGATTTCAGTCTCTCAGTCTGAGCTGTTTATCCTTGCTTGCTGAATATGTTGGACATTTATTACAAATCAGGCCCAATTTATTTTTATTTTGCTTGGTAAATCCAGGGTTGTTGTTTTTAAAATATTGCCTCATTTCCAGAGTGCAGAGGCATTATGATGAAATGTTATTTTGAAGAAGATAGACCTTTTTTGTGTGTGGGGGGGGGGATAAGTTAGAAATTCATGATTTGATAACATGCTGATTTCAATAGCCTTGTCAGGGAAGTAAATTTGCTGTGCCATTTTGATCAACGACAAGCTAAAGCCATTTAATTTTGTTTATGGACCATTGTCCTTGTGGCACTTGAACTAGTAAAACATTTCATGTTTTCTTAATTGCCCAGTTGGAATATCTAATCATAAACCATTTCCTCCACCTCTTCAAATAAAATTCTCTATTAGAAAATGAAAAATGCAGTTAAAAGCAATTCTAGTTGTTGAAAGTTCTAGATATAGTACAAATATATAACAGACAGGTCACCAAGCCTTGACAAATAATGGTGAGCAAAATCAGTGTGACATTTGTGATGTGAAAGACTCCGGTAAATGAATTTCAGAATTTGTTTTTCAGAGAGAGGGCTTTTCAGACAAACAGTTAGTTAATTCCTCTGTAATGTTTAGCTCTATTTATCCTGACTCTCAGTAGCAGTAATACCAGGCTGGCAAAGTGGTTGGCAGTGCCTGAATCTACCCTTTGACCATTTCCGCACTAGCCTGTTATAGCGCGATGATTCCACTTTCAACATCCTCTGGAATCCTGGGGTTTGCAGTTTCGGGAGGGGCAACCTGGCCCCTCCCGAAACTGCAAACCCCAGGATTCCAGAGGATGTTGAAAGTGGAATCATCGCGCTATAACAGGCTAGTGCGGAAATGGCCCAAGTATATGTGTAAGGATACAAGAGAATAAAGACGTGAAATGTATGCATGGCACTAAGGTGGTAAGGGAAGGCATAAAATTTGCCAGCTCTGAATGTCCTATGTCTCTAACACCTCACTTCTTTCACATCCATTTTACCCATGATTTTTTTGCCCTCCTGCTGCTTCATAAAGGAAAGATAAGAAGCTGTCCATGCATAGAGTCATGTTGAAGGGAAATTATCTTGAACCAAGAAAAATGTTTAAGCAGTTATGCTATTAAGATCTTAGAAATCTCAAGGAACAACAGATTAAGCTTTCCCGAGCACTCCGGCCCTACTATTGACTAACCACCACTTTCTACTAATAACAGTCTGAAATGTAAGAAAAAAGGTTCAAAATGAACAGTTTTGATTGGTGCTTCCTTGGCAAATTTCTGTTATGGCTTAAAGACTTATTATGGTTTATTGATTGGCTAAAACATAGCCAATATACCCCCATGATTTGCTTTTTTCCCCTAGTAAGCTGTTGTGGGGTAGATTTCCAAACGTGCTATCAACGCTCAGGCATATGTTCATTTTGGTGCAAGATTGCCAACTTGAATGCTGGCACTTGCCCATTATGTTGTTAACAATAAACCTCTGTCCACATTCGACTATGGATTCCGTTCTTGAATCCTCAAGGACAGATTTCCCCTGCACTCCCACCTATGCTGGTGTAATTACATTCCCTTAGTGTACCAATAGGATTCTCACCAAAATTTATTTTAAAAGACTCTGGCCTGCATATGTACATGCAGTATATATAAATGCAGTACATATGCAGCAGTTAGAAAATAAGGCCTACTAAAAACTGTGGTGCTGGATGTGAAACATTTTGGAGGTTTGGGGTTCAAATTCCAATTTAGCCATGACCCAGGCAAAAGCTTGAGGTTAGTCAAAATGTCTATGCTTAACCTGCCTCCAGAGTCCATTACTAGGGAAAATGAGATAAGTAACTTGCTTTTAAAGAGAAAGGAGTAAAGTAAGCTATGCTCCATCAAACCAAAAAGAATTATGTCTCCCCCGCTTGCCAGGTACCATTCTCTCATTCATGCCCCTCAGTAACTGGTATTCGAGTGCATATGAGTTTTGATACTGGACGTAATACTGAGGTATCATGATTAGTACCCACTGATCACTTTGTCCTCTCTGACTGTGTTTCATCCCTTTGCCAAGTCAAATTGCTGGTCTTCGTTACATCAAGTGAAAGTGATTTTCATAGTGTGTGGCACTGTGTGAAAACATTTTTTTTGTGTGTGTGTACCTGAAATCTCCTCCTTAGTTTTATTGAATGAACCAAGTTCAAATATTATGAATTTCCCCTAACCATTTTCTCCAAAAGGAGAATAATGTTATAGAATCCCATAATGTTCTCTGCTTGGTTTTTTCTTTTCTTTTCTCTAGACAAAGAAGCCCCAAATGCTGTAAACATTTTTTATATGAAAGTAATTTCTTGGATTCCCCCATTTTGACTGCTTTTCAGTCCTTTGGAACAAAGACCGACCATGTTATATATTTTTGTAGAAAGATCAGAAATTTCACATTTATGATGGATATTAAGATGGATATCATCTGGGGTTGCTGTTTTATTTAATTTATCAATAAGTTATGGAACACCTTAAAAGTGTTTCTTTCAATGAAGGGGGGAATGGAAGTTAATATAAAAGACTTTTTATTATTATTATTATTTGTCAAAATGATACAGTAAAGATTTAGAAATGGGAAAGTAAAGAAACAATGATACAATTAGTATGATAACATTAGAGATGAAAGAAAACATTGGAAATGTACGCATGTAAAGAATTTCAATTGTAACTTTTTTTCCCTTTCCTCTTTTTTAAAAGAATAGCAAGAATGATATCTGTAATTATAATCTGTTGCATTCTATACTTAATAAAACTTATAATGGGAAAAAAGTTATGGGACACTATATTTTGCCAGCACTGTTTTCTTGAAAATACCAATTCATTTATGAATATCTACTTTATACATTGTACAGTGAGAAATTCATATAGCTTCCCCAAAATTTCCTTTTTTTCCTTTGGCACTCTTTCACTGTCTTATCTCCTAACAGTCCAGCTGCCTCCCTAAGCCATTTCCTGTTTCACATGTTTTAAAGCAATTCTTAATTGTCCTTTTAAAAACGTTATTATCAATGTGCTCCTCAAAACCCTTCCCTCATCTCTTGCTACCGCAGTAGCTGGATGGAGGGGATCTTGCCTTTCATTGGCTGTCCTGATCAGGTGTTCCTGGGGCTTCCTGTCCTTGAGCAACCTCTCGGTATTGGACCCTCTGGAATCTCCAAACTAAGTTCTGTGGGCTAGAATTTTCTACTTTTGAAGTCACGTGAGAGTGGTAGATTTCATCAGCAATTTTCCACTTATTTATACAGACGTCCCCCACCTTTCAAAGACTAATTTTTTTATGTTCCACTCTTTTGGCCATGCTAAATTATAGACATGTACTGTTCTTTCAGTGTGGAGTCTGCTCTTTTGACCACTCACACTAATTGAAAAGGGTTGAAAGAGTGGACCCCATGTTGAAAGAACAGTACATATCTATAATTTAGCATGGGTGAAAGAGAAGAAGAGGAGGCTGTGGAAATGGGATTTAAATGAGAAATGCTCTACTCAGGCTGGGAGAGAAGGGAGAGTGGCCCGAAGATCGAACAAACTGCAGAACTGCCTCCCATCTCACCCTCCCTCCTCCTCCTCAGACTCAGTGGAGGACACCCTCTCTCTACTCTCCCAGATCACTTCCTCAAGGCACAACAGAGAGGAGGCAGGACTTGGTAGTGACTGCAAGGCAGGCAGAGGGCAAGTTGGAGCAAGAGCACACGTTCTACTCAGGCCGGGAGGGAAGGGAGCACAGCCCTGAGCATTCAATAAACTGTGCAACTGAACTGCTACCTCCCATCTCTCCCTCCCTTCCTCCTTCTCCTCAGGCCCCGTGGAGGGGCTCAATCTCCCCACCCACCCAGATAGCTTCCACAAGGCATAGTAGGGAGGAGGTGAGATTCAGTGGTGGCAGTGAGTGGGAGGCCACATTAGACTGAGAGCACACACATACAAGCAAAGGGGATTGAGAGAAAAGGGGTGGGAGAGTGCAGCACTGAGGTGGAGGTTGCTGAGCTGTTCATAGAATCATAGAATCATAGAAATGTAGCGTTGGAAGAGACCACAGGAGCCATCCAGTCCAACCCCCTGCCATGCAGGAAAGCACTTCCGACAGATGGCCATCTAGCCTCTGCTTAAAAACCTCCAAGGAAGGAGCCTCCACTACACTCTGAGGCAGCACATTCCACTGCCGGACAGCCCTGACTGTCACGAAGTTCTTCCTGAGGCTCAGGTGGAATCTCCTTTCCTGCAGCTTGAATCCACTGCTCCTTGTCCTGGTCTCTGGAGCAGCAGAGTTCCTGGCTGAGGAAACAGGGAAATAGAAATTGCACAAGACCTGGTCTAAATTAGCACATAATGGTGGTGTACTGGTGCCAAATGAGCATGACCTGGGTAGGGTTTTTCAATATGCAACACTGAACACATGTACACTATACCCAAGCTGCTGATACAGTTTCTCATGTGTACTATAGTGGCATTTATGTGCAGCCATATGAGGGTTTGGGGATCAACACCATTGTTGGGGATCAACACCATTCAAGTTTCTGCATTTTGATCGTTTTCGACCCTTTGGCAGCACTCTGATCTCTAAGCCATTGAATAAGCAGGAGATACCTGTAAATTAAATCTGATAGTACTGTGGCCACTGATTTCAACTTTTTCAGCATCTCATACACAGTAGTAAGTTTGAAGTTATCTCCCCTTCATTGGTTCTATGGCCAACTGTTTTTTTCACACAGTCCAGTGAGATACAAGTATAAAAGTTAGGTTTTAGTTGGAAACAGAATTATATGACTACAGTTAATTACAATTAATTTCTACATAGCTATAGCACTCTCCAGCAGCAGTGTAGTGGTGCTGCACAATAGTTTAAAATATGATGCAAGAAATCTAGTATGAAACTGAAGTTTTCTTCTGCTTATGCAGAGAGCTATATAGTACAATGTATAAAGTTGCTTTAAGTCTTAATGGATTAGATGGCACTGCAATGAGTCTTTGGTGCTTTAGAGCAGTAGGAGATTTTCTGGCAAACTTGCCAATGATTTTCAGTCTGCACAAGACACATTATATTCTTACTTCATCTCTCAAAGACAGTGCCATTTACACACAGGTGGAATATTTTCATCAGACAGAACTGTCCTAGGAAAACAAAAACAACTTCCAACCTTTCCTTCAAGGTGATTTAAGAAACAATGCTGCACAAAATAAAATAGAATTAAACAAAATGTATGACTTGCTTTCACCTTTAAAGCTTTCTTTGAAACATAAAAGCCATTCAGTTTTGGAGTCGTGAATATTCATCTTCTCTGTGCACCAGTTGCAATTATCGTGTGTCCGAATGCACTATTGATCATCTGATAACAAATGAACATTTCATCAGCTGTACAGTTTCATTCATTTTCCACTGAGCTTTGCCATTACCCATCTGTCTATCCATTCCTTTTACTTGTCAGCTCTTTTTCTGTTGCTCTGATAGACTATTCCCCCAACACACAGAGAGAGAGAGAGAGAGAGAGGGAGGGAGAGAGAGAGAGAGTTTTATCTCTCTTTTTATGACAGCAGCTCTTCATGCTCTACCTTGTTCATTTTCTATATTCTTTATTCTTTTCCAGGACCAGTACTTGAGATAAGATAAGGGAGCTGAGCATGCTTAGTTTAGTATTTTTATTATCCACTTCTTAGCCTTGAAAACTGGTGCACTAGTTCACAAAATGAGTTCTGAAGGTCCACTAAGTTTCAGATTATTTGCCCCATAGTATCACAGACAATTCAAGAAACTCCAGTTCAAAACTCTCATATGCACGAATAACTTGTTGTATGGATCTAGATTGATGTAAATATTTACTAGAGAAATAATAGGTTAGTTTTATTCATAATTAATGTAGAGCCACTGAAAGCAGTGTGCTTTGAGTTAGTATTGGCTTATGTATGACTGAATCTGGGTCCAAACTGCAGAAAAATTCATCAGTGCATATTTACTAACTATTCTAATGTCTTTTGCCTAATTGTTGTTACTGTGTGCCTTCAAGTTGACTCCAGCTTATGGCAACTCTAAGGCAAATATATCACTGGTTTTTCTTGGCAAGATTTGTTCAGAGAAGGGTTGACTTTGCTTTCCTGTGAGACCGAGAGAGCGTGAATAGGCCAAGATCACCCACTGGGTTTCAGGGCTGAGAATGGATTTTAAGTCTGGACTCCAGAGTTGTAGTCCAATGTTCAAACAATAATAGAAGATTAAAATTGTTTTCAATTCAAAATGGTAAGAAACCAAGAGGAAATGAAGACTGTGATCTTCAAAAACACCTAAAGCTGTGGTTATGCAGAAACATGACACAGAATCATAGAATCATAGAGTTGGAAGAGACCACAGGGGCCATCCAGTCCAACCCCCTGCTATGCAGGAACACCCACTTCAAAGCATTCCCAACAGATGGCCATCCAGCCTCTGCTTAAAAACTTCCAAAGAAGGAGACTCCACCACACTCCATGGCAGCATATTCCACTGCCGGATAGCGTTGACCATCAGGAAGTTCTTCCTGAGGTTCAGGTAGAATCTCCTTTCTCGCAGCTTGAATCCACTGCTCCTTGTCCTAGTCTCTGAAGTAGCAGAAAACAAGCCCACTCCCTCCTCGACATGACATCTCTTCAAATATTTAAACATAGCTATCATATCCTCTCTTAATTTTCTCTTCTGCAGACTAAACATCCCCAGCTCCCTAAGCCATTCCTCATAGGGCTTCCAGACCCTTCACCATTTTGGTCGCCCTCCTCTGGACACGTTCCAGCTTATTGATATCGTTCTTGAAATGAGGTGCCCAGAACTGGACACAGTATTCCAGATAAGGTCTAATCAAAGCAGAATAGAGTGGTACCATTACCTCCTTTCATCTAGACACCATACTCCTATTGATGCAACCAAGAATTGCATTGGCTTTCTTGGCTACCGCATCACACTGCTGACTCATATTCAGCTTGTGATCTACCAAGACTCCTAGATCCTTTTTGCACGTATTGCTATCCAGCCACATGTCCCCCATCCTATATTTGTGCATTCCATTTTTTCTGCCTAAGTGTAGGACCTTACATTTCTCTCTGTTGAAATTTTGTTAGTTTTGGCCCAGCTCTCCAATCTGTCAAGATCATTTTGAAACTTTATCCTGTCCTGTGGGGTATTAGCAACCCCTCCCAATTTGGTGTCTGGTACTAGGAAACTTAGTATCAGGTCAAATTGTTAAATTGTCAAGCCAAATTGTCAAGCCAGTAGCTGCCAAGACTTGGAGAGTTCTGGGCAGTGATTTAAGTGATTTAAGTCTTTTACTCCAAGCCTCAAGTCAAGTCTCAAGTCAAGTCTCAGATATTTGCAAGATACTTTCAAGTCAAGTTTCAAGTCTCGGAGCCAACTTTTATATATCTTGTTTGATTTTACCAGGTCCAGATGCCATCTGTAAACCATTTTAAGGTAATTTTCTTTCAACTTCTGGGCTGCAGTAAATTTATTTGTATCCTTCCAGCTCTTCTCCCATTGTTCAAGTTGAATTTCATGGCCTATATTCTTAGACCATTTTACCATTACCTCTTTTATTTGTTCCGATTCTAATTCTCTTTCCAACATTAATTTATATAGCTTGGATATCATTTGCTTCTTTGATTCAAATATTATTTTTCCAAATGGATCTCCTTTCATTACCGATTCAATTCCTTCTAATTTCTTATCCATGAGAAATCTTTCTTTTAATTGTCTATATAAAAACCAGTGGCATTTGAATCCCGCTGCTTCAATTTCTTCTCTTGATTTTAACATACATTCTTGATTTCATTTTTCTGTTACTATATTACTATACCGTATTCATTTATCCTCTGGGTCCTTCCATCTCCCATATAATGCTTCGTGTGGGGACAGCCATTGAGGTATTTTTACGTAATATTTTTTCGTAAATGTCAACCAAATTGTTAACAACGCTTTCCTTAGGTAGTGGTTCTGAAAGTCTTTGTCTATTTTATATTTCTTGTACCACATGTACGCGTGCCACCCCATTCATTTTCCCGCTCCTTCTAAGTTTAATGTTTTTTCATATTGAAGCGTTATCCATTCCTTAATCCAAATGAGCTCACTAGCATAATAGTATATTTTCAAGTCAGGTAAATCAAAGCCTTCTTTTTCCTTTTTTTCCGTAAGCAGCTTCCATTTTATTCTTGGTCTTTTGTTTCCCCACATAAACTTAGACAAATCTTTCTGCCACTCTTTAAAAGTTTTTTCATTGATAATAATGGGTAAATTTTGAAAAAGTAAATTTAATCTGGGCAACACATTCATTTTGATTGCGGATATTCTCCCCAGCAATGATAACTTTAGAGAACTCCAATTTTCTAATGATTTTTTTACTTCCTTCCATATTGTTTTATAATTATTTTCATATAATTCATTATTTCTCCTTGAGATCCAGATTCCTAAATATTTAATTTTGTTCTCTACTTTGAATCCTGTTTTTTGGGCCAGCTCTCTTTCCTCTTCCTTTCTTATATTCTTCGTTAAAATTTTTGTTTTTTCTTTATTGATCTTTAACCCAGAAACTTCTCCGAATTGGTCCAGCTTCTGTAATAGAACTTCAATACTTATATATGGGTTTTCCAGGATGATCAACATGTTGTCCGTGTATGCTCTCACTTTGTGTTCTTGATTTTTAGTTTTACATCCTTTTTTTCCTAAATCGCTTCTGATCGCACTTATCAAAACCTCTAGTGTTGTTATAAATAAGACCGGTGACAGCAGACATCCCTGCCTCGTTCCTTTCTCTATTTCAAATTGCTTTGTTCTATCTCCGTTAATAATTAATGCTGCTCTTTGCTCTTTGTAAATTTCTTTAATCCAATGCAGGAATGCTTTACCAAAGTCCATTTTTTTCAGCACCTCTATCATGAAGTCCCACCTAAGGTTATCGAAAGCTTTTTCAGTATCTATAAAAATCAATGCCAATTTCTTTTCGTTATTCTTTTCGTAGTATTCAATGATATTCAAAATTGTTCTAATATTGTTTCTAATCTGTCTTTTGGGGAGAAAACTGGTTTGGTCATTCTGAATCACTTCTTGTAATACTTTCTTCAGTCTTTCTGCCAATATATTTGTAAATATTTTATAATCAATATTAAGAAGTGAGATTGGATAATAGCTTCCTGGGTCATTTAAATCTTTCCCTTCTTTAGGAATTAATGTAAAGTTAGCTTCCTTCCACGAATTTGGTTTTCCATTCTCTATAATTTCATTGAACAGTCTTTCCATGGGCCCTATTAAGAGTTCCTGCAGCTTCTTATAATATGTTGCGGAGAGACCGTCCGGTCCTGGTGCTTTTGATGTGTCCAATTTTTTAATTGCATCCGTGATTTCTTTTACTGCAATCTTCGTGTCCATCATCTGCCTATACTCTTCTGTAATTTGCTGTATTTTTTGGTTTGCCAGATATTTTCTATTTTCTTTTTTATCTTTCCTTGTTTTTTCAGGCTATAAAGATTTTTGTAGTAATTGTAAAAAGTTTTCTTTATTTCTTCTTGGTTTACTGTTATTTTCCTCCCAGTATTTATTTCCAAAATTAGTCTCTCTTTTCTCTCTTTCTTAGTTTATAGGCCAGTCATCTTCCTGGCTTATCTGCATGTTCAAAGTGCCTTTGTTTCATCCATGTTAACTTTCTGCTTATTTCTAATTGATTTTCGACTTTGATCTGTTCTTGTAGAATTTTCAGTTCCACCTGTACTTTTTTATCCATTGGTTTTTCCCTCAATTTTTCTTCTTGTAACTTTACTTTTTCCAGTAATTCTTGGTGTTTTTCTTGTCTTTTCTTCTTGAATTTCAAGCCTAGTTTGATGAAATGCCCACATAACACTGCTTTGCTGGCGTCCCAGATTGTTTTCATCTTTAATTCTTCTGACATATTTTGTTCAAAGTAATATTTCATTGCCTTCTTTATCCTTTCAAAGCAATGTTCATTTTGAAAGAGATAGTCATTAAGCCTCCATCTTATTCCTTTTTTGTGTGTGTGTGATTCTTAATTCTAATTGGATAGGGCTGTGATCGGATAACATCCTCGGAAGTATCTCCATATCCTTTACCTTTTGTTGCAGACCTTTTGAGATCATAAACATGTCGATCCACGACATCGATTTGTGGGCATCTGAATAGAATGTATATCCTTTAGAATCTTTGTGTATCCCTCTCCAA
Organism: Ctenosaura bakeri; assembly: GCA_948474755.1. Lineage (NCBI taxonomy): Eukaryota > Metazoa > Chordata > Lepidosauria > Squamata > Iguanidae > Ctenosaura > Ctenosaura bakeri. The sequence goes on from CAOLHI010001899.1 coordinate 180,665, forward strand.
TCATCTTGTAGTGCCATCATTTCTGCTAATTTAAAGAATGATTGTGGTAGCTTCCCATGTTGTTTTCCATGTGAAGTGGGTGTTGATCTATCTATCTTGGGGTCAATCACCCCATTCATGTCCCCCAACAGTAGAAAATTTCCTTGATTAGTCTCCTCTGAGTACTTCAATATCTCCTGTTGTAGCTTCTTGTAGAATTTACTTTTCTCTTCCGTTGGAGAATATATTCCTATCAGTAGAAGTTTAGTTTCTGGGAGTTGCATCTCTACACCCAGGTAGTGACCTTTTTTATCTTGAAATTTCATCTCAGAGGGGTATTTCTGATTAACATATAAGGTGACCCCTTTTTTCTTTTTTGATGATGCAGAAATATGACTTTTTCCCAACTTGGGATTTCTCAAATATTTATTATCTTTTTCTCTAAGTTTTGTCTCCTGCAGACAAACCACGTCTGTTTTAATTTTCTCTATGTAATGGAAAATTTGCCTTCTTTTATAGTTCGAATTTAGACCTTTTACATTCCAAGAGATAGTCTTTATGACTATCTCTTTCAGCTATTTGTTTTCTCCTATATATCTTCTTCCTCGATGTATAACTCCTCTATCTCTAATTCAAGCTTCTGTGGGTCTTCCTCTTCTTGTTGTTCTATCTCTGATCCTGGATAACTTTCTTTTTCCTCTTTCTCTTCTTTTTCCGAATTCTGTTCCGCTTTTCCAACTTCTGATATCTCTTCCTGGCTGCCTTGATCTTCCTCCTGTTTTTTTCCCATTGTTCCGATTTGCTGGCCTTTCTAACTCTCTTTTCAATTTAGCATAAGTCTCTTTCGCTCTTGCAGTGTTGGAAATTTTGTATCTCCTCTGTTTATACGTGTAGGATATTCCCTCCAATCTCTCCCATTTGTACATAATTCTATGTTTTTGCAAGAGTTGAGTCAAAAATTTGTACTCTTGTCTTTTTTTTCAAAATTTCAAATGGTCTGTCTTTAAATATTTTTATTATTATATCTTCAATCACTAACTGTTTTTCATAATTTGTTTGAAGTATTCTTTCTTTAATCCTAGTCCTTGTGAAAGACACCACAACATCTCTCGGCCAGTTCTTCTCTTTTGCAATTCTAGAATTTACTCTGAAAATGTGATCTATTTCTCTCTCCATGCCCTCTTCTTTCATGCCAATGTAGTTCGCCAGAACTGTGATTGAATTCTCCTGGGGATTCTCCAATTCCTCTCAACTTAATGCACTTCTCTCAATATCTCAATTCCTGTTGTCTTAGTCTCAGATTTTCCTGTTTTTGATTCTCTGTCATAATTTCCTTCTCCTTTTCTAATTGTTTTGTTTTATCTTGAATCTCTTGAATGTCCATTGTTTTAATGTCTTTGCTCATATTATCCATTCTCTTTACAATACAGTCCACTTCCTTCCGAATATCTGCTTTGATTTCGGCCCTTGTATCTTTCATTTCCTGTCTCATCTCCATTTTTAAACTTCTCATCTATTTTAGAATTTCCATCATTTGTTGTCCCATTTCCATTGATGCTCTTCTTGCTGGGTCTACCAGTTGTATTTGAGTCTGTGTTCTGCTTCCCTTCCTTACTCCATATGCCTTTTTTAAAAATGTATTACCTCTTAGTCCACACTAGATGGCACTGACAGACCTCTTCTTCTCTTCCCCACTGTCTCTTCAAGGGTTAATTGAAATAGTTTCTTATCTTAAATATTTTCTTCTGAGTGCACCGTCTGTTTTTTCTCGTCTTAATGATTCGAGGTCACTTCTCTCCCTGCAGTTTTTGTTTTGATTTGCATCTCTGTCCTTTATCCCTGCCAGATATATATTTTATAAACTAACAGAATTTAAGTCCTTTCCCAGTGCTCACAAATTAATTAATATTTAAGTCTGATATTCCAATTAATTCACTTATAAATCCACATACTTATAAAACAATTATATAAAATATCAATCAATTACAAATCAATTAGTTCAGTTATAAATCAGCTATATATCAGCTATCAACTATACATATATTTGACTCTATTTCATGAAAATATAAATTAATTAAATCAATGATATATTCTAATTATGCACTCATATATGTTTATATTTAGTACTGTTTATATATATAATTGTAAAATATATATATTTCTTTAAAGCTCTATTATTCTCTATATAAATTCCAATTAATGAATTGCTATACAGTAGAGTCCCAGTTATCCGACACTCGGTAATCCGACACTCCGGATTAACCGGCGTTGCGATGACCTGGGGCGTGGCTGTGGGCATTTCAATGCCCCCAGACATGCCCCAACATGCCGCCAACACGCCCCCAAAATGGTGGCCACCATGGGAGTCCAGGATATCCGACTTTTTCAGTTATCCGATGCTGCGGCCGCCCGTTTGCGTCTGATAACTGGGACTCTACTGTATCTTTTAAATGTCATTTAAATTTAATACAGTTTGACTTATACCTTCAAAATAGTTTTATGGTCCATTTTACAAGATCATTCTTTGCCTCTTCGCGCACCAATTTTTTTCAGTCAAGCTGATTTTCCAGCAAGCTCCAGCGATTTGCTCGCAAGCTCAAGCTGCTTTCAAATGCTATCTTACTGATTCTTTCTAAGTCTTTCTGTCTCTTTTTGTCTCTTCTGTCTCTTCACCTTAAATCTCAGTTCAATTTTGGATTTCAGTCTTCTTATTTCTCTTTCTGTCTCTACTTTCTAAATACATAAGTCTCAAATTACGTCTTTTCACACCTCCATTCTTGCAGCCTTTATTTCCTTTGTTTTCTACTGTTTCTACGATCTTAGCTAGCGAGCTCTAGTGGGTTCAGCTGCTTCTCCTCCAGCTGGTCTCCCTTCGTCATCCTGGTTCTTCGTGTGAGCTCAAGCTAGTACTATCTGTTGTCCCGTCGCTGCGCGTCAGATTCCAATGTCTCTGTTATTTATTCAATCAACTACTTATTTAGTCTCTCTCTCAAGTACTTTTCCCAATTAACTGTTCAGTCCTCTTTTCCCTCTCTATTTTTACTGACAGTTTCAAGCTTCGTAGTCTTTATTGAACAGCAAGCTCCAGTGTTGCCGCGAGCTCCAGCTGCACTCCGTTGTCTCCCTGTCTGTTGCCTCTCCTCCCGTTTCTCAATTTCTTTTCCGCCAGCCTTAAGTTTAGTTTTATTTCTTTGTTAGTTTATCTTGAATTCTTCCCCCTCTCTCACTCATTCTTCACTGACTTTTGATGGCACTTTCAGTCTATTGCAGTCTATTCTGTTGGTGTCTATTAATGACTTATTTTTCCTGGGATTTCTTACCTCCCTCTCTCTCTTCCACGTGGATTCTCCTCCTCATCTCCTCTTCCCCTCTCCATTGTTTAACAATTGGCACAATCTTCCAGTCTTTGAGAAAGTATGTTTGGGGCTGAAGTGATGTCCTGATCTTCAATTTTGTATTGTTATTTCGGTCTATTCAAATTAAAAAGTCTCAGATGACGCTAAGCTGCTGAGGCAGTTACTGCCCAAGCGGACATGGAACTCTGCGACCTTCTCTTACTCGGTGTTCCAGCCCATTTGTTCTCTAGCCGAAAGAGAAAAAGAAGTCCCCGATGAGCCCTTCTGGGCCCCCTTTACCGGGTGGGCACTTTGCTGAGTGTATTGCTTCAGCAAGTCTGCTCAGCATGGCAAAGACAGTGAGAGCTTGATCTCTGTCCCACCAAGCACGACGCCATTGAGACCCGGAAGTCCCAAAATTGTTTAAAATGATATTAAAGTTCATGTTAATGCAGACTGGTGGGTCAGACAACTACAAGAGATATTATCATGAGACAAGGGTGTTTGTGGAAATAGTTAAAGAAAAAAATCAAAGGGAAAAAAATAAAAAGATACAATGAAGGTGATTTTCATTCATTGGGAGACACATCTGGAAAAGAGAAGGAAGGAGAAACAATTGGAAAAGAACTGAGAAAACTGTTTTAATGAAAATGAAAGGATTGTATATTTGATATTTTGCATTACGATAGATTGTTGTTAAATTAGAACAAGAGGGGTAGTTTATTTAACTTAATTTAGGGGAAGAGTAATAATAATTTAAGAGTACTAATCCTTTATTGATTTCCTGTAGAATATATATATATATATATATGTATATGTATATATAAGAATTTATAAATTTGTAGGTATTACTAAATATGTGTTATAGAAAGGAGGCTAAGGAATAACTGTGAAAGATGAGAGAGGTATAGATTGATGATATATTTTAATAACTGCTGAAAACAAGTTGGGAAGTCACTTTTTTTTTCTCTAGTTATTTTTCCTCCCTTTTTATCTGTACCTTTTCTCCACTTCTATCTCTTTTTACTTTTCTTTGTCCTCTTTTCTTTTCTATCTTGTTATTTTGTTTAATTTTATATATATATATATATGAAAAAGTTGAATAGGCCTATTCCCAAGTACTCAAAAGAGGATCTAACTCAAGAATAAATAACTTCATACGTCTTAGTCCTGCTGGATGAATTTACTGGAATTTTTGATGATTCCCCCATGTATGTGTGTGTGTGCATGTAACAAACAAAAAATTGTCCACAACCCACCTCTTATTCATGCTAAGAACAGTTTTTTGTTTTTTGCTTTTATAAAATACATATTTGATGCACAAAATATTGAGGGGTTTTTTTTTTACAAAAGCCTAAATGCCTAAAGCGATTTTTGTGCAAATTAATTTTTCACACACACACACACACACAGACACAGATTCATGAAGTGTGAAAAATCTCATGGAGGTTGACCATTATCTTGGTGGAGTAGCCTGATGTGTTGAGAACCCATTTATCATGGAGGAGAATAACATTTGCGAATGTTCTTTAAATTCTTAGAAAGCAACCTGAATTTTCTTAACTTTTAACTCAAATTAAAGCTGAATATTGCTAGAACCCACCAAGCAAGGATCCTCCAGGTTGCATCCTTTGCAAGGGTGTGATAAAAATCATGGACCTTTCCATCCTGTTCACATATGCATGCATATAGTTACAAAGGCTGAAGATGAGAAATAAAATATAATCACTCTGCAAGTAGATGTATTAATATTTATCTAGCCTTTCATATTGTACTCGTGGCCAGAATTTAATTTTGTCCTGAAGTGCTCCTAGGGGTACCCACTTAATCCTTTTTTCAAAGTCCTAATCTGAAATTAATTTGAATGTATTTGTGCACCTCTAGACCAAGCTCATTCAAGCATTTATGCCCCCTCTAATGAATTGTAAGACATCAGTGTATACACAGCCAGAAGTCCCTGACTTTTGTAGGACATATATTAGCACTGATTTATAAATTCAATAGTCAGGTTCATTGGCATGCATAGAGTCAAGGGACCTTTGTTAAACTAGGACATTTGGATGATGGCAGTTTGAGTAGCTGTGAACTGAGAAGAGTCCTTCCTATTTTAATGTCAGGAAATTAGAAATATTTTAATGAATTCTACTTGCTAGCATCTATCAAAGCTTTGGAAAAAGGTCAATATTTAAAACAGGCTTTTAATGCATCCCTGCCATTTGCCTTGCTGCTTTGCAATTATGAGAAAAAATTCTCCATATCACAAAAGCAAACCAGTCAAAAGATATTTAATATCCCCATCATAATTGTCAATAAATTCCAGTGTTCATAAAAAAAAAATCAGGATATTTAGAAGGTGTAATGGGTGCAGAAAATCCCCTAGACCAGCTGCATCACCATGTCATGAAATGCTGCTTCCCTCCAGATGATAGTAGACTATAATTTCCATCAGCTAGCATTCCACCTAGCTAGCATTGATAATAATGAGGGATTGTGGGAACTGCAACTCAACCTCAGAATTTCATTTGAAGAGAGCCATACATCATGGTGTAGTTGTCTGAGTGTTGGGCTAGGATTTGAATCCCCACTTGGCCATAGAAACCCTATGGGTGGCTTTGGTCAGGTCAACATTTCTTTGCCTAAAAGGAAAGCCCCCTCTGAATAAATCTTGCCAAGAAAATCATCTGATAGTATCATAACTGGTCAGAATTGACTTGAAGGCACAAAGGAACAACTTGCTTTGTACATTTGACAGTGAAAAAGGTTCTTGCCATAGATAGCTCATTGCACAATTGTTGGTCTGCATCTTCTATCACTCTGCACTCTTCTAAACTTTACATCGAAAACCACAGCTGTCAGTTTTGCACAAATAAATGAAAGGTTAACCACAGGTTGCCATAACACAGAAACAACTTGAAGACACACAACAACAAACAGCAAAACCACACCTTCAAAATTCACACAGGGATAGTTACAGAAGACAGTTATCGGATACCCAAACAAATGACTAGCTAACCAAATGGTAAAGTCCCCCCCCCATTTTTCTTGGAAATGTTCATTAAAAATGTGCTATTTTTCTCCCAACCACATATTATGTGTGGTAAACACTGAGGACCTCATGAAGTAGTACAGCTTCTCCCCCATTTATCAATTGTTAAGTTGTTCACCTGTATTTTTCTGGAGATTTTTTTCCCCTCCTTACTTCCTTATACACATGCACATGCAGATTGGATCCCTCACACATCCGGATCCTCATTCACCCATATATGATTTCGTATGATTTATTATCATAGTTTCCCTGTCTGCCAACATATGAGAAGTCACAGTAATTTGTATAACCCAAACCACTGTGTGGTATCTCTAAATAATATTATCATGCTGGAAAGAAGACAATGCATTTTCTTCACTTCTTGGCTTCTCCCTCTGTCTTCTGCCTGCTACCAACAAGAAATGTTCAGATGTGTTGCTCAGTGGGAAGGGGAGAGAAACACATTACAGGGGTGGGAGAAGAATGCGCAACATTCTGATTGCTTTGTTTTGATGTAACTTCCCAAAATCCACAGAATTTCTTTTCTGTAAACATGCTGGAAATCTGAAATCTTTCCCCCCCCAGTGGAGTAAAATATGAAATTGTTAATAAACAGACTCAGCTATCTCCTAGGAAGGATAAATGTTTGCACTTGGAGATTTAGAGGGATTCAGAAATCTCCCAGCTTGGTGGAAGTAACTCAAGTTATTTTGCTGCCTGAGGGAGTATTAAGGTGCTTCCACCAGCCCCATCTCCACACATAGTCCCTATTTACTGGACAAACATTTCTGTCTTCCCTGGACAACATGAAGGAACAGATTCCTCCAGAACAGCTGAAAGCAGCAGATTAGCATGCAGGCACAAGGTAGGTTTACACAAGGTAGGACACAAGGCTCTGCCATCCAAAACACAGGTGACTACTGCTGCACTTACTTCCAGCTTTCAAACCCCTGCCTAATTCCAGACAAGTCCAGTCATCCATATTTTCCATAATATATCCCACCACTACTTCCAACATACACACAACACATACAGACTATTTGATTAGATGGTGAACTTCTGCTTAGGCTGTTTTCCTCTAGTTATCTCATATGCATATGCATGATTAAGGCCATTTCTGCACTACAGTCTTATAGTGAATATCTCATGGAATCATGCGGTTTGCAGTTTAGGGAGAGGCATTTAGATTCTCAGCCAGAGAGCTCTTTGGCCTCATTAAACTACAAACCCCAGAATTACACAGGATGTTGAAAGTGGAATAATAGCACTGTAACAGTATAGGACAGAAACGGCCTATGAATTACGATCAGTGATTTTCCACCTATAGTTTGCAACTGAATTACAATATAAAATATAGTTCCATGCAATTTCATCTGCATGACAGTAACAATTCAGTTTTCATAGGAAAAGAGGGAAATCTACTTTACCACTGCTCAGATATCACACAGAATCTGGCACGGCTACAATCAGATCTGGGTTTTCCTTCAGATCACACCTTAAACGTACTGTCCCAATAGACTATGAGATGAGGGATAAAGGCCTCATCCTCATGCTCCTGCTCAACATAGTCAACTGAAAATTTTTATTGATAGTATTGCCCTTTCCATAATACTTTTTCACTCTGGCTTGGCAATAGAGCAGAGAGGGCTGCCAGTCTCTCCAGACCTAGAGAAAAATATGAGGAAATATTTGAAGTACAGCTACTCAAAATTAATAGTATTGCATAGATTATTGTAACATACCAAGCCAGACCACTAGTCCATCAAGGTCAGCGTTCTCTACCTCATCAGCATTGCCTGCATTGTCTGAACTCCATAGTTTCAGAGGAAGGATTTCACCAGCCCTACCTGAAAAGCAAAGGCTGTGCCACTGAGTTATCATCCTTTCCGCAATAAGTAATTACTAATATTCTATAATGATACTTAGTTACATATGCATAACTGAATAACATCTCCTGGCCTGCTCCCTCCAAACCCACCTTAACAGCCAACAGACAGATTCACTAGCAGAAGTTTGTTCAGCTGCTGACTGGGGAGCAAAGAGAATAATGACTCCAGCCCCCTCCCAACAGCGAAGCCATTTCCACACTAGATTGTTATAGCGCTATGATTCCACTTTCAACCTCCTATGGAATCCTGGGTTTTGCAGTTTTGGGAGGGGCCAGGTGGCCCCTCCCAAAACTGCAAACCCCAGGATTCCATAGGAGGTTGAAAGTGGAATCATAGTGCTATAACAGTCTAGTGCAGAAATGGCCCAAGTAAGGCTGTGACAAGGAACTACAACAGGAGTTCTATTTCTGGTAACCACACCCTTGCTCAGTGGTGTGGGGGAATTGAAAATAGCACCCTCCTTGCCACTTTATCAGCAGCTGAACAAACCTCCTTTACCTGATATGTTTGTTATCTTGTTATCCTCCTTCTGTTCGTTAAGGTAGGCTGGGGTAGCATTTGTGTAACTTCACAGTAGGTCTATGTAGTACAGAGCAGATACAGATCTGTAATAATAATAAGAATGCCAGCTGATATTTGTAAACAGATATACCAATAAGAAAAAGGATAGTTCACTTTCCCTTCGTGTTGCTCCTATATAAGTAGACTCCCACCCAAAGGGGGGGGAGGTAAAAATACAGAATTGTGGCTTTGATACAAAAACTTAGTTCAATTCCTTCAACAGTTACTATCAAGCCATAAAAATGGGGTCTTATCAGGGCTGTGTTTTTATCTTTGTTATTGTGTTTAAAATGAGCTTTAAACTGTTTATAGCGGTCTTTTTAATAGAACTGTCAATTTCTCTTAACTTTTGTATGTTTTTCAGGGGGTTTTGTTTGCTTTTTTTAAGCGGTACCTTGTCTTCTCCTGTGCAGGAAGAAAAGCAGGAAATTAATTAATTAAATCTTTGTGAGTATGCGGAATATGAAGATTTGCAACGTTGTACACACTCTGAGGAACAACTTCCCCCTTTGGTGTGTTTCACGACTATAGCCAGATGTCTTTGATATGCTTGAAGATTTTTTTGGAGACACCACCTAAAATGTGCCCATTGAAATTACAAATGAGGGGAGATGGTGCTACAAAAATGACATATCTACAAAAATACATTAGGGTGTTGCAAAAGGAAAAGAACTGTATATTTAAAATGCAGCTATATTTGAGAACAACTGCAGGCATAAATAGAAATGAGGAAAATAAGGGAAGAAACTTAGTAGGTTGTTGGGTTCACTTGCCAGTTTATTCTAAAATAGATAGGATAGATAGGTCAAATGTTCCCTGTTGTCTTTGCCTTTCTCTCCTGTGTTGGAGAGGGCTGAACATGATTAGTATCTTTGCCATCTGTTTCTACAGCTTCTTGAACAGAGGAAACATTCTGATAAATCTCTCATTAGATGTGTACAAAATTCTGAATTTCTACATGGACCCAAATGCCATTTTAGCTATTCATGCTTCTTTTAGTTCTAAGACAAAGGAATTATAAAACTGCAATGACAACAGGTGCCTTTGCCATTTTGCTGATTCATATTGATGACACATGCAAAGTCTGGGGAATGCGTGGTAGAAAACTGAAGAACTGTCTGTACCAACAACTGATAACACTATCCAACCATTAACAACAGTGGAATATTCTCTTTCATCCATGTGTTTAAGAAAACCTGGCAGATTGGAATGTCCTAACTCTTGAATTTGTGTTTTTCAATTAATGTTGCAGTGCATTTCTAAAGCCATAACACATTAGAAATGTACATATGAAGGGAAAATGAGAGCAAGTGTGGTGTAGTGGTTTGAGCATCAGATTGCTACCCTGGAGACTAAGGGCCTTTCCACACTACACTGTTATAGTGCTATTATTTCACTTTCAACATCCTATGGAATCATGAGGTTTGCAGTTTAGGAAGGGGCATTTAGAATTCTCAGTACACCACAAATCCCAGAATTCCACAGGATATTGAAAGTGGAATAATAGAACTATAACCGTGTAGTGTAGAAAGGCCCTAAGGTTCAACTCCCTGTTCAGCCATGGAAACCTACTGGGTGACCTTCAGCAAGTCTGACTCTCTCAGCCTCAGATGAAGGCAAAGACAATCCCCTCTGAAAAGTCTTGCCAAGAAAACTTCATGATAAGTTCACCTTAGGGTTGCCCTAAGTTGGAAAGGACTTGAAGGCACACAACAACAACAACAACAACAACAACAACAACAGGGAAATTGAATGTTTTTAAATGGGAGACCGATGTAGGCATGGGAATGAATCTATGACTAAATATGTGTGAAAGAGACATGGCTGGAAAACAAAATAATTTATATTGCATGTGGACAGATAGAAATGCCTTTGTGCCCAAACTAGGCTTGTGAAGTACTGCAGTATCTGCAGCCTGAGAGCAGCATCTAGGTTTGTTACTGTGAGGTCTGATTCAATAATTGCTATGATTTTTTTATGGTTTTTATCATTTTCACTATCATTATAGCTATCATAAACTCTGAAGGTGTGAAATGGAAGATCAAATGCCACTGATAGAGTTCTTATCATGTCCCTTGACAACAACTTAAAAGTCAATAGTCTTCAATGAGGACAGTTCACGTAATTTATCTGCAAATCACTGAACAAGAAATGATCAGGTTTTGAGATCCAATGAGAAATAAGCTGGGATGAACCCACTATCCCCATGGCTGATTCTGCCTGGGAAATGAATACATGAACACTGAACTGAACACATATTCAAATAAACAAACAAATAAATAAATAAATAAGAAACGATCAAAAAACCATTTCTTCTGAAAGGGAAAGAAAAAATTGCATTGTCTACATTAATTTTTGTTAGTATTGAAACATGAAGCCTGACATTCCAAGTCATCAAGGAATAAGCTCAGTTTATACTGCATACATTTCTAAAATAATAATAATAATCAGTAGACAATCATATTAAAAAAACAACTTTTTATATTGCCTCTTTTCACATTTATGAAGTTAGTAATTCTAGCTGATCTACAAACACAGCTGCTTCTGTGAGGAATAAGCAATTACAACACAAAAGCTTTTAGGCCGTTCATTATCAACACACGTAAAATCATCCCTTCGCCTAATTGTAATTTCTGCATTACCCTATTGTTATCTCTTAAAGTAACACAATATCCTTTCTTTAATCAACCAACATACAAATTTCAAAAAAGGAAAGAATCTGATTTTACAGTCCCCAAGACTGAGCTTGGAGGTTCGATATTCTGTGAACCACTTTCATTCTAGGAACACCTCAGGGTATTAGGCCCTCCAATCCAGTCTTCAAGTATAAAAGCAGATGAGGGATGGCCATTTCTTATAACCCATGAGGCATCACTTTGTCCACTTAGCAGCCACAGCTTGACAAAGTTATGTTTTGAACTACAATTCCACAAATTCCCAACCCAGAGTTAAAAAAAAATTAGCTTTTTCAAGATTTGTGCCTGTGTGAAAACCTGTAGAATACACTGCAAATAGTAACAAGTAGCAGATTTTGACACTATCAGATGGACAGCAATTAAGAAGAATATTTGATAATATTTTTAAATGTCTGAAAAATGTGTTTCTTGAGTGTCAAGAAACTCTGACAATGAGAATCCTGAACTGATAAAAATCTCTAGTTTGGGATATATTCTACACAAAATTCGCATGTGGTTTTTCTGCATAGAAAAGCATGTTCTGAGATGAAAATAGTATTTCTAAAATATTGCTTTCTGTGCAGAAAATATTGTCTCCTGAACAGAAAATGCTGGCTGTGATTCTATATCATCTGCTTAACTATGAAACTACCATAGTTACATGGCTAAATAGAGGGTCCTGGCCTGACCCTATCCCCACTTTCTAGGCAGCAGCATCTGCAAACAGCATGGATCTGTTCCCCTGTCAATCAAGAAGAAGCTGACTGATGTTCTCACCCACCACCCATGACTGATCTCTGATGTGATAGTCAGAAGCAGGGTCCCAGTTGCAATTCCCTCTTGCACCAGAGATAACTCATGGGAGAGGGAGAAGGGACATCAGTCTGTTGCTTCCTGATCAACAGGGGAACAGACCACTGTCACTCACAGTTTGTGGAATACATAGGGACTCACAGGGGTAACCGCCCAGTATGTTGAGGTTGAAGACTTTCATAGTCCCTATGTATTCCATAAATTAGTGAATACATAAAGATCATTAATGCAAACCAGTCATGAATATGTTACTCAAGATTACACATTTATAACTGCTATAGTAAATTCTTATTGTTGTTTACTGTTCAAAACAACCACATGCAAATTTTGCCTCGAATAAGTTTCAAACTATGAATAGTCATTGAAAACTGCAGTTATCGAACTTTCTTGCAGTCAGAAGAAATTTGCTAAAAATATGTTTTGTTTCATTCAAGTAAAAAATTGACAGCAGTATATTGGTGACATTTATTGTGAAGTACTACACAATCTATGCTATGTAGGGCAGCCATCTTTCTCTGTTTATCATCATCATCATCATCATCATCATCATCATCAATTTATTTATTTATTTGTTTGTTTATAATGTCCTTTTGACCAAAGGGTGGAACATCAACATATACAGTAAGGGACAAAGGCAGTAAACATAACACTACAACAATACATGGACTGAAATCCTCAACACCTCACCAGTTGATACCCATTTCAGCACCTTAAATACAACTCAGTGGCTTATGATGGAGGAAGGTCTTCAGTGCTTTACAAAACCAGCTGGAGGTCCAAAGGTAGACCATTCCTCAAATACGGAGTTAGATCTTGACAGGGCTGTACACATTGGGGGGACAACTAATAATCCTTTGCCTGTAGATCTTAAATTTCTGGATGCAACATACCATACTAGCCAAGCTGCAATGTACTGAGGGAGGTTGGAACACACCAGTCTTAATATCAGAACCAAAAGTTGGAAACAAGTCCAGGTCCAAACTGGTAGCCTGTGAAGGGATCTATGGGGGGAAGAAATAGGTAAATATTTAGGGAGATTTAACACAATTGTGATGGCATTGTTCTGAATTAAAACCAGAGGAGACATGATGGACAGAAGCTCAACAGGCAATTCTTTTCTTAGTATGAAGAGACAACAATGGGAAACAGTTGCTTTTCCACAATGGGATGAGTTGCTGCTTCTAACTTGTTCTGTAGTTGTTAAAACATGAGAGGACATCATTATAAAAAACAATAGCAACTGTAAACCTGTATACAGGGAAGCTCACAGTCAAATAGCATACTATGTTAATCTCATGCTGTGTGAAACTACATGTTATGTTTCTTAGGATGCTGATAAGGATCCTGAACCTTTTTACTCTAAAGTAAGCATATACGGTATAAGTCCATATTATGACCAGCATGTGAAAGGGGAGAGGAGGCTTAGATTTTTAAAAAAACAATTCAGTTTCCTACCCATACAGGTGTTTTTTTAAAAAAAAGCACTTGACTTATTAGCAGTTAGTTAGCATTATTGTGCACAACAAATTTCTTCTATAGACCAGCAAGTTTTCTCCAGCGGCAGAAGAATGCTTTATACCAAAAGCAAAAAATTCCAAAAACCCAGGCATGTCACTTAATGTGTTCATTCATCAGTATGCACCTTGGATATGTTAAGATTTCCCTTCAGCTTAGCTAAAATTTTCATTTTCTCACTTCCAACCCTAGACAATGACAATATGGAGCATTCATGAATGGATGCAAATAGAAACTAAGGCCCTTTTTGCATTCATTTTCTCTCACACGAGCGCCCCTTGAGCGCCGCGCAAATGGGAGCGTCGCACTGCACAACACCCCCCCACTTGCGTGGCGCTCACAAGGCTGACACGGCGCGTGAGCATATTTTTTGATTTTTGGCTTGCAGTCGAAAATAACCCGCACTTGCGCAACACTCGTGGTGCCCACGCGCACTTACCTGCTGTGCAGAGCGTCGGCGAGGCAGCCGGGTTGCACTTCCTTCCCTCCGCACAGCCTACAGCTCCCACAGTCCCCTGCGGAAGGAAGGGGCGGAGCGCTAGCGCGACAGATGCACCAGCAGGAAGCGCCTGCGGAAGGAACGAGGGGGAAGCGGCAGCATCCCGGAGGAGGCTTCTCGCACGAGACGCCCTCCCCTCTCGTGCGAGAAGCTACAATGTGAAAAGGGCCTAAGTTTGGCAATCCTGTTTGTTTATTTTAAAAAGTTCTAGCCTGTTCTGTATCAGAAGATCTTTGGCTGGGATGCAATTAATGAAATCACTTTAAAGCAAGCAAGAATGATTTAAACAATTTCAAAGAAATGTAGCCATCAATATAAAACCCACAACCCAACAAACAGGAAACCAAGCTGTGCTATCACTGGGCCCTTAAAAGGTGACATTGAACATTAAGAGTAAAAATGGGGTAACAAGGAGATTTCCTTGACCAATAGACATTTTGTCAATTTTGTGGGTTGTCCATGTTTTTAAAAGCATGTTCAGTGTAGGAAAAGACTACAGTGCATCCTCTTCTGGTGCCAACTCCATATATACTAAAGTGAGGTCATGCAAAGTATTGCTCCCATTGTATTCAATGGACATGACAGGTGCACACCCACAGGGTCACAGGCACATGCATGTTCCATCCATTGACTACAATGCGATATGACACTCACTTTTTTTGTTTAAGATGGGTGTTCCTGGAACAGAATCCTCACATATACAGAGAGCGCACTGTAGATATCTAATTTCATATTCCTAAAGTAATGTATGCAGGAGCATTCTGTCTACAAGTATTCATCTACTTTTAACACTCCATGGTCTTTTACATTCATAGAAAAATGAGTAATCCTAAATATCTAGAACTAGCCCTCTAAATATTGCTGGATTATAACTTTCCTTCTCAATCTCTGTTGCCTTCACTTGCTAAGACTGATGGAAAATTCAATCCAATAAGAGTTGAACAGTGGCAGGCTGTCCATCTGTCTTCTTAAACCTTGAATCAGATTCCTATGTAAAGTGGGACAGTTTACCAGTATGACCACATGAGTGGTTTATGGGTTATAATGTTGTGGTTCTGTGGTCTGCTTTAAATATGGATTCTGTTTGGTATGGAAAGCATTTTTTGGAAAAGAGTGGTTTTTCTTTCCAAATGAGCTCTGTCTTCTGACATGGGAAATTTTTACCTCATCAAAATTCAGTGCAATACTAGTTCACGTAAACATCAAGCTTTGTTTATAAAGTGTACCACGTTTATTTTCAGACACACATTTTTCAAAACACAATGGAGACACTACATAGAATATATAGACAACAGAAACTGAATCTACTCATATATTGGACAGTATGTTTGAAACCCAATAATGCTGAAAGACAGGACTGAAAGAGTCTTTCAGTGGCATCCTCTCTGCAGTTGTTCTGTGATCTAGTACCCCCTGTTGTGAGAAAATACTGTATCTAATAAACAGAGTAATTAGTATCATAAGTAGAAAGTGAATAACAACCTGTCTCACACCATCACTATCACCCTCACATGGTCTAGTACAGAAATAAAATAGAGTTAGTCTTCTTTGGTTAAAAACAATAACCTTTGCTTATATATACTAAAGGCTTCATAATATCTGACACTTAAAGGCTCTGTAATATGTGCTTGTCAAAAATGGAGGAGATAGAGGATAATGTAGACAAAACAGAGGACAAACACAGACTACCAGAAGTCTAACTGGTTCAGGAGGAAAAAGTGTGTGAGTAAGATTGGCAAATGGTAAATGGCATGACTATATGCAATGCCTAAATTTTTAATGCTATGCTATAGTTGCTAAACCAAACACCAATAACAAAGTAAAAAATGCAAAACAGAACTAAATTGTTAACAATCTCTGCTTAGATTCTTTGTTGTGCGAGGATTAGTAATAGCCAGTGTTTCCAATATCAGCAGGGGCACTGAATCTGTTCTGGGTTTAACTCTGAATTACAAAATTCCCAGGTTCTGAAACTCTTTTGGAGATAGCATCTAGCACCTTAGATACCACCTGCAAGAGACTGACCAAGCCACTAATACCAGAACCACCAGCCACCACTGGTGAGAGTTGCTTGCAGATACAAGATATACAAGGACAACTTTCTTTAAACGACTTAAATTCAGACCTGAAAGGAGAGTTGTTATGGTAGTATGCTCCAACCAAAGCAGAAGGGGTCCATCCTGTCCTCCTCCTCATCCATGACTGAGCCATCTGAGCTCCATGTACAATCCAAGGCATATTGTTTGCACCCAGGCAGGTATTGAGGGGAAGGCTCCCCAAACTAATTTAAGGGAGGCTTTCCCAGATGTTGTCCTGGAGTCAAGCCCTATGACTTAAAAGCAAGATATTGCCAGGCCCAAGGATAGTCTCCATTACTCCCTCTTGGATCCTGCAGCATGCAGGGGAATCTGTAGGTGGCTTTTCACATAACAGGTGTCTACAGCCATCTGTTTAAAGCCACCCAAAATCTATTTTTCACACAATTGCTCCTGGAGCCAGTGCAGAATGAGGCCAAAAACAAACAAACCTGAAGAGGGTAAAAATTCCTACCTGGACCCAATGGCAACTAGCCTTAGCCTGTACCAACCACAAGTAGACAAGAAAAAGGCCAAAAACAAATGGTCAAAGAAGAAGCATCAAGTGCTGAGAAGGCTTTTCTAACTTGTCCAAACTCTACTCCTGTTCCAGTCATGGGTGAAATGCAGTCTGTGGGCACATGCCATTTTTGTGGGCCCTCCTCCAGAGGTCAAAAAAGTTTTTGTCCCCAATGTCTTCTGAGAGTGTGGGAGCATTTTGCCATATTGTGGGATCTTCTGGGCCACATTTTCTAAAACAAGGAGTTAACAGGAACAGATTTCCAGTCACTTCATATTTCTAAAACAGGTCTTTCCTGGGCCCAAAAAGTTGGCAAAAATGCTTCTCCACACACTCTTGAAGACATTCAGGGGCATGTGTGGAGGAAAAAAGTGTGTGGTTTTTGTGTGTATAGGGGGGATGTCGGGGGGATGTGGCCCTCTGAGCTCTCCTGGGGGGCTCATGCAGCCCCATATCCTCCCAAAGTTGCCCACTCACTGGTCTTTTTCCCAGCAATGATGACCTCTTCCTACAGCTGCACAAGAGCTTATAAGGGACAGGGCAAAATTCCCCCAGATATGTTTAAAAAACAAGAATTTACTAAAGAGCACAGGAATGCCTGTAGCACTGACAGCCAGGCAGACATTTTGATCCAAGTCAGAAACTCTTTTGTGCATATCACTGCAGTCTTCATTTAATCTGTTGCAAAGTGTTTCTGGATATCATGATCAATTAGGGAAAGAAAATGACTTATTAATCTTGTGCATTGGATATTAAAAACAGTGATTTGACTGCAGGCTTCGGGTGGGGTGGGGGGAAATTGCCAGAACAAAGTGGAAATGAATTTTACCTTGCCATTTATCAACATAATTCAATTCATTTCACACTAATTAGCAAGCTAGTGCCCTAGACAGTCTCCAGCCAGATGCAAGGTTATACTTCAAAGTTGCAGTGCCCATGGTGTTGCACAGAAGGAACATGGATCATTTCTGTTATGCCACACCAAAAAGAGAGGAAGAAAAGAAAAAGGAAAACAGCGACACCTTCTCATCAATAGATATTGGTAAGGATTGTCTTCTGTGAATACTCAGCTACCAGCAATAGAGGCTGAAAAGCCACTCTAGCCAGAAGACAACATATACACCTCAACTATACCAGGAGTTGCCACAATCACAGGGTTACCACACTGAAAGTAACTGCAGTGGAAACAGATCCATTTTATCACACTCTACAGCACACATTTCCATGAAACCTGTGTTCTAATGAATGACCAGATAGCATTGCCAGCTTTTTTGCTCCACACACCTGCTTGATGCACAAAATGCAACCCTTTTTCTGCCATGCTGGTAAATGGTCAGGAATACTTCGCCTACTTCATTTCTGAGTCTCACCAAGACTACTGCTAATGCTAGTGGCACAGAGGCAGCAAGCCTCCATCAAACCAGCAAGAAGCAGATAGAGATTTTGCTCCCTTGCAACTGGAGCCCAGGCTGGCTCCCAGTCTCTTGAAAATTCTGATTCATGTAGTTCCTCCAGAAAACCTGGCACTCTCAGTTTATTGCATTTGCATCTGGTTCCCTCCCCCCCAACCCCCACCCCACCCCTACACTTTCCATACGGCGCTTCATACTACCTCAGAGAAATACATTCATCATATCGCCAAATAAATAAATAAATAAATAAATATCCATTGATAATGGAGGAAAAGCATGTCCTAGCCCTGCATTCTATCCCTGGCACCTCTAGATAGAGTTAGAAAAGACTCTTGCCTGAAAATATGGAGATCTACTGTCACTCAGTATATACCGGGACTGGCAAGAAGCAGAGATTCTGCATCAGTAGAAAATGATGTACTGATAGATTTCTGGATGATTTGTAGGAGATTTTTGACAAATAGCGGCAATGAGATAATGCCCCCTCCACCCTTGATTGTACTATCAAAATGGAGACATCTTTGAATAATCAAAAATGGATGTGTGCATGGAAGAAATGTGAGCTCCACTTCATGCTGGCACTCCAAAGAAAACCTGGAGCTCAGAATTCTTTAATTCTAGATTTATTCTGTGGCACCAAGCTATGGTTACAGTGACAGCTAGTGCCTTCCATGTCAGTGGGCCTGTGAGCACATTTTATATTTTAGTGGGACCACTAAAAAAGGGTGAAGGTGGGAGATAGGGTTCAGCACCTTGGACCGCATTTTTGAAGTTCCAACCAAATCCCAGAGGAGATTCATGATCCCACCATGTTGGGGGCCACCCACCACCACTATCAGGTTTATGGATAATGGGATTCTAATTTCAAAATAGTAGGATACTCAAGCCTGAAGAAGATCCCATCCACACATAAAGACAATACTGAGTTAGATGGATCGACCACTTACACTGACATAGGGCTGCTTCCAATGTGTTTTTTGGAGCCTTGGCTAAAACTGAAGCATGCTTATACCAAAAGACATGACATCATACTCTTTGCAATATCCTCTAAGGTTTAATTACATTTTATAGCACTTTTAATGTGCAAAATATTTTAATCCAGATCTCATTATAAAGTGTTTAAATCACATGAACACAATGACGTAGGCCATGATTATCATCATTTTAAAGATTAGGAACTAAGGACAGATAATATGAATTGCTCAAGATCTTCCACTTCCACTGAGCACTTAGGCACAGTTGCAAGGATGTTCATACTCAGGTTTGTACTCTCCAAAACAAGTGTGTTCCTCGGTCTATGAAAGTGATGGAAAAACTAAGGCCCTTTCCACAAGAGGCAGTTAAAATGGGCCAAGGCGTCCTGGCACGGAGGTTGTCCACACCTTGGATCGGACTAGGTGCAGACTATTTAACTTAGTTCCACACCTCAGTCCAATCCAACCTGTCCCCAAGTGGTCCTCCATCATGCTAAGTAAAGACTGGAAAAATCAGGTCTTTACATTTTCTGGAATGCACCATTGTGTTCCTACTTACCTGTGCAGATGCGCAGGCTCGCACCAATGCGAGCCTGTGATCAGTGGAGAGCAGGCTGTGGGCGTGGCCAGCATCAGCGGTTGGTCCACTCCCATGAAGACACCGGAAGACACCATTTTGAGCTGGAAGCCACAGGAAGCTGCCATTTTGAACCGGAGCAGTGAGGATCTACAGACCTCACACTGCTCCGGTTCTCCCTGCACTAATGGAGGAGCCCTGCGGAAGGGCTCAAGGGAAAGTCTGTGTTACTTCGGACCCAAGAAGAGCCAGTAATTAACAGCACAGAGTGATTCACTTGCCTCGTGCGGAAAGGGCCTAATACTGTAATAAGGAAAGAACAAAAAGCTTAAGTAAAAGTTTAAGGAGAAAATTATTATTGTTGTTGTTGTTACTAGTACTACCACTATATTTTTATATTCCACCTTTTCCCGAGTTTGGAATTTAAGGTGGCTTTGTTGTTGTGTGCCTTCAAGGCCCTTCTGACTTATGGTGAAGCTATCATGGGGTTTTCTGAAGCTCACAGTATGTGATGCACCCAGTGGTTTTCCATGGTCAAGCGGGGAACTGAATCCTTGTCTCCAGGGTCACCGCCCAACACTCAAACGAGGGCCATTTCCGCACTACAGTGTTAAACTGCTGCTATTCCACTTTCAATGCCCTGTGGAATTCTGGGGTTTGTAGTTTACTGAGACCAAAGAGCTCTTTGGCTGAGAATTCAAAGTGCCCTTCCCTAAACTATAAGCCCCAGAATTCCATAGGAGGTTTATAGTGGAATAGCAGCACTTTAACACTGTAGTGCGGAAATGGTGTACATCACGTTGGCTCTCCAAGGTGGCTTACCACAGTTAAAATAGACTTAGTTAAAAATGCACAGAAAACAAAGGTTAAAAAAGCATATGAACTATCAGAAAATTAAAACCAGTCAAAAACATAAACTATTTAAGAAACAACAACAGCACAAATTAAAAAACAATACTTTATGCTAGGCCTGTTTACCCTAAAAACATTTTCAAAGCCTCCAAGAAAAAAAAAAGTATTTGCTTATCTACAGAAGGGCAGCAAAGAGGATGGAAGTCTAACCTCTCTGGAAAGGGAACTCTGAGAAAACCCTCCTCTGAGTTCCCACCAGGTGTACCTGTGAGGGCGGTGGGACAAATCAAAGGGCCTTCCCAGCAGATCTCAGAACACAGGCAACTCTGTATGGGAGACTACGGTCCTTCAGATATAAGGGCAGTGTTGAAGACATTGGGTCTTTCCATCCTACACTGTTACAATGCTAATATTCCACTTTCAACATCCTATGAAATTCTGGGGTTTGTAGTCTACTGAAGCCAAAGAGGTCTCTGGTTGATAATTCTAATGGCTCCTCTATAAACTACAAATCCCAGAATTCCATAGGATGTTGAAAGTGGAATAATAGCACTATAATAGCATAGTGCAGAAAGGCACGTTGTCTGGCAGATTTGTCCTTCTGTTCCTGAGTGGCTCAGTTCTCAAAAGGATGGGTTTGAGTGTCTGTGCATCTAATCAAGTTGCTTCCCTCCACCTCCCCGAGAGGTGCCTCATCGTTAATTTGTGTATGATAGCTGATGCATGGGCTCCCTTCATACTGCTCAGTTATAGTGCTATTATTCCATGTTAGCTGTTGTGGCAACATCCTATGGCATCCTGGAATCTGTATTTTAGGGAGGGGTCCTTAGAATTCTTAACCAGAGAGTTTAGACATTATATGAGAAATAATAAATGAAGGAATTTGATCTACAAGTAGGAAAGTAGCAAAACAAAAGAGGGTTGTTGTTTTTTTATTAAACAAATCTGCAGAGTATGATAATGGGAATTAAAAACTCAAAATGTTCACAGTCCATTTTTTAATCCAGAAAAATAATTTAGGATTCCCAAGTATGCCTCTTCATACTGCAGGGGAAAGAGATCTAATGATATCCAACTACTTTTCACAGCCTTTTTTAAAAAAAAAAAAAGATTTTCAGCTGAATTACTGCTGCAGACTTTACTCGCCTCATTGAACTTACTGAGAAATCCATGCATGCTTTGAAGAAACAAAGCAATAATGGAAGTCCCTTTTTCTTCTGGGCATAATTCATTCATCAGCACGTGCACTGCAGTCAAAGTAAATAGGATGCAAACCTATTTGGGGACAGATACAGATCTGGGAGAAGAGTGGGCATAATTTTGGAAAGAGACAAAAAATGCAACTGGGCATTTTTCTTTCCTTGCTGACTGGAAGCAAAGACTGAAACTTAAAACCTAAATCCAATTACTAATCCCAAAATAGGCCCATTAAATCAACAACAATTTGGCATATCTAAATTATGTAAATTCCATAGGTTCAATAGGCCTGCTCTTTTGGATTGAGACCTAACATCTTAGGAATTAGGCCAGCCAGAGTGGAAAAGTGAAGCCTCTGAGCAACATGGGTCTCCTAGGAACCATTGTGCAGTTCCTAACATACCTCCAGCTGTCCCACTTTGGCAGGGGCAATCCTAATTATCATACCATTTTTTTCAGCTATTTTTAAAATGTCCCAGTTGATCTTTCCTCCTCCCATTCTTCCTTATTGTCCTCAGCTTATTTCCATAGTTGCAAACTGAGTTCAATGTGCAAAGGTAGATTGCACTCAAATAATTCATTGGGGGAGAGGAGAGGAATGATCAGAAACTTTTGCTTCCCAGGAGACTCAGGCAAAAGCAAACTGCTGCCGCCTCTCCTAGCTTGTATGTTCTTCCTTGTTAATATGTTTTTGCCATCTTTACCACACTCTGATGTTGCCTTGCAATGTGTGTCCCAATTTTTAATCTGTAAAATGTAGGAGTATGTCCCTGTCTTTCTCTAGGATCAGCACCGAAGCGCTTAGACGCTTCCTTAAAAGATTTAAAATGAGTTAGGCTTGCCTCAGGATCTGTGTACCTTCTGCATCCTGCCAACCACTAACTTCCAGAAGTGCACTAAATAAATAAATAATAACCAGAAGTGCAAACTGGAAGTTACTTCTGGTTTCTTTAATCAGGTGAAAAGCAACTATAAACAAGGAAGAAGAAACA
Source organism: Ctenosaura bakeri (assembly GCA_948474755.1). NCBI lineage: Eukaryota > Metazoa > Chordata > Lepidosauria > Squamata > Iguanidae > Ctenosaura > Ctenosaura bakeri. The sequence continues at coordinate 203,555 of CAOLHI010001899.1, forward strand.
ACAGCAGTCCTTCCTTCAACAGCTGCCAGGTGTGGGAGTGCAATGGAGTGCAAGGGCAAGAAAACAGCCTTCTGCACCTCCTCCAACATTCATGAAATCTCCATTTACATTCTTGTAAATCATTAACAGGATGACAGGTATAGAATGGGCCACAAATAAATCAATGGAAGGGTTGAGGTGGTGGCTGAGCTCCAAATTTCAGATGGGAGACTATTTGAAAGAGATGGACCTCTTGAACATTCCCTTGCAACTATTGCAACATCTGTTCATTTCCTGCTAAAACGCAGGCCCTTTCCGCACCTTATCTTTTTTCGGCACTGGGGTGTGGGGATCACGTGAGCAGCCTCCAGCGAGAGGCTCTCATGTCCCCACAGCTTCAGTTCCACATGGGGAGCCCTGGTGGCGCAGTGGTTAAATACCAGTACTGCAAGCCACAAGGTTGTGGGTTCGATCCTGCCCGGCTCCAGGGTTGACTCAGCCTTCCATCCTTTCGCAGGTCGGTAAAATGAGTACCCAGCTTGTTGGGGGCATGTATAGAAATGTTTCAAAATACATGCTATTTGTAAGTTGTTCGCCACCTCGATCCATATGGAGAGGCGGGATACAAATAAATAATTAAAAAAAAACATGAGCTGCCTGCTTCTGAGCAGGTAGCGCGAGAGCCCTGCCTCTTCCTTCCACAACACAGCCTGGGAGTTTCCTGGGCTGTGCTGGGGCAGGAAGCACGACTGCCTTGGCTCCGGAGGCTCCACATGCACAGCAAGTGTGCGCAGTGCCCTGGAGCAATGCGTGATCACACACCATTTTCGGCTTTCAGCCAAAAATGAAAAAGTGCACAAGCAGTGCCTGCCCTACCCTGGAGTGTCACGCAATTGTGAGTGTGTCATGCAGATCACTCCTCACAATCATACGACGTTTGAAGGGCCCTTTCACATGGCAAATGCTGTGCAAAAAGGGCCATAGTAAAATGATAAGGATCAGAGATCGGCAGCAGCACACAAACTGAATTATACTGGCACTTTATGTGTGACTCAAATGGTCATTTCAATCCACCATGGTATGACTCAGTTGCAATACCATTTTAGGAACCTCCCTGTCACAAATACGAGCTGCCCTAAAATGGTAGTGATGCTACTGGATCTATTGTGACTGCAAAGACAGTCCTTTTACAGATACCAGTGATGTAGACCCAAGTTGACAGACTTGGGCTCAAGTCGGACTTAAGTCACTTCAGTGACTCAACTTAGACTCAACTTGGCAATAAATGAGGCACTGACTTTACTCAACTCGAGACTTGTATATGGTTAGTGACTGACTTGCTGTCCTTGGTTCAGTAACAGAACACATTCATCTAGAAACCTTCCAACTTTGAGCAACACCTCCATCTCTTTTTGCCTACTGGTCATATGACAATCTCTCTCAAGCCCAAAGTGTGGGTGCATTTCTCAGAGAGGAACAGCAAACGGGTTAGGCAATGGGCTTGAGGGAGGGTTGAGGTCTGCTCAGTAGCCTGTCCCTGCTGCATATCAGAGGAACCTTCTAACGTGTTTCCTAAGAGCAAAAGACAAGACTTGCCCCCAGAGTGCAGGGTTCATTTCTCAGAGGGGAACAACAAACAACAGGCTTGAGGAGGAAGGATCCTTCCTTTTAAAGCTTTTGAAGCTTCAGTAATGGGGAATAAGAAGGATCCTGTTCCCCATGTCCGAAGTTGAAGATGGCAAAATTACAAATGTGGAGGGCTGACTCTGTTTAAATTGTTAAAATTGACTTTATTTGACTTTGTCCAATACTTCTGCAATTTTGGTTAGGGTATAAATTTGGCTTCCAGGCTTGAGACTTGACTTGAAAGTATCTTTGCGGACTTGAGACTCGACTTGAGACTTGAAGGTAGAGACTTGAGATTTGACTTGAGACTTAAGTACATCACCAGCAGATACTGTCAAGCACAGTTCCCCTGACAGGGCTGAATACCTGGTACCTGCAGACCAAAGATAGGGCCAGCATTACCATTAGGCAGAGTAAGGTAGCAGCTGTTCTGAGGTGTCATGAAAGAGCAGCAAATTCTTATGTGATTTATTATGACTTCACTTGTACCTCTAGTAAGAAATGCTTCTGCCATTTCTGCTGCAAAGAAGACAAATACTTCTGCACCAGTTCTCACTCGGTATCAGCACATTTTGAAGTATTTCAAAAAACTATTTTGTGCACAAATACACTTTTTGTATAAGGATCATGAGTAGGTTATGTGAAAAGGGAGTTTCTAGATAGCTGTGGCGTGTGCATGTGTGTGTGCAAGGTTGCTGACTTTTGTGTAAACCCAGTAATTTTGCACAAAACAAAAGCCATGTGGCTGTTTCTTTAACCATAGAATCATAGAATCATAGAGTTGGAAGATACCACAGGGGCCATCCAGTCCAACCCTCTACTATGCAGGAACCCACATCAAAGCATTCCCAACAGACGGCCATCCAGCCTCTGCTTAAAAACCTCCAAAAAAGGAGACTCCACCACACTCCAAGGCAGCATATTCCACTGCCGGACAGCCCTGACTGTCAGGAAGTTCTTCCTGAGGTTCACGGGGAATCTCTTTTCCTGCAGCTTGAATCCATTGCTCCTTGTCCTAGTCTCTGGAGCAGCAGAAAACAAGCCCTCTCCCTCCTTGGCCTGACATCCTTCAAATATTTAAACATGGCTATCATGTCCCCTCTTAACCTTCTCTTCTGCAGACTAAGCACACCAAGCTCCCTAAGCCGTGGCTTCCAAATAGGACATGGCTTCCAAATCCTTCACCATTTTGGTCACCTCCTCTGGACACGTTCCAGCTTTCAATATACTTCTTGATAACCAAAGAGGAGATTTTGCACAAAACTCTATAATTGTCATACCATATAACTCACAAGTATCTCTGCAGAGAATAATTTCTAAAGACACATTTGGATGTGTAAATACTGAATGAAAACTGCACACAGTTCTTACACTGTGTTATGTTTCCAACTAGGTTTCACAAGTATGACAATACACATTTTTCAGCAAGGAAACGAATAGCAGCGATTATTTCTTTCACCCTTTGGTAGGAATGCTACTCTGGGTTCTCCCTGAGGCAGTTTAATGCCCCCAACTGGCTCTTCAGAGCTTTAGTACTAGATTAGATTTGATCCTCAAGAAACAAGATGATACAGCCTAAGGGCTAGATTCATTCAAATAGGCAAATTTACAGGTTGTAATAACAAACAGCCAATATTAGTTATAACACTCATCCTCCAGCATATTTGATATACCTTGGATAATGAGACAGCTTTATGCCTGGGCTTTTCAGACATATTAGAAGCCACAACTTGAGCCCAAGGGCTCTGTCTTGGGTTATTACTATTATTAGTATTTACAAAAGAGAAAGTGGCCATTTCTGCACTAGACTATTATAATGCTACTATTCCACTTTCAATATCATATGGAATCCTGGGGTTTGCAGTTTCGGGAGAGGCCGGCCAGTGGAATAAGAGCACTATGGCCCTTTCTGCATGTGGGAAAGGAACCGCAAAAAACAGGACTCACTGGACTTCTTCAGCATCCGGGTGAGTCCGTCGGGACGAGGAGCAGTGCAAGCTCGTCGCTCCGCACTGCTCCGGCATCCAAAATGATGGTTTCTGGCTGGTGGAGGCTCTCCACCAACCAGAGAAGTTCACCAGCCTAAAGCCCGCACCCAGCAGATCTGCAGGCACGCACTAGTGCACGCCTGCAAATCTGCACTGGAGCGCGGCGATGGAGCAACACGGGGTCGCATGCTCCGTGCTTTTAAAAAACCTCTTAAAAGAGGTTTTTTAAAAGCATGCTACTTGATCAGTTCCGGTCGCTCCAAAGTGGATTGAGGTGTGGAACTACAAAAAGTAGTCCGCCCCAGTCCACTCCATGGTGCAGACGACCTCCATCGGAGGTCGCTCTGCACTGTTTTTTATAGGTCGGTGCAGAAAGAGCCTATAACAGTCTAGTGCAGAAATGGCTAGAATGTCCACATGCCACAAGGAAAAACAAGTGGTTCCTAGGCATCCAGATGTAGTACTGATACCACAGAAACCACAATAGCTCTACTGACCCAGCTGATGTCAAATGTGTACTGTTGCCTATTACTGTTGCTGGACCATCTGAGAACAGGATTAAGATTCTGCTTATTTCCATGCATTAGTGAGGCCATTTACTTGGAGTACATTACAAAGCTATTGAATATATTTTGCATATTCTAGAGCACTCCTTTGAGCCTCTGTTGAGAATCCAAAGAGAATTATGTAAAAAAGATTCTTTTCTTTTCTTTCTGTAGTCTTTGAAATAAAAGAATGACGGGGGAGGAAGGGCAATCAAAAGATGGAACTCTGGTAAACTTACTAAATGGAATATGGGAGTGAAGAGAGGAATGAAAAGGATGGTTCTGTGAAACTGAGAAGCTAATTTTCCTTAGAGAGCCCAGTAATTTGCATGTGGATTCAGGTAAACCCCTTCCATCCCAGTCCTTCAGAGCTAAAATTGTCTTAACATGACTTAACATGGCTCTGAACACTATGCTGTTATAGCACTATTATTCCACTGTAACTGCCATGATATCATTTTGTGGAATTCTGGTTTTTGTGATTTGGTGAGGCACTGGAGCTTGTGTTACTGGTTGTAAGCATCATGGTATGGAATAACTTCTGACAGTTCTAAATGCTTCTCCCTAAACTGCAAATCTCATCATTCCATGAGATATTGCCATGGTAAATAAAGTGGACTAATAGTGCTATAACTGTGTAGTGTGAGAGGGCTCTGAATCTGCTGCTATGTTCTATTTAAGACAGAATCTGGTAGAAAGGCATCCTTTATCTTATAACACAATGTAAAACAAACCATCTAAAATTATTCATTATAAGCTTTCATTTGTCTTCTGTGGCTAATCATTTCCACCAAGCAAATTTTTCTCTTCCCCACCTCTGTACCTGATCTTAGGAACAAAAATAATTTGCTTGTACCTCAACATCTAGGTTTCAATAAGAAATTTTCCAAGGTAGATTCAGACTGGTTGAGACAGAACAACTGAGAGAACACCTGACAAGTCTGAATACCTAGCAAGTCATAATGTGATATGTGATAAGCCCCATGCTGACACCTGCTAGACCAAAGAGAAGATACGAGGCTAGCAAAATAAGCCCAATATAGTCCCAAAGAATGATAGCCATAATGAAGTTCTGGACTAACTGGTACCTCTTTTGTTTGGTAATTCTTTTCCCACTTCTGATTTAGTATTGTAGCAGATATAGACTTCAAGGGTCTTTTTACACTACACAATTATAGTCCTGTGATAATGCCCTAATCCAACATTTCATAGGTGTAAACCATACCCTGATGTTGCAACATCAGACTGTGATCAAGATGGCAAAAGTTATTGATGAGGAAGAATACATGAGCTACGAAAGCCTGCAAAAGTTTGATATTACCTGAGCCTACCAGACAGAGCAAGACTGCAGTCCTTCCTTCCATTCCCCCCCCCATGCTGAGTTAACTAAGCACAAATTTCTTTTGTGCTTTGATCTCAATTTGCAGCAATGGAAGTAAGCTGAGGACAAAGGGGAAAGTAGGAGGAAGAGTGGAAAACCTGGGACATTTTAAAAGCAGCTGAAAAGTTAAAGTTTACCCAGTTGGAGGATATACTTTAACTGCTATGGCTACGTCCTATGGAATGATGGGGTCTATCGTTTGGTGAGTTACAATAGGAACTCTCTGGCTGAGAATTCTAAATACCCCTTCTTAAATTGCAAACCCCAGGATTCCATAGGATGGAACCATGACAGTAAAATCATAGAATCATAGAGTTGGAAGAGACCACAGGGACCATCCATTCCAACTCCCTGCTATGCAAAAACACTCATCAAAGGCCCTTTCCGCATCCTACCTCTCTTGGCACTGGAGTGTGGTGCTCCCACGAGCAGCCTCTTCTGAGAGGTCCTTGCATCCAGATTTCTTCAGCAACACACGAGCTTCCTGCTTGCGTGAGAGCCCTGCCTCTTCCTTTCATAGTGCAGCCTGGGACCTTCCGAGGCTGCACTGAGACAGGAAGCACAACTGTTCTGGATCCCGAGGCTCCACACACAAGGTAAGTGCGCATGGGGCCTGGGAGCAATGTGCTACCGCACACCATTTTCGGCTTAAAGCTGAAAATGAAGAAGTGTGAAAGCAGTGCCTGCCAGGCCCTGGAGCATTGTGCAAATGTGAGTGCATCATGTGGACCACTCCTCACATTTGTGCGATGCTTGTGGGGCCCTTTCGCATGGAAAATGCCATGCAAAAAGGGTGAAAGTATTCCCAACAGATGGCCATCCAGCCTCTGCTTAAAAACCTCCAAGGAAGGATATTCCACCACACTCTGAGGCAGCATATTCCACTGTCAGACAGTTCTGACCATCAGGCAGTTCTTCCTGAGGTTCAGGTGGAATCTCCTTTCCTGCAGCTTGAATCCATTCCTCCTTGTCCGAGGCCCTTTTCGCATGGTGTTTTTGAAGCGAAAGGGCCCCTTAGCATCGTGTAAATGTGAGGAGTGGTCTGCATGACACACTCACATTTACACAACGCTCAAGGGCCTGACGCGGACCTCACACGCACCTTTTCATTTTCGGCTCAAAGCTGAAAATGCTACGTGGTCGTGCATCGCTCTGGGACCCCGTGAGAGCCAGACCGGTTGTGTGTCCTCTCCTCAGTGCAGCCTGGGAGGTCCCAGGCTGCAGTGTGAACAGAAGACGCAGGATGCTCGTGCAAGGAGGAAGGAGCTAAGGAGCCCAAGCAGCAGGGATGTGGCAGCATTCCTCCCAAGCCTTCTCGTGCGAGAACCCCAACCCAGCAGTGCAAAAAGGCAAGGTGCGAAAAGGGCTCTAGTCTCTGGAGCAGCAGAAAACAAGCCCCCTCCCTCCTCAACATGACATTGCTTCAAATATTTAAACATGGCTATGATGTCCCCTCATCCTCCTCTTCTGCAGAGTAAAGTGGGATCAGAGAACTATAATAGTGTAGTATGCAGTCCCCAGAACTCTTGCTGCACAGTTTATGTGGCATGGTTAATATATCATTGCAAAATGATCAATTACTTCTTGTTCCTAAAGGGTGGGCACTGAAAGTTCTGTTTTTCAGGGTCTTTGTTGTTGTTCATTCAGTTTTGTTTTTAAATCACCTCTTTACCAGAAGATTCTATGAACCAATCCATGCAAAACTGTCTCGTTTCAAACTCTAAAAGGACACAGAGTCCTTGTCTATTCTAAACACACCTTGATCAGCTTGCCGTTTAGTATAAACCCTGGAGATTCCTGGTACAAAATTCAACCTAGATATGACCTTTCCCATTGCTTTTAATGTTACAAGCAAAGTGGAAGGCCACAAGGGCATGAGGGCCTTATGTTGCTAGTCATGCTGGGTGCTCCCGTGCATATTCAAGGCATACAATGTAACTGCACATAAAGAAACAGAAGCTCAGTTGCATACCAGTTAGAATTTAGTTTCAAAGCTTGTGGTCTTCAAACAATGTGCAAAGCCCTCTCAGCTATTCCATCATTCCTAGAAAAAGCATGCGAGAAGACTTGTTCCCTTACCACTAGCACCACACACATACATTCTAGATAGATTCTCTACAGTTGTAGCCTTGGGGTTATCCCTGGCCATATCCCTGAGCAACTAAATGATAAATGTATCATATTGGTAGCTAGATTTACAACATTTCAGCTTGCACCATGTTCAGCACTTTAGTTCTTCACTCATATACTATCAACAGTTTATTAGAATCACAGAATTATAGAACTGTATAGTTAAAAGTGTCACCTAGTCCTGCCTACTGCCAATGCAGGAAATCCACAGGTAAAGCATCCCTTAGAGGTTACCACCATCTTCTGTTAAAAAAAGGAAATTCTTAGTTATACAGGTTCTTGATCTCCAGCTCCCCCACCCCACTCCAACTTTTCCGAATGGTTGTTGCATACCCTTTACAAATCCAACTTGTTTGTTCTTTTTACTAAAAAAAAATCATGATCATTGTCTGGACTTGTTCTTCCATACATCACCACACATTCTGTATCAAAAATGGAATTCTAAGACCCATACATACTGTGCATATTAAGCACATGTGCACAGATGTGCTCATTTTGCTTCTGATAGACTCTGACAGAGGCCAAAGATTTATGCACCTAGTATGGCACCCACAACGTTAATGCTTGAAATCCTATTCACATGCAACCTATTGAGATTTCCTAAGGCCATATACAAATATTTTCTTTACCACTTTAAGGTGAAGAACGGGCCTTGGGGATTATAAAAATGAGGCATAAGGGCAAGACTGACTGAAGACATTCTGTTACCTGAGACAAAGGACAGTTCCTAGATTTGCAAGGTACAGTTCTGGACTTCATGCTCTTCTGAATCCCAGGGGGCACAGCAGGGTTGCTGCCTCCTGTGCCCCTCCCCAGTCTAATAAGTACCATCCCATTCCAAGTATCATCAATGTTTCTGTCATAAACATTAAAATAGCATAGGGCAAGAAAACAAAGGATGTAGGCAGAAAAAGAAAGAAGTAAAGTTTTGAGGCTTGTAATTCTCTATCTTGTGTACAAATATGGTACAAAACTGCATCATAAAAAAAGACTGCCCTTAAGGTAATGCAAAACAGCAAGACAGATAATTCGTTGTCTACTAGTAGTATTAGTACTATCAGTAGTAGTAGCATTGCTCTGAAATTTGGGACTTAAGCTTCCTAGAACTAGCCATAGAAGAATCAGCTATGCTTAGATGAACAATCTAGGACAGCCCTTCCCAGCCTAGCACCCTTGAGTTATACTGCAACTTCTATTATGGCTGAGGGCTGTAGGTATTGTAGTCCAGGATATCTGATGGGTGCCAAACTGACCTACAGACAGCTGGCTAAAGTGACAGGCCATTCTGTACTGGAAAAGTCTGCCCCCACCATTCCCAAGTGCATCCCAGAAAACCTTTCTGAAAGGGTTCCCAGTTGATGAAGTCTGCATCATCAGCTCTCTCTCATCATTCTGTAGGCCAGCTTTAGTTCCAGGCAAGAACCAGAGGGCTAATCTTTGAATTCATGTACATCACTTAGGGACTTAACAGCAAGATGGCTCTCCTGGAAAGCTGTGTGCAAGAAATGGTATGAAGATTTTTTACCTGTGGTATTTGATCTGTACTGGTACAGCCACATACACAATATGAAGTCTAGCAGTACATTAAGAAGTAATAATTATGCATGTGTGAATGTGAGCCAGACCCAGGGCTGACTCACAGGCAGGTTTTACTCCAGATTCACCATCCTTTAAACTATGTGCAGCCTTAGTTGTCCTGCTGTCTTGGCAGAACATTCATCTTTGCAGGCTGTGACTCACAGACCTATGTAATGCTTCTACCCTTCTCACAGCGATATTTATATATCAATATCCTTCCATAAATATACAGGCATTGTTCTTCTACCAAACCTCAGCTTGATAACGATCCAGTCCTGTTTTTCTTGCTAGGTAAATAAGTCATCACAAGCTTTGGGCCCATACCTTTCCTTTTTTTCCTGTTCAGCCACAAAAAATAGAATAGAAACATCTTCCTCTGTAGTAGCAATATTTTAACAAACCACTGTTCCTCATCATTATGCCTGAACTCAGCCAACTGTGGTTGGTTTAAAGTAGAGCCCTTTTCGCACAGCGTTTTTGAAATGAAAGGGCCCCTTGAGCATCACGTAAATGTGAGGAGCAGTCTGCATGACACACTCACATTTATGCAACGCTCAAGGGCCTGACACGGACCGTGCACAGATTTTTTCATTTTCGGCTCAAAGCCGAAAATGGTGCACAGTTGCACATCGCTCCTGAGCCTCGTGTGCACTTACCTGGCATGCAATGCCTCAGGAGCTGGGCCGATCGCGCATCCTCTCCTCAGTGCAGCCTGGGAGGTCCCAGGCTACAGTGCGAATGGAAGAGGTGGGGTGCTCGCGCGAGGAGGAAGGAGCTGCAGAACCGAAGCAGGAGGGAAGCGGCAGCATTCCTTCCAAGCCTTCTCACATGAAGACCCCAACCCAGCAGCGCGAAAAGGTAAGGTGTGAAAAGGACCTAGATGTGGGGGTTGTGCAACCCTCCAGATGTACCCACACTTCAGCTCCCAGCATTCCTCACTTTAGCTATATTGCCTAGGACTGCTTGGAGCAATAGTTCAACTATACGAGGTTTCACTAGAACCTCAGGAAGAACTTCCTGATGGTCAGAGCTGTCCGTCAGTGGAATATGCTGCCTTGGAGTGTAGTGGAGTCTCCTTCTTTGGAGGTTTTTAAGCAGAGGCTGGATGGCCATCTGTTGGGAGTGCTTTGATGTGGGTTCCTGCATATCAGGGGTTGGACTGGATGGCCCCTAGGGTCTCTTCCAACTCTATGATTCTATGGCTTCACAATTCCCACCCCTGGGTTAAACTGTAATGAGTGAGATGAAACCGTGGTTTCATATCCTGGTTTGTTCACTAGCAAGGATTTAAATAAACCACTTTGCCCCAAGTTTAGATGAAACAAGAAACATTGGCTTGCTTAAAAATTTCCCATTACAGGTAAACAGGGGCAATAGTTAAATAAGGCACTGACATGAACTGCTTTCAGTGATTTGTTTCTTATACATCTAAATATATGTCTAAGTATTAGTTGTTCAGTCTCTTTGCATACGATAGCGAGACAACATACACAGAAAAAACAAGGTGAAGAAAGACCAATTTCCATTCTTGGCAGATCCCCAATCATACTAGAGGGTTCACTTTAACTGAGACACTGCTTGAGTCAAGGCAAAACCTGCCTCTTATCTCATATTCTCCTGTAGTGCAAAATAATAGCCCTTTAAAAATAATGGTTTCACTGCTCATCTACACACATACATTTTTTTCCTGTATTAGTCTGTTTTTTCCAACATTATTCATAAATATGTTGCTAGAAGGCAAGCTTGTTACATTTCTGCACATAATTCAAGGAGAGACTTTCTCTGTTTCCTTAAAGAATAACAAGATTTTTTAAAAAATAGAAATGCCTATGCATATTCGTGTCTTACTTCTAAGCCCATTTATTATTTGCAGCCCCACTGAAAGGTGAGTTCTTGGGGGGAGGGTTATAACATCAATTGGCTTCCATTTCCATTTTATCATGGGTCATGGGTAAAATCTCAGTTTCTTCATGTTTTTGTGTACACCTGCTGAGTGAAAGATGCTGAATTTTATCTTAGAGTGAGACTCTTTTATTTGGCATGATTTAGCATCCTATCTCTAATTCTGCAAACTGGCTGAATAGCCACTGTGATATTAAAATGGTGAAAATCTGTCAACATGTCCCAACAACCTTTTGTTCGTTGGCACTATGTGCCACTGCTTCCTGAGATACATTGAAACCGCTGCCGTAATCTTGCCTGCCATGCAGAAGCATTTACCCATGCCAACATCAATAGACAGGAATGCACATATTCATTGTTGGCACATCTTCAGAATATTCTCAATCAGTGAAGAGTCTTCTACTTCCCAAATCTGACAACATCCACTCTGAGAATTAGTTATTTATTTAATTTTGGTGGAGAAGGAATCTGGACTACTTAAAGGTCTTTTATTCCTATTTTTGTAACAAAAAAATTCTAAAGGGAAAATTTATGTTTTACAGGCTCCCAAAGAGATTTATTTGCAAAGATATAACTTTAACTAGAGATAAACATGAAGTAGAATTCCGAATGCTATTCCTCTCTTTATGTGCATCATAATGAATTTTTCTAATGAAAAAAAAAGCAATCTTCATTTTAGTTAGTTTCAAACTTATAAGCCAATGCATCCACACCTAATTGTAAAATGCAAAAGCAGAGTACTCTAAACAAGAAATGGGGACTATGGGCCACTCCAGATGCTACTGGACTGCAACTGCCATGATCTCTTATCCTTGACTCAGCCAGCAAGAGCTGATGTGAGGTTTAATCAAATGGAGGATATTATGAATAAGCACACATTTCACATTCATGTTCTAATAAATGTACAAATGCATAGCTTCCATTCTGAAGTGACAATGCATCCTACAGTATCATTTCCTTTGATATCAGGAAGGAGAGAGCATGCAGCCCAATAGTTGCAGGAACCCTCCTCCAAGTTATTTTTATGGCCTTCATGCCCCCCATGTCCCTCCCACAGCCCAAAGTGAGTGTAGCTTTTAAAGGTGGCTTGGAATGTGGCAACACATCCTGAAAACCTCCAACAGTTGCAAACTCCTGCCCTCCATAATATGACTGGGCTCCCACTTGCCTCTCCCAGTGCTCTACATCCACATATCAGGATGGGGCAAGTGTACCCACACACACACATTGTGTTGAACTCCAGCTCCCAGCATTCCTGAAAGTTGCAGTCCAACAACACCTGCTTTTCCTGGCTTGGGTTGACAGGAGTTGCAGTCCAACAACATCTGCAAAATCACACCACATTTATATAGCACACATAGATTTCTCCCCTTTTTCTTTAAATAAAACAGTCTTTCGGGAACAGGTAGAGTGCTGGGAGCTAAATAATTTAGTTGGAGCACAGAAACAAATAGACAATCTAGATGATGCTGAGGAATAACCTAATCTTATGAATATTGTAAGTATCATCATCTTCATCATCATTAAAACATGTTTACCCCACCTTATATCAGAGATCTCAGGGCAGCTTACAAAAAAGCAGTAAAATAAGTTACAAAGTTTAAAATAATAGAATAATTAAATAAGCTGAAATATATTCAACTGTAATAATAAGTATTAAAAAGGACTTGAAAAAATTAAAACCTTTAAAAACTCTGTACACCCATCTTTAGGTTGAAATAATGAGGCTCAAAGGCTTTGATGAACAGTCAAGTGTTAACTTGGTGCACAAATGACATGAGCGTTGGCATCAGTTGGGCATTGAGAGGAAGGATATTCCACAATTGCTGTGTCATGGCTGAGAAGGCCCTCTCTCATGCCCCAACATGGTGTATTGATCTTATCAGTGGAACATGAAGGAAATACCACCAGCACCTCACAAATTCTTCTATACTAGATTAGTATACTTTTATCCATAGATATCCACAGATTAAGAATGAAGATGGGGAAGAGGAGGTTGTATATGACCACCTAGCGCATTCAGCACTGAGGAGAGACTGTAACTAGGGAACTCCTTCATCACTTCACTTTTCACTGAACTATATATTCCAAAGTGTCATGGAACCTAAGTTGGTACTGGGAATAGAACTAAAGGCCCTGTTAAAAACAGCATTAAAAACATTAGCTTTTCTCCCAACACCACCAGACACAATTAGTAGCTTCCATTTTACTGAGGCAGTGAATCCACTCTGTGTTGTAGTCTGAACTTTACTACAGCTATCCAAAGGGCTGAACCCTATCCCTCAAACAGTCCTGAACCTTTGATGGCTCCTTTAAAGGTCAGACTAAACCCTGAACAGACTCAATCTCTATTGACGCAGAAGCCACTAGCTGCCAATGAGTACACCACCCAACCCATTGCAATCCAACCCACAGGAACACTCGCTATCGTAATGGTGGTAGCGTTACATGTCTTCTCTTGCTTTTTCTCAATTTCTTCTCTCAATGTCTTGCCACTTTTTTTTTAAAGAAAGATATAGGGAGACTTAAGAAGAGAAAAGGAAGAGCAATGTCAGGGCAAAGAAATCTCTAATGAAAGTCACACACATCTGATCTGTAAAATATTTATAGTCAGTCAAAACAAATCATGGAGCAGCTTCTGTCTCTGTGGCAGAGTGATGCTAACATGAGGTGATGTGGGATTCAAACAGAACAGAACCCATTTTCAGTGTGTGTGTGGATGGGTGTATTTATATACGACATGAAAAATCCCCATTATAGAGGGCATATCAGGATTGACCTTGTGCCTCCTTATGTAAGATCAAGAATGCTGGAGACATAGAAGTCATTATCTCAGGATGGAACAGAAGTTGGGAAAAGAAACTTCTGTGGGTGGGAATAAAGGTTGTCCATAAAAATCAGTGGTTAGTGCTTGATTATTTTTTATTTTATTTTATTTTTTACCTCACAAGAAAAAAACTAAATCTGCTGAACCAGGACTTCCTTCTCTTTTTAATGTTATTCCTCACTATGAAATAAAACAAGAGCAGGAAATGTCTCACAGTCTGCAAGTGCCACCATTCAAGAAAGAATTAAAACTCGGATAGATGGGTATGCTCATTCTCTATCCAAATGCATCAGTCCTTAGACACTGGCTATAACCCCTTCACACAAAAGAGACAAAACAGCTGAGTTTAAGTCTCTGCTGTTTGTGACTAGGAATTTAACCCTGTCTTGTAGATCTTCCAAGAGAAGTAAGCTTCAGAGGGATCAGAAAGGAAGCTGAAACAGATGTCTTCTAATGCAACAAAACTCTTTCAAGGAAACAAATGGCAACCTATGCTGGACCTACAGACTGTTGGAAACATATAGCCCATTATAAAGACTGCAACAGAGGGAACAGTTGGCCTCACATGAGGGATGGGGAAAGGAGGGTTGGATGCCAGAATGTAGAAAGGTGTAATTTACCCAAATGGTCAACTGAGAGCATCAGGTGAACCACCTCCCATGAAATTCTGAAGCCCATAGATGAGGGAGGAATTACTGCTAACAGGAATTGCAGTTCTCAGTCTGGAGCACACAGTGATGGAATCTTTTCCTATCACAGCTATTTTGGAGAAGTGGAGGAGCAGAGGAGGGGAAGGGAAGAGGAGAAGAAAGTGTAGGAGGGGACAAAAAAGAGGAGGAGACAGAAGAGGAAGAAGAGAGAGGAGGAAGGAGGAGAAAAAGAGAAGGAGGAGGAGGAGAAGAACAGCTTCAAGAAGGAAAACTGGGGAGACTGTTCAAGATAAAAATAGGGAAAATCGCCTCCTCTCCCCTCGAATCTTCTTTTCTTGGCACAAAATACGTGCCTCCTCTGAGATCTTCCCCATTCTGAACTAGGAAGAACAAATCTTGCACTAGGAAGAGGAAACGCAATAAAACCCAAGGAAGAAAAACAAATCCACTTTCAGGAAAATGATAAGAGGAGAGAAAATAGGATGCGCAGGAAAATGAAGGGGAGGGGAGCGAGCCCCTGGCTCATCAGGGAACGGCGGCTGCGGCTGCGGCTGCTGCCGATGCAGCTGGTGCTTTGATCGCGGGCTCCATCTGCGCCCGCCCGGCTCAGCAGGAGCAGCGCTTGCGCTTCCCGAGGCGACCCGCCCCGGAGAGACCGAAAGCGCCACCTTTCCCAGGCAGCCTCTCCCCGAGAGACGTCGGCGAGAGGCCCCGAGGCAGCTCAGCCTCCCCGCCCCCGCCGCCCCCTTTTCGTTTGAGGACACGGAGGAGAGGGAGGGAGGGGACTCCTCGGCCTTGCCCTCCAAAGAGGCAGAGAGCAGGAGGAGGCTGCGGCGGAGACCCCTCCCTCCCGGCTGGGCTGAAGCCTGAGAGTCAGGAGGCTCCGGGCTGGGTCCCTACGCCGTCTTGCGCCCGCCTTTTCCCATCCTATGGCGGATCAGGCTCGGGATTCCGCCTCCGAAGAGAAGGAAGGGGAGGCCGTTAAGGCGAAGGAAGGAAGGAAGGAAGGAAGGAAGGAAGGAAGGAAGGAAGAAAAATCCAAGTAGGACGGGGCTGGAGGAGCCGAACCCAACTTAGTGCGCAAGCGACAGGTTGGGGCTGTTTCTCTCTGCCCTCCCTCACTGTCCCGCACCAGGCTGCCCATTCACTGCCAGCAGCTCCCCCTGCCCCTCGGTCTCCGGCATAGCCCCCGAATCCGCCTTCTGCCCAGCCTCTGTTCGCCCCTCCTCCGGCCAAGCCCTCCTGCTCCACCCTCCGCAGAAGAAGAGGCGCCCGAGATGACAGGGTTGGGCCAGGGCGCACCGGGGAGATCGCCTCCTCTCCAAAGGGCTATTCTGGCTCCGATTAAAGACGGACCCGTGTGGGGTGAGGGCGCGCGTGTCTCGGATGTCCTGCTCGAGATTCTTCCCTTTGCAGCTCCAAGTTATCCCTCAGATTCGGGCATGCGGGCACAGAGAAACACGGATTCCATGGTGGAAATCATTCTCCCCCTTCCTCAGCTGCCCCCTCCCCCCACACAAAACAACGCAAAGTAAAACTAGGGGAAAGCTTATCATTGAGACTAACGGAATTTCAATCCTCTATGGAAAGGCTCACCGATTTCTATTGAGCTTTCAGTTGGGCGATTATCCCCCTGCATTTCCTTCCTGGGAAACCCGATTTGAAAAGGAGATGTTAGTGTTTATTTTAAAAAAAAACACCTTGGGTGGGGTAATCATCTCAGTAACTCTAGACAGTGAAGCCCAACTTGGAAGGGAAGGAGGATGGGGTGATTTTTAAATAAAACTACAACGCCCCACGGCCCGGACCATCGCGGGAAGCTTAAAGGCGCTGTGGAGACGCCGAGAGAGAGGAACGAAAACACACACGTGGAAGCAAAGCTTTGCGGCAACACACACACACACAGGGCAAGCCTTTAATCCGATTTTCTCCGCCCATTTCTGACGACTAGCGGGCTGCGCTCTGGCAGATCTCCCTCTTCAAACCTTTTTCCTCACGCTGATTCGGATGCTGAAACTGACCAGCTTGCCGGAGAAACTGACCGGCATCCAGGAGGATGGTTAGGATGGCTGATCGGTGGCAAGATAGATTCCTAACACGGCTTCCCTCTGAAACGCAACGATCTCATGATCCATTGTCTCTCCCTAGGTTTAGAGGATTCAGTCTTACATACACTCGGCTTTCCATGCTGTTCGCATTGATGGGCTGAGGATGCCCAAATAAGAAAGTGACACAGGTAAAGCCCTCACTTTTCGGTGACTTCCGACACCCCCCCCATTTTCATTGACCCAAGGGGGGCAGTTTCAAAGCAGAGCAGCTAATGACGTCAGTGGCAAGAACGACCCAGTTTTCCCCGAATTTCAGGCGCATCGCCCCCTTCTCCTTCCTGTGCCTTCCAGCCCCTGAATAACTCGGTCGAAGCTGGCGGGAGAGGGCAGTGGGTTCCGGGGAAATGCGTGGAGGAACGAGCGTGCCTTCTTCCTCATTCTCTGGGGGCTCCCTGGTAGAAGCCCCCCGAGGGAGGGAACCCCGGATAAAAAGGGAAGTGTCGAAGAGAAGGTGGGGGGAGAAGTGAGGAACAACCCGGGAACGGAGATGAGAACTGAGGGGTTGGGGAAAGGGCTGGATGGGCATTGAAGCACGGGAATCTGCCTCCTTTTAGCCTTGCAGGAGTGTCTTCACACATACACATCCCAAAGGGATGCCATCCTGAGAAGGGACAGGTGGTCTACTATCTCTTACATAACATTCAATAGCATCCCCACGGTGAATAGCGAGCCTCGCCTCCCCCGTAAGGGCCCGGTTCTCCCTTCCCACGTGCGGTCTTGCCACCTCCGGCGCCTCCCGCCCGCCCGCCTTCAGCCGGGCGCCCGCGCTCCTCCTCCTCCTCCTCCTCCGAAGCCCGGCGACGGCGGTGCCAGCCAGCCAGCGAGGCGCGCCCGTGGCCGGAGCGGGCCCCAACCACCTGCTGCTGCTGCTGCTGCCGCCGGAGGCGCGCCCGCGGAACTGCCCCCCCCGCCCGGCCGCTCGGCGGCGCCTACCTGGAAGAGGCGGAGGATGTTGGCGACCATGATGGAGACGGAGCTGCCGGAGGCGCCGACCACGCCGACCACCCGCTCGGGCTTGACGAAGACGGGCGGCTCGCCGTTGGTGCAGCGCACGTCGGAGGTGTCCTTCTGGATGAGCGCCTGGACGAAGGTGAGCGACTGCTCGAGCGCGTAGGTGTCCCGCGAGCAGGTGTCCAGGATGCGGGCGCCCAGGGTGACGTTGGGCAGCAGCTCCGGGTCGCTGTTGATCTGGTCCAGGGCGTAGAGCATGGCCTCCAGGCGGTGGATGCCCGTCTCCCGCTTGATGTCCCCGCACGGGCCCCCGCCGGACCCGCTCCCCACCCCGCCGCCGGACCCCCCTCCGCCTCCTGCTCCTCCTGCGCCGCCGCCGCCGCCGCCGCCGGGCCCCTTGGCGTGGACCGGGAAGAGGCCGCCCAGCGTGATGTCCCCCTCCAGGCGGATGGAGTGGGGCGCGTACATCTCCTGGCCCCGCGCCGCCCACAGCAGCGCCCCCAGCAGCCCCGCCACCAGCGCCCCGCCGGGCGGCAACTTCGCCCAACTCCGCCGCCGCCGCCCGCAGAGCCTCCCCGCCTGGAGCATGGCCGGCGCCCCAGCACCGCGCCCGCCCCAGCACCGGAGCCGCCCCGCACGAGAGCCGGCTGGTGAGCTGGCTGGCTGGCTGGCGGGCTGGCGGGCTGGCTCCTGCAGGCAGCCGGGGGTCCCGGGCGCCTCCCTGCCGCCGCCGCCTCTCCGAGAGGAGGATTCCCCCGAGGGGCGGGGAGAGGATCGGGAGGAGGGGGCAGCAGAGAGGGAGGGAGCGAAGGGGGGAGGGAGAAGGAGGGAGCCCCGCCGCTCCTCGCAGCCCTGCCGTCGGCGCGCTTCCCGGGCGCGATCCCCTCCGCGCCGCCGCTCGGCACTGCGCGAAGGAGAGGCTCGGCTGCCGCTTTAAACGCTCGCCCGGCGCTTCCCCGCCTCCCTCCCTCCCTCCCTGCCTCCCTCCCTCCCTCCTCCTCCTCCTCCTCCTCCAGCCTTGCCTGCCTGCCTGCTCGTTCCCTGCGCGGCGTCGTTACGCAGAGATGCGGGCGGAGGTAACGGCCGCCCGACCCGGGAAGCTTCGGCAAAGAAGAAACGAGGAACGCAGCGCAGCGCAGCGCCTTTCAGCACCACGGACAGAGGCAGGGCCCCCGGCCGGTGGGCAGCGGCTCCCACTCCCCGCTCGGTCCACCTTCCGCCTCCTGCTCGGAATCTCGGCAGCGGGCGCAGCAGAGAACACCGCCACGCCGGACTCGAAAGAAGACATCTGGGTCCACCTGTTATCCGCGGTTGAAAAGATGGTGGCCACCGTATTGCCCTGCTGGGACCCAGAGTTTCAGCCTCTTGCCTGGGAGGGTGACCAGCCTGTCGCCTACAAGGCGGGGGGGGGGTGGACGCTTTGCCCATTCATCTGACACTGCAGCACTCCGAAGATGTCTGACACTTAATTTGGGAAGAAACTTTCTTTGCCAGTTTTTAAGCTCGCTTGCACTAAAACTAGATTTTTAAATGCCAAATGCCCAAGTGGTTATCTGGAGTTGTTCCTGTGGGGTTCCTCTCTGTTGATAAAAGAGTGGTGATGTCTATTCCCTCTAGCATCATCTCCACACAGATTTTTAAAAAGCCTCAACCTCAAGAGTGGCTGGAAATAGTGTGTTGTCCCACGCTGATGACAGAGAGCAGGAAAAGGCCTGTGAACCCTAAGAGGAATAGTTACATTTTGCTCCAGGCACTGGCACCTGGGAGAGCAATTGACTGGAGGCCCATAAGGTCCCAAAGTTGGCTCAGAAGCTTGGTGGCCTCTCCCTAGTGTTGCCACTCTGAAAGAAGAGGAAGAATTGCTTTTTTTTTAAAAAAAAATGGAAGGCAGCAAAGAAAACTCTGTAAAGAAACCCCACAGGGCCAGCCCCAGACATCTTGCTCCCTAAGGCAGAGGGGCAAGGCTCGCCTCCTTTCCCAGTCAAGGGGTTTCAAAGGCAAAGCCAAGCAAATTGTGTAGGCAAAAAACCTCACAAGTACCTCCACTCCACTCTGGCCATAAAACCACAATATCTCCAAAACTGTTAGCTGAGGTGATGAGCCCACTTTCCCTTTACAGCAGGGCAGGGTCCGCCTGCAATGTAGAAGTGAACATTTGTCATATCTGAATTTCTTCTTAATCCTCTTCCCCTTGGGAAATACTGGTTTTAATGATTTGTATGCCACCTTGAGTCCCAATATTGGGGAAAAGCAGAATATAAATCATCATCACCACCACCACCACCACCACCGCCGCCATCACAACCGCCATCACCATCATCCAAAGAAATTCCCATGGCATCCTTATGCCTGTTCCTTAGTGATTCAGTGAAGCAGAACTGACATCCTCTGATTAGAAAAGTGCCTTATACTGAGCTGGACCAGTATTCAGTCCAGTATTGTCAACTCTGATTGGGAAAAGATCTCCAAGATTTCAGGCGGGATCCATTTCTAACCAAACCTGGAGATCTCGATAGTCATTTCCCATCC
The DNA here is from genome assembly GCA_948474755.1 of Ctenosaura bakeri. Taxonomy (NCBI): domain Eukaryota; kingdom Metazoa; phylum Chordata; class Lepidosauria; order Squamata; family Iguanidae; genus Ctenosaura; species Ctenosaura bakeri. Next base: position 223,749 of record CAOLHI010001899.1, read on the forward strand.
AAGCATTAACCAGGCCTGAAACCCTGCTGGGATCAGCTTTTTATGGAGGTGGGGGGTAGGTAGTCAGTTGGTTAGTACTGTTCAAACAAAATTAGAATGTCTTCCATTGGGAAGACACTGGGATTCACCAAAGTCTGGAAATACCCTACAATACAAGAAGTGTACATTTAATTTAATTTAATTTAATTTTACTTTTATCCCACCTCATTTTGTTTTCTTCTGGAATGCACTTGATTCTTAACATGCAAACACTTTTTTGCACACAGAGCATGTTAATATGCTGAGATATGTTAGAATCCTTATTTGCAGGGATCAGAAGATACTGCACAGTTCAAAAAATGGCAAAAACCCAGGTTTGGAGACATCACACATACATTACAAGCATGATTCATGTTTGGGTCAACCTGCCCCTAAAACTCATTTTTTCTCTGTATACCCCTCCCTCACTGCACAACATGGACATTTTCTAACTAGTAGAGAGTTGGGGAAGAAACAGAGAAGTGTACAGCTCTTTCCTTCTATATAGCTAGATACACAATAACAGGCATCATTTGGGACTTCCTGGGGGTCTTCCAGAGGTCTTGGAGAATGAAGCCACTGTTGAGCATAGAACTGTAGGGAAACAGCTGGATGCTTCTCTGTCATTCCCTTTGTTCTCCACTGGTCAGGAAATGGCTGTTTTCATGGGGGCAGATGCAGGAGAGTAAAGCAGAGAAAGGAAGGCTGGGGTGGGATGTTGGTTATTGTGCACTGTGTACAGAATGTCGATCTCCACAACAACAAAAAGTGAGTTACAATGGCATAAGTTGGACTTAATGCTATCATAGCTCACAAAAAGGATGCCAGTCAAAGGCAAGAGGGATAAAGACATTATTATCTAAAAGTAATTCTTCTTCTTTCTCTCAACCCCCATTTTGGGCCTTTCAATGCAAAGAGAGGAAAAAGGTTGGACAGCAGGGCTCACCATGGGATTTCAGCATACTGTCCAACCATACTGTACTACTTTTATCCTGCAAGATTGCTAAAATATGAGCTGGACCTCATATTTTGCTACTAATATATTCTTTTTTTTAAAAAAAAAATATTGTTTTATCATGAGAAATCCCAAACTATATAAAATTAAGACATATCCATATGTTGTCAAAATGAGCTGAAGGGGGATTCTGAAGCTAGTATATAGAATTTAAAAAGCATAACATTGCATATCATCAGTTTTCCAGGGAGAAGTATTCTTCAGCATGCTAAAGTACTGTATGTTCTTTATTATATCCTATTATAGCTTTATTATATCATATTCATATGTTGTTGTTGTTGTTGTGGTGCAGTGGTTGAATGCCGGTACTGCAGCCACAAGGTTGTGGGTTTAATCCTGCTGGGCTCCAGGTTGACTCAGCCTTCCATCCTTCCATAGGGTGGTAAAATGAGTACCCAGCTTGTTGGAGGCAATTAACTAAACACATCGTAAGCTGCTTAGAGAGCATTTAGCTGAAAAGCGGTATAGAAATACATATGCTATTGCTATTGCTATTTTATAAGGTATGGGCCTGAGGCAGTCTACGGAGTAGGACTCAATATTATAATAAGAAAATTTGGACCAGATTGGATAAAGGTGACTGTTAACCATAGCTTTAATGCAAAAACAGCAAGAGGTTCTCCCGGGCATAATTCACATGCTCCAATATAGAAACTCAATCCCAGTTCAGTAGCTATATAGGGTTAATTTGTATTAAAACTCTGACTATTGATTCAGTGCCTTTGATAGGTTATTTAACATTCAGACTAAAACCATGAGTGGAGTCAACATCTCATTGAAATGGAAGCCACTCACCACCTTCTAGAAATAGAGATGGATAAATCTGTAATTTTCACTGTCTCCCACATTTATATATTTATGGAGAAATTTGGGGATTTAAGGAAAATGTCTTATTTTTAAAAAAGTGCCAAACAGAATTCATAACCATCTGCACTAGTCATATTAAACAGGAACAGCTAGCCTTGGTATGGAGAGGATCCTGTTGCAACTCCTTGTCATAGAGCTGCTGAAAATGAGGAGCCTAACAGGGAAAAAGAAAGAAAGACAGTAGCAACTGTAATGCAGTCCAAACAGCATGGTTGAATGCATTGGGATTCTCAGCCTCTCAAATCAGTAAGTTTTGTTTCCTTCTACATTCGTTCATTGTATTCTTTGCATCACATGAATGAAGAATGAGTTCTTTACAAATTCTTATCAACCAAAATGCTCACACATATGTGATTGTAACACTGAAAACATCTTTATATGAATTACATACTCATTTGTCAATTTAACTAAATGTTATGTTTTACCAGGCTGGGAGTAGATCTCTAAAGTCTCAGAGGTCTTTCTGACATCTTGAAAGCAGACTATTTGAAGTATCCAGGCTTGGAGGGACAGGGGTTCCCTATCCAGTGGCATCACTAGGGTTGCTGTCACCCAGTGCAGTAACTCATGATGTCACCCCCATGCAACCTTTTCTATCCAGGAACTATAATTCCAGGGGTCCTCGTCTACTGCCATGGGGACCCACCCTCTGGGCATCCTGATCTACCCACCTGGTTCTGTGTGCACCAAAGCACTGGGGATCTCATCCAGTCATATGGAAAAAGAGGGTGGTTGTCCTACGTGAACCTATATGGAAGAGCAGAGAAAGAAAGCCATTTTGGTATCACCCCCTGCCCTCAGATGGTGTCACCCAGTGCAGTCCACACCCACACATCCCCCCTCCTGATGCCATTGTCGTTATCACTTCCAGTGAACAGTGGTGATTTCAGTGGAGTGATATGTCTCCTCCCATTTGTAGCTGGAACTTTAAAGGGATTATCTTAGGTATTGAACAACAATAACAACAGAGACAGATAAGACTAGAAACTGTTTGGATACCTACTTGAGTATTTTTAATTGTTCTTTGTTGTGTGACACAGTGCAGCCTTCTCTGTAAGAGAGGTTTTGGAGCTTAAGTCACCCTGAACATTAAATTCTCTTCATTCCTCAAAGTTTATCTCCATATCTTCCAACAGTTGGAATTATGATTTAAGGCTTGATCCTGGGGTACAACTCTCCAGATGTCATTGAACTGTAATTCCCAGCATTCCTCATGAATACTAGGCTATGGTGACTGGCAGTTTCAATCCAATAATATCATGAGGACTATATGATTGCCATGCTTGGTTTAAACCATGATCCTGGATATTGGGGGCTGTGGCAATAAGGGGCTTGACAACTGTTGTTCATAAGGGAGTGAAAGGTATTTGGTGTATGCTTAGAGATATCCATTTCTCCAAATATCCATCCTGAAGCAAAGGGGTTTTGAAAAAAGAGTTAGAGATAGATATGAGATTCAGCATTTCTGTTCTTGCTTTATTTTTCTTTGTCTGCCAGGTCTCTCCTAACTCAACCTCTGCCTGAACAAGTTCCTCTCAGCTAACTGAGCAGACAATCCAAAAATAGTATAGATCACATGCAAATTCTCTGCCCAGTGCTCTCACTCATCACTGCTGCCATTAGGGGAGAGTGGAAGCAAATAAGAAAGAAGGGAATGGGCTCAGCTAAGAAGACAGCAGAGAAAGAGAGTAGCCCATAGGAGATAAACTGGTACACTATTCCCTCACCTGTCTCTAAGGCAGTAATTAGATGACGTTTTCTATACACATCTCCTTATAATTTTGTATAAGCATAAAGGCTAGTGGCATGCTAGTTATCAAGTAAAAAGTTAGAAATTCAGGGGAAGGTCCAGATATATCTTGAGAGAACACCCCCTCCAACTTTCTTTCATCTTGTTTGTTTGTCATCCCTATGTTGGGAGAGTGGACATGATTGGCAGCTCTGCTCTCCAGTACATAAGAGTCCCTGAGTTCATCTCCTCCAGCCACCCAGTACTATATGTTGAGAAAGAACATAGATCAGGGCTTGTCATGGAGGAGTCTAGAGGCTTCCCAAAATGAGAGAAACCAGAGAAAAGAAAAATGTTGCTAGTGGAACTGGAGCCCAATTTGAGACTTAATTTGAACAAGGCATGTACAAATACATCCTTGATTTTCAGTGTCAGGGCTCAAGCTCAACCATTAGCTATTTGTAGTTCCTTCGGGAATTCAGGAACACAGTGATGCTACTATAAGGTAGAGTGGAGTGACTACCCCAAACAGCAGATTCTGGAGGCAAGCAGCAATGATGCCATCCTGGATATTCTTCACAAATCCTCTGTCCTTCATTCTCCCTCTCTTGGGGCTCTATATGCAATACAACCTGCCCTGCCCTCTGCAACAACTATGCTTTCCCCAGGAATGGTGGAAGATACCACAGCATTAGTCATGTCAAAAGTAAAGTTCAAAGATCTCATTCTCATTCTTTTCTGCAGATGGCAATGTCATCTTGTCTTGTGCCCTGGACACCAAAATATTTTGAGATAGCCCAGGGCTAGAGAAACAGTGTTTTCAGATTGACACAAAATGTTATCCTACCTCTACAGGTGGCATTCTTAGTGGAACTACACTCCAGCTAGCCATCCACTGATCCCTGGACTTATTGGAGAGCTGTTGCAGCCATACATACCCATAGTCATTCCATGTCTGGTTGAGAGCAGGGGGTGGGATTGGAGAAGCACCTGATTATGGCTCCATAGCCAGGCATGAAATGATTACATCCTCCACTGAGGTCTGCCAGGGTGATCCAGAGATCTCAGCAGATAATATACTCATTTTGTGTCTATGTCCCATAGCCTGAGACTTCTCTGATCCCTCTCTCTACCAGGCACAGACTGGCCATGGAGCTCTGTGTGCTCTTGTAGCTGTGCAGTAAGTCCAGGGTGGCTTCAGTCATTGTAGAGGGAAGAAAGGAATAACAATTTCCATCTTGAACTAATAACAACAACAACAACAACAACAACAGCAGCAGTAGTAGTAGTAAAAGTAGTAATAGTAACAATAGTAAGTAGTAGTAAGTAGCAGGAAAGGAGATTCCACCTTCCTGACGGTCAGGGCTGTCCAGCAGTGGAATATGCTGCCTCGGAGTGTAGTAGAGTCTCCTTCTTTGGAGGTTTTTAAGGCTGGATGGCCATCTGTCAGGAGTGCTTTGAGAGTGTTCCTGCAAGGCAGGAGGTTGAACTGGGTGGCCCCTGTGGTCTCTTCCAACTCTATATTTCTATGATTATATTCTATGATTCTATGTAATAGTAGTGAAAAATACCCAAGTGTAATGAGGACTAACAGGAGGCCAGCCTATATGTATTAAACCTTCATGATTGCTCACTATCCAGCACAATACAAAATAGTTATGCCTCTGTTATGCCATAGCTAGATCTAGTCTACTAGCCAGAAAGCATCAGCTATTGAGCAGCATAGAAATGCAATAAAGACAATAATTCATTTTAGCCGTTTATTTTATATGGAGAAAGGGAGAAGGTGACATCCAGGGAGATTTTGCAACTGTTCAGCATGCTGACCCCTTCTTTTGAAGCAGTGTGCAAAGAAATTCCAAACACTGCTGCCTGGTGCTTGCATTCCCAAACAGACCACATCTTCTGAATGTAGAATTTTAATGTAAAGTGGCAAATCTGCTTTTATGAATGCTATCGTTCCTTAGGTCTGGTAATCCTGGGTGATTGGGAGCTAATGGTTAGATATATATTCTCCTGATAGCTGAGAATAGCTCCAACTTCTGGAATATAATATTCATTGGAATTTTGGAAGCTTTTATCCTCCAGCATGTGGTGAGGGAGAGGGAACAGAAAATGGCCTGAAGAGAGTCATGCAATTTCAATTAGAGAAGGAAAAGTGACAGCAAATAGGCTGAACATGAAGCACCTTGGGGTATATGGGCTTAAAATGCCAATACGTGGACGAACATACCAGTTTATTCACTTGTACGATGCAGTCGTGGCTTCCATTCTATTTCAGCTCATGGTCCTATCAGTCAGAATGGATCTATGACTAACAGTTGCCTTGGGATGTGTCCCATGGCAGTGAAAGAGGTTGGATAACATGTAAAACACAGATACGACTTCCAGTTTATCTTACTCTGTGAACTAATTCAGGCTACTCTCTGCTGTTAAGCAAAGGGATACAACCATCTCACATCCTTAATGCTAGGGAGCCGCAGTAAATATTCCTCTTTTTTTTCTTTTTAAACTACATTAAAAACTTTCTTTACACATAATATTGCATATGACAAATGTACATCAGCAATCACAAAATAAAGGGAAAAAATGAAACGAAACAAAAAACAGATAAAATAAAATATAGTAAAATGAGTTGATTAGTCAAATCATTATGTGCTTTCAAGTTGACTTCAACTTATTGGCAAACATATCCTAGTGTTTTCTTGACCAATTTTATTCAGAGGAAGTTTGCCATTGCCTTTCTCTTAGGCTGAGAGAGTGTGGCTTGACCAACATCACCCAGTGCATTTCCATACATTGCAAGGAATTAAAGAAAAATGTCTCCATTGTGTGGTTCTGTTTTACCTCATGTTTCCTTTTCCTGTTAATATTGTTTGTAATATCATTTTATACTACATCTATTTCACAAAACTGGGACTTGAGGTGGCTTACAAATTAAAATATTCATCTATGTTTCTATTCTTTTACTTGTAAGCTACCCTGAGCTTGCACAACATAGGCAGGGCATAGATCTTGCACAACATAGGCAGGATATAGATCTTTTAATAAATGAATAAGTAATAAAATACATTTGTTCATCTCTACTGAAAAACACCTGTGCGTGCCATATGACCCATCTTAATTCCCTAATATGGCCTGCTGCTGTCAGATGCAGTGACGGATGCTGTCTCATAGAAGATCTGGAAGTAAAGGTGCATTTGTCTGTGCTACTCAGTTATAAAAGTTTTATTTAACTTTCATGGCTCCATCCTACGGAGCCATGGGATTTGTAGTTCGGTGAGGTCTTTAGAATTTTCTGCTGAGGAACAGAGAATTCTAACGACATGATAAAACTACAAATTTCCACAGAATGGAATTATGACAATTAAAGGGCCATGAAACTCCCATAAATGTGTAGTGATAATACACCCTCTGATTTAACTGGCAGTCAAGTGAGGTTCTGTATGTGGAATGAAGGAGGAGATGCCATCTTGCCATTTGCTTCAGCTGGCAAAATGTCTTAGACTGGACTTGGCCAGATCATCCTGCATGTTCTTTGTCCCATTCTAGGAGGAGCCTTAAAAGGACAGGATAATATCCCATCTTTTTTAATCAGGATTTTTAGAGGATTTATTCGATATCCCAGCTAAAACAAATGGGTAAAAGCACAATCATCACTATTTATTTGAGGGAGAACCTATGTTCACCACTGAACTTTCTAGTTCTGTCCTTCCTTTCATTGTCCTCTATACCAATATCTGCTCCTCTGTTTCACTTTAAGGATCAGATTCAGTGTCTACTATCTGTGTCAAAAGGCAAGTACAGAATGGTTTAGGAGCACAACACATCTGACTCTGGATATTCCAAGCATGATACAAGATTGCTGGGAGTTTAAACATAAATAATTAAATTAAATTAAATAGGTCAGAGCAGGACAGCCTCAGCGAACTTTGACAGTGCCATCTGTGCAAAGATTCTGCATTTCTTTGCTGACATTCAAGAGTGAAGAACAAATTGAACTGCCCGGTGTGTGCAACAGCCATGCAAAGGGGAGGAGGGAAGAAGCAAGGTAAAGGCATGTCTACCCATGTCTATTCCATTTGGTTTTACTGACAATTTGAATATAGTTTTCTGAGTTCAATACTGCTGTGAAATCACAGTTTTCCCTCATTGTTTCTCTCAGTCTTTTTCTCTCTCAAAGCACAGCGCTTACTTGCAGCCTGCTGAAAGACAACTACAGCCCTGTGGAATGACACAATGACATTGCAGGGGTACAGCCTTTTGCAATACAGCTGGGGCTGTTGTCTTTAGAAACAGCACACGATATAGCATGGATTGATTGAGAAGGCTCTTCAAATGTTGATTTTTCCTCACCTGAACAGCTATTGGTGGAACAGCTCTCATGCTTGGAGCATCTGTTCCTTTAGAGAAACCAATGCCAAAAGACTTTCCTCTCACAGTAAGCACTCTGACCATGTTCTCTGTCCCTTGGCTAAACATGAGCTGCACTACCTGGGCTTTCTGATGACATTCACTCAACAAAGAAGAAGAAAAGAGGAGCTAACAAACCAGGAATACGGGTACATCTCAAAGCAAGTGTATACTGACATTACACAATCAACCCAGGGAAACTTAGCCAGGGGAAAAGCTGGCTTGATTCTGTGTCTTGAAGTTGCCTAGAAGCACAGTGGCAGGTTTTATGGTCTCTCCCACCTACAAAGAAGAAGAGTAATTCAACTAAACCAATAACAGCACAATAAACAGAGATCATTCTTGCATAAAAGCATGTCTGAAAAGAATTTCCTTGTACTGACACCTAAACCTGCTAAACCTCCTCTATGCAAGTCTTCTATAGCAACATTTCAGGCCCTTGAAAAAGGGATCTGAAGATACACACAGACAAACAATGTGTGAACAGAAAAACGAGTACCTTTCAAAAATGCATACTACAAACACACTCTAGTTCAACCATATTTGTTTAGAAGAAGGTGAGGGAAGGCCTAGAACTAGAATGATGCTTTCCTGGTCTCAGCATATGTTCTTCTGCAATATGGTTGCCCAGACTGTGCAGCCTCTGTGAAGTAAATCAAATCTCAACTTTATTCTGGGCCTAAACAACAGCAACTGAAAAGGGAGATGGAAGAATAGTGAGATGTGTGTGTGTGTATGTGTTTGTAAAGGAGGTGGGGAGAGAAGAAAACGAGGCCCTCCAGACTGCAGAATAGGATATCTAAGAAGAATCTGGGGAAGAGATTTGCTATAGCAAACAATCAGACATGACAAAAAGTGTGGGACCAGATCAGTTGCTAATAGGTCTGTATTGAAAAAGTGAGTCAGTTATAATTAGAACTGATAATGTGTAATATATAAGAGAAGTTCCCAGATAGGGGAGAAGATATGAAAACTAAATTTGTAAATAATATCTGCAGTTTGAAGAATCTGCACAGACATGCATGCATTAGTAAGAAGGAATAAATGTTGCCCATTCTCTGAAATGGTATGGATTACAGTGGTCCCTCCACATTTGTGAGGGTTCTGGATGCAGAACCATCACAAAAGTGGAAAAACCATGAATAACCCATCCCCCTGTGATTCCCCCCCATTCCTCCCCTAAGCAATCCACTCCCATTCCTTTGCCTCCCGCCCTGGTGTTTCCCGGAGGAAGAAAAAAAACAAGTTAAAGGGCTTATCAGTACTTTCCCCTCAAAGGGAGAAGAGTGGAGTTCTGCCATTCTAGATACTTCCATTGGCCATCTTGAGAAAGGAGGAGTAGGAGCAAAGAGAGCACCTGACCAACCTACAGCCATTACACAGCAGAATGTGCAGGCAGATGGAAGAGAGGGCACACGTCCAGCAGTGGGAGGAAGGCTTTGCTTAATCCAAAAGGAAAAAGAAATCATCCATTTTAAAAACAAGACTTGCAAGCCTGGGGTAAGGAACGCAAAGGATTGGGAGGAGGAGAATGACGGGGGATGCAAGCATGTGCCTTGTGAATAATCAAATTTATGAAGGTCAAATCCACAAATGTGGAGGAAAGACTGTAGATGAAAAATGAGAAAAGGAGGAAATCCATGGCAATAGACTTGCCAGATGCACAGTTCCCTAGGCTGCTCCCAGAAAAGCTATATAGGCCTTTACATGATGCCATGAGCATGTTTATCAAAATCACTTCTTTTCTATCACATTCTGCCCAGAATGTACACCACACCTCCATTGTGCTGACTGTATCAAATATTATACTTCTTAAATGGCTTTAATGATAAACCATATCTCTCAACAGTACAACAAAATCCATCATATTCCAGTCCTCAGGACACTCTGTATTGTCTCTTGTTGAGGTTAATTTACATATTACTATAAATAGAAACAACATCATCTGATACTATGATACAGCATATTTTCTTGCACAGATCAATGACTCCAAGCAAAACCAATTTTCACCTAAGAAAACACAAAATGCACCATCTGCAGGTGTATCTTATTGGCACTGGGCCATCCTAACTGTAATCAATATTCTTTCATTAAAAACTTGGTATCTTTCAAAAGACATTGAATGCACACAATGGGCATACTTGCGTGTTATCAATCTCTGTATTCCTGCCCATGCAGGCTATGAAATGGCTCTGACTCATGAGGATATGACTTCACTCATTTGTTTAGTTTGTGAGAATTATGTTGTGTTCCGTTTTTAACTTTAAGAACTCCAGAGCTTAAGAACTCTCTGCCTATAGTCCAACAGCCAGTTACCTGGAAGAAAGCCCCACTGAATTCAATAAGACTGACTTCTGGGTACACACATCTTGGACTGCATTATCCAATTGCCCACCATATCTAACGGCACAATGCTATATATTAAGGAACATAAGTATCATTGAGTGCAGCGGGCTTTAGTCTCAGGTAAGCTGGTGTACATCCTAAAGCACAGGTACTGTCTGCCAGTTTGGATCATCTATAGAGTCTCTTTACTCTGCATGCTCACCTTCTGATGTCAGTCATAGGTTCCCTTCTGGGGGGTTGGGGGAGAAAACTCTATGATAGGGATAGGCACGTTATAAGATCAACATTCTTACCTGTCTCCCCCAATTCCCTGGTCCATGTATTCTTGCTTGGCTCTGAATTCCATGCTTGGCTATATTGCTCTTCATTTTTTCCCCCTAATCTTTATATTTGCTCCCCCACACACATGTGCCTATAGCACAAGCCTTGCTTGAACACCTCCCTCTAAATATATATTTAACAGTGTTGTTTTTTTTTCCCTCAGGAACTTGGAAAGTAGAATTTTGCTATGCACATTTTTTCTATATACACATTTGTGGGGGGTTTTAAAAAACTTTTTTATTATATCAAACCAGAAATGACAATAAAATCACACTCATAAGAAGTACAACGGTGTCAGAAGAAACAAATCAGTACAATAGAGCAATACTACTATGCTTTGTGATATATCAATTTTACCCATTTTTATTACATATATGGATATGGATCAATGGAAACTTTTACCCTTGTCAAATCAAAATAGATTTTCCCTGTATTTCAAATGTTGTTGCTGTGGGCTCCATGGTTATGGTGTCTGAAATGGTATCTAAATGGTGTCTGAAACCATTCAGTACTGTGCATTCCAGACTACAGATGGCGTCTATTCTACAGACACTTAAGGAAACATGGACCAAGCCAAGCCTGCAGAATTACAGACCCAAATTACACACCTTGCTCATCCCAGTTCTAAGATCATGACATTCAGTGCAGGGCCTATTTATTAATAGAGAAACAGAAAGGTTTGCAAACAGAAAACAAGAGTCAATATACATAATGTATAATCAAGAGCAAAAGAAAGAAATTTGCTGTGACTCTAACCTCACTATGCAGTAATCACCTACCCCCAAAGTGAAAAATTCCAAGTTGGCAGTGAGTATAAGCTCTCTCCCTTCCCTTCCCATTCAGCCCTACATAAAGGATCAAATTCTGGACTGACAGTTCATCAGGCCCAGCTGCTAAACCTACAAGATCATTTTATACAGACTCTACAGATTGTAATGTATAATCATGGATTTTCAAAAATTATGATTCCATTTATCAGTTATACATATATTCCCCCTTTTCCCCCCATTATTTTCCAGTAAATGCGTGGATGGAAGGCAGGCTGGTCATGTCTCTGTACCCTCATCATAAGGCTTTCTCTGATGTGTCACCTGGCCTATGAAATGCCCTCTTTCTACAGGCTCAACTTACTGCAATACTGGCTTCTTTCTGCTACTAGGTTAAAACATGGCTTTCTAAAAATCAAACACCTTGGGGTCTATTTTGCCCACAACTGTAAAGATTTTAAACTGTTATAATTGTTTTAATTGTGAAATTGTTTGATATGTTTTAGACTGCTTGAACTAGTCCTCATTGTTTTAAATCACACTCTTCTCAATTATTTTAAATCAATTTTATATATATGCCACCCTGAGATTATATGAAAGAACATAACATATTTGAAGAAATAAATAAAAGGTAGGAAGAATCATACTTTTTCAATTGCCTTGAAGAAGACATGGAGTCTTAAGGAGTGTCATGACTTTCCAATCCCTGGTGTACAATATAGTGGGTTGTATTTGATATGAAATGTCATCCATCTATTCTCTACACCCCAGTAAAAGATGGGGTGGAGAATGTACTTTTTCTTTTGACCATAGTTGGTTGCCTTTTCCCTTCTTAACCACTAGTGATGGCAAATGGAAGGTAAAATCTTAACTGAACCTTCCATGTCTCCAGTTGTTGAGGAACCGTAAACTGAGATTCTCACTCATAGCCTGATATAGCATCCTAAATCACAAGCCAGTTGAATGTGCCTTAAGATTTGAAAACTGAGAAGTAATGCTAACTTGATCCACATTTTCTTTGACATTGGTATTTATGTGCCAATTATTCATGTAACCACTCTCACAGTCCATTCCACAACACAAAGAAATGCACAGACACTATCTTCAATGGATAGCCATGTCACTGAACAACACTAATAGATGAACTAGATATTAACTCCATATATATTCTGCATATTTTCAATAGACTCATCAACTATTTATCTGTGTATGGTCCTAATGCTTCTGTCTGTCTGTGTCAATAGAGAGACTTTTATGCAGAGAACAGAAGAGAAAGAGCTCATTCTCCTCTTTTGTTGTAGCAAAAATTAAAGGACATTATATTCCTCTTTCTTGATGTATTCATCAGGAATGAATACGTCATCTGTTCAGGCATATGTGTCATCACAAGGTAAACCTGGAATGAAACTTCAGACCTTGAAGTCCATCCCCCCAAAACTGACCTTTGTCTTTAAAACTTGGTCTACAGGATTATATTCTGTGAAGCAATGAGGCCTGACCACACAGTCAAAGAGAATGCATTTCCAGGTAAAGCGAATTAAGAGAACTACATTTTTATTATAACAATGAGATAGACTATAAATGATTTGCAATAAATCAATGAATATATGTAAACAAACTAATTCAAAGACATCAATATACAGATGCTCTAGTTCTCTTATGTCTTTACTGAAAAACCTAACTAGTTGTGCCATCTTCCCACCCCCAAATATGTAATAGAGGCAAAATGGCACCAGACACTCAATGGCTGTTGGGAAAAATATACCAAAGCAGAGAAACCAGACCTTAATTTGGAGTGGTGTGTGTCCATGTTCTGAGGGCTTCTCATGTGGCTGACTCTGGGGAGGAGAAAAACCATGGTTCTGCCTAACAGAACAAAAAAGGCTGGGGAATGGAAGAAGGCTCATAATAAGAGAGAGAAAGAATATAGATTCCATGAACATCTATGAAGGGACACTTAAACAAGGAAAGAAGAGATAAAGGATAGAGACATAAAGGTCAGGAGAAGTGGAATTTGGGGGTAGAGAATGAGTTTTGGGAAAGTACAGAAAAGGAACAAGGGGGTGAAAAGGGAAAGAGAGAGAGAGAGACGAACTTTCAAGCATATTTAGCAGTCTTGAGGTGCTAGTGCATTGTCTTTAGAAAGTCCATTATTTACTCTGTTTATTACCTATTGTGTCACTAATATGGAGAAGGAAGTCCACTTGCTTTAACTTCATTAAAGAATTGTAATTTCCTCTGAAGGCATTTCCCAGTAGTATGTGTCACCACTTCTTTAATTATGCAACCACTCTATCTCAGTCTTATATCTGCTTTTTCATAGCCAGTTAAAGGGAAGAGGGTTGTAAGCAAGCTTCTAATGGATCCAGAGCTGTGTTATTTCTACTGGGGATTCTGGAAATTATGTAGGACAGAATGTAATGGAAGAAAATCAAGACACCATACTGTTGCATAACTGGTCATATTGGATCCACTCTATAAAGATCCATAGAGATGCAGTACATGGTGGTAGGTTGTCTCCTTCAGCATTCTTCTGCAATGACAGCCAGGCGTAGAGGGAGTTTTGAAGTCTTTCTGTGCGATCTTTTATTAGCTATATAGAGTCTGCATTCAAATTGCTCAGGAGCCACAAGTGTTTCATCACAAGAACATTTTTTTTTTTAGCCCAAAGTCTGAAGCACACAAAATAGCTGTGTCTCAGAGGTCAGGAGGGATTTGAAGTTGGCCTCTGTCAGAAAATATTCTGGTTGTTTCAAAACCAGTGAATACAAGATAGCCATGAAGAGGCATGGCTGTTTCCTTTCTCCCTAGGGCCCAATATAGGGACTGAGTTTCCACAGTATGCTTTTAAGAGTCCATTCCTGCCTGGAGAGTAGCGGAGATCAATCCAACAGCAACAACAGAGAGTCTGTGTAGGTTATCTGTGTCCAGTACTTCTGAAGGAGAATTTCACTGACTTCATCAGTCATTGTGTTAGCTTCCTGCTGGTTGTGCTGATGGAGTCTTTCAGATGGTTTGCCATGTTGCAGTGTGCTGTGATTCTTGACACAGTCACAAACTCTGTGTCATGGTGTTTTCTGAGAAGTACAATAGACACATAGTTAGTGCAGGCTATGTTTTCCATATAAGAGAGGAAATGACTCAGTGTGATTTCATGGATAATTGTGCTATGGGTCAGGTGGGATTGTACCTCACTGTTCCCTGTGTCCTTTCCCTTCATCTTTAAAGATCATTGCACAGTCTCGTGAAATATCAGTCTCAGTTTATGGGAACAATTGGATAGCTCAAAAAGATTTGCTACAATACTTCCGGTAAAGTCCTGCCAAATGCTTTTTGTGATCATTGATCTCTTTTGTATTAGCATACGATTCCATCCAATAGTGTGATCCTTTTCAGGGAAGGTACATGCATGGGAACAAGCAGAGTTTAGAGGAAAAAAATCTTTGTGAATACTAGAACTTCTAGAATCCTGTCAGCATGGAGAGTGGTTCTGGATGCGGTAGTTCCATAAAGTAACCTTTCCAAGCTCTGAAGCCATATTAGACATCTACTGGTTAGTTCATGGCTTTCACAAGTTCATCGAAGGAATGTATGGCTTTGGCTTGTGTAATGGAAGTCACACATGCCTCTGCGATAAGTACATAGTCAAATTTTTAAGAGAATGATGAAATTAGCTAGAAAATAACTCTCTTCTTGGAGTTCAAGAATGTTGTCCTTGATCTAAATCTTGTGTTTTGTGGACTCTTGAAATAGCTTCAAGAAGACCTTTTTCACTGGGGTCAGAATGGCTGCTGTGATTATTCTTTCATAAGTAAACTTTCCATACAACTTTGCCCCAATGAAGCTCCTCTTAACAATGCCATCCTGGAAATTTCCTGGCATCACCACTTTGTTCTGACATTGAAAACCTCATTTAACTTTCCTTAATCACTTCAGTACTAATGAACACTCCTGCATTTAGTCCCTCTGTGATTTTATGTTAGCGTTCCCCCACCCCTGCTTGTCTTCTACACCACTAGATCCTCCAACCATCTTTGGCTGAACCATAGCATTTCTGTTATGACTAGAAATCTACCAGAAACTGAACAATGTCAGTTATTACCCCTAAACTTGTTATGAAATTTGGGATCTACTAAATATTTGATGAATGAAATACCCTGTCTGTCACAACATTACTTGCATGATGTGCACTAAAACCCTCAAAATAACCCAAGTAATGCCCAGTTGACCTCACTTCCCGTGTGATTTACCATTGGAAAACTAGTCATTCTTCCTGTTCTACAAGAATCCTACCACAGCATATTTGTTTCAAACCTGTCAATTCACAGTCCTATATACAGTTGTTTTTCCTAACCAGAATAGCTAATTACTGATTTACCTATGCATTGCAAAATGGTTAATTCAACAATTGATTGAGTGGTTCTACTCTAATTGGAAATAAGCAACAGGATCCCAGTCATCATTTGATTATCATGGCTGTACTAAACATAAAAAGATACATGTCCATAAACAATAAATGAGTGGTTTCATTTTTTCAAACAACAACCCAAAATAGGGGAGTAGGTATGTCAAATACATCTATATTCTTCTATATAGCCTACTGTTCAGTAAAACACTTGTAGCTTATTTATAACATTTCACACACATGGAACTGTATAACACTAGACTATCAATCACATACCTCCTTTGATGAGAAAGAGGGTAGTCTTTGAAAATGGGAAATTAAGAGAAACAAATTACTAAATAGCTGCCAAACTTACAGATTTTTCTTCAAAGTATCAACAATTAACTCTTCCAATAAAATATGTTACAATTCCATGTACACAGCACCATTAAATACGGCACACCAGTGCTCATTATATTACAAAGGGGGGAAACCAAATATATATAGAACTGTTGATGAGAATCCAAATACCCTTAAAGTATAGGCACTGTTATCATTGTCACTATCTAAGATCAAAAGACAAGAAGTGAGCTTCTTCCATTGTCATTGTCACCATCCTTATCATTACAACTGCCACTATCATAATAATTATAAAACCCGGAAATGTTAGTCAGCATCACTACTTCTGTATTATAAACAGGAGACCTGAGTCTTTGAAAGACTAGGTTGTGTAAACAAGGCCTCCTAGTGAGTTCATGGCTGAAGAGAGACTAGATCACACATTCTTCCACAGTATGTTACTATATAAACTCATAAGTGTTGTGAAGCCTATGGTGATACTGGACATGGGTACTGGAATCCGAGTAAAATGTATGGATTCAAACACAACAAACCCCATTTTCAGCATGTCTGTGCTCTTGGTTATTGCATGAAGAATTCTCACTGAAGAGGAAATGAAGTTAGAACTAGTCAAGCTTGCCTTTGTGTCATCTTATGTAAAATCAGAAATTCTGGAGGCATAGAGGACATTGTCTCATTATTCCTCAGGATGCAGGAGAAGATGGAAGATGAACTTGTTGTGGGAGTGAAGGTTCTCTGTAAAAACCAGCAGCTGGTGTTTCCTTTCCCTTTATTTTGTTTTACGAACTTGGAATAAATTGGGGTGGTGAAACCTAAAACAAATGCTTCTGAACCAAGACTTCCTTCTCAATTTTAATGTTAACTCTCACTTTGAAATGAAATGGAGCAGAAGATTTCCTACATAAATATGGTGCTTCTAAATGCTGTCATCCTTCAACAACCATAGGAATCTTAAATTAGTTTGCATAGTCAGCTCTCCAACTAGATCTTCCACTCTCTTTCTCTCTCTATCCCCCCCCCTCTCTGGAAGCTGTAAGAATTAACATTTATGCCATTCTGAATAGAATCAGCCTATTACATTCAAGCTACAACTATTGCAGTGTCCACTCATCATCAGTTGAGAGAGATGCCTGATGTTGACATTCCAAACTCTGTTGCATCCAGCATTTACTCGATACAGTCACAGCTTTTTGATTCTCCTTTGACTGCCTTGACTTCCTCTTATGTTATGCTGGGATATGTAGTTTTAGGAAGTAATTAGAATTTTCTCTCCAATGCCTTACCAAGTTATAAATCCCAGGATTCCAAAGGATGCAGCTATTGTAGTTAAAGTGGTATCCAGGTGCTATAATTATGTGGTATGAAAGAGAAAGAGTATAAGAGATACTTAAAGTTGGATCTCACAGAATACAAGCAACTTCTTTAACTGGAAGAAGTGTGCCATGACTGCAAGATATATATCAACAATACCATTCTTTCCTTCCAGTATTGGCATTCTGCCATTCCTCACACTCCACCAATTTCTTATCCTCCTTCCACACAAACAAACACATGTTATGGTCAAATTTGGAGCTAAACCCAGGACTCAATTGTAGTTGGATACTCAAATATCCAACTGTATTAGAGTTTGCCATGGAGCTGAGCTGTTGGTGCCAGAAATACGTTTATTAAATATAAACAGTAAGTTGATTAAATATAATACGCTTAGAATGAAAAGAAAAAACGTGTCTTTCGATCTCATGATGGCCAAAAAAGCATTAGGGAAGACAACCTAAGACATTAATCCAACTGTGTAAAGACAAATGAGCAGCAGTACAATCTTCTTTAGCGGGAGGACTGAAGTAAATGATTGAGGCTGTCCAGGGTGCTGAACCTCCATTAGTAAGTCCTTCCCTTTCAGATTTCTGCTGTGATACTAGGAAACTGGGGAGCAGACACATAGTGGTCTGTGGAACATTGAGAGATAACTATGTAGGGAACAAAAGTCAACAAACTCAGCTCCATATTTTGCAGAACACTAAGACAGGCAGGTGAGGGAGAAGAGAAAGAGAGAGACATTCCTCCCTCCTACTAACAAGAGAATTGCTGGTGGTCCCATCTGTGCTCACCCTGCTCAACAGGAGCAGCACTTGCGCTTCCAGAGGCGACTTGCCATGGAGAGACAGAAAGCCCACTTTTTCCAGACAGCTTTTCTCGGAGAGACGCCGGGGAGGGGACCGAAGGCCGTGCAAAGCCAGCTCAGACCCTCCCCGCGCCCCTTTTTTGCTTCGGAAAGAGGGACTCCGACGTCTTCGCCCTCCGAAGACGCAGAACGCAAGAGGAGGCCTCCGCGGAGACCTCTCCCTCCCTGCCGGGCGGGAGCCTCAGAACCAGGCTGCGCCGGGCTAGGTCCCCACGTCGTCTTTCGCAGGCCTCCTCCCCGCCCCTGGTGGCTGAGGCTCTGGATTCCCCCACAGAGGAGAAGTGGGTCATCAAGGCAAAGGGAAAGGGGCACCACGGAAGGAAGGAAGGAAGGAAGGAAGGAAGGAAGGAAGGAAGGAAGGAAGGAAGGAGCGACAATCCAAGTGGGACAAGGCTGGAGGGGCCGAGCCCAACTTTAGTGGGCAAGTGACAGGTTGCAGATGAGCCTCTCCATTCTTTCGCACCCGCCCGGACCAAGCTATCCATTCACCCACCAGCAACCCCCCTCCTCTCTCTCTCTCTGCAATAGCTCCGAAATCCGCCCTCTGTCCAGCACCCCCTTCGGCGCTTCCTCCGGCCAAGCCCTCCTGCTCCACCCCCCCCCCGCCTACGGGGAGGCGCCCAAGATAACAGGGTTGGGCCAGGACGCACTGGAGAGATCACCTCCCTTCCCATCTCTCTCTTAGCTTTTTTCTAGTGCAGTTATAGACACTGTTCCTTCCTTCCTTCGTAACATCTGACACTGCCTGTTTCTTCTGCTGTTCTATTCGGAACTTCCTCAGGGTTCAAGGTTATAAATCAGCCTTTAGAAAAAAACAGGGCGGGGGGAAACCAGAAAAGAACATTCACGATAGAACTCATCATGCCACCTGAAGTATTAAAAAAAGAGAGAGAGAGAGAGGGGACACCAAATTTTCAGTTTTCTTTGGGAGTCATTAAATCTCTGGGATTCGTCTCCCATCACCACTAGATACAGAGGCCTCTACATTTTATTCAACCAAGATTCTCTGCCCTTGGACCTTTGTCAAAGGATCTTCACGCACTTCAAAAGCAAGTCCTCGTTGCCACCGTTGTTGGTGGGGATTTTTCACCTCTAGCTATCGAAGTCCAACTTTAGTGCCAAAGTCACACTTGCTAACTAAGGCGAATTGCGTCTGTGCTTTCCAGTCTGAAGGAGGAGGTGCAGCTCAGGCAAAGAGGCAACCCACAGACGGGTGGAGGAAAACACACGCCCTCCTCTCCCCTCCTCACACAGTACACACACACACAAGCGAAGCAAGGCATTGCAGCACCCCACGCACAGAGGCACATGAGCGCTCATGAGGTTCCTCCCTCTCTCCCCGTTTTCTCCACCCAACTCGAGGGAGGCGTCCAAGGCTTGGAACGGACCTCCCGGTGCTCACGCATAATTCTGCAACTGCCGAACATTGGCCGGCCTTGTCAGAGAAGCCGAGTCCGGCTCCGAGACTCGCAAAGCTTCCTCTTCAGCTGAGGTTGGAAGGGATAGCTCAGCATATGGTGAGTTTTTTTCTTCTGAAAAGTCCGCTCCCAGCCAAATCCCATTTTCGCACTAGCCTGTTATAGCGCGATGATTCCACTTGCAACCTCCTCTGGAATCCTGGGGTTTGCAGTTTCGGGAGGGGCCCCTCCCGAAACTGCAAACCCCAGGATTCCAGAGGAGGTTGCAAGTGGAATCATCGCGCTATAACAGGCTAGTGCGGAAATGGCCTCAGACTGGCCACATGGATGGGTAAAGCCCAGCCTGAGAATGCCTCAAACGCACAAAGGCTCGCATTTTCTAGGATCTCCCGTGAGTTCAGACCCCGCATTGACCAAAAAGAGAAGGGGAGGTTTTAAAGGAGAAGGAACAATGACGTCAGTGGAAAGGATGGCCCCACTGGAATGAACGCAGGCGAAGAACAGACCAGTTCCCCACTCCTTGTTGCGCTCTGCAGCTTTCAAGGGGAGCCCCCGAAGTAGGAGGCGAGAGAGGGCCGGCCGCGTCCTGGAAACTAGGCTAGGGAACCGGCGCGCCCTTCTTCAACGTCAAACGCAGCGGCCTTCTCGAGGCCAAAGTCCGGGGCGCCCCTCCGGCCCCCTTCACCAGAGCCCAATTTCATCCCAATCAATCCTCTCCCCGCTCCGATCATCGCCCTCAATCTCCCTCCACCCCTCCTGACTTCTTGAAACTGGGACCAGAAATGCGGACGGCGCCAACCTGGAAGGTGGGGAGCAAAGGGGTCGAGGTGGGGGAGCCTACAAAGAGGGAGGCTATTGAGAGACAGAACCAGGGGATGGGAAGAGAGGAGTCGGAGGCAATGAGCAAAGCAGCATGAAACTGGGAGTGCTGGAACTGGGGGTTGGATTGAGAGAGAAGGCAGGATCTGCATCACCGAGTCTCTCTCCTCATAAAAGAAGGGGGACCGTGGTGTGTCTCCCCATTATCGCCTACATAACATTCCTCAGTAGCATCCCCACGGTGAATAGCGAGCCTCGCCTCGCCTCGCGTAAGGGCCCGGTTCTCCCTTCCCACGTGCGGTCTTGCCACCTCCGGCGCCTCCCGCCCGCCCGCCTTCAGCCGGGCGCCCGCGCTCCTCCTCCTCCTCCTCCTCCGAAGCCCGGCGACGGCGGTGCCAGCCAGCCAGCGAGGCGCGCCCGTGGCCGGAGCGGGCCCCAACCACCTGCTGCTGCTGCTGCTGCCGCCGGAGGCGCGCCCGCGGAACTGCCCCCCCCCGCCCGGCCGCTCGGCGGCGCCTACCTGGAAGAGGCGGAGGATGTTGGCGACCATGATGGAGACGGAGCTGCCGGAGGCGCCGACCACGCCGACCACCCGCTCGGGCTTGACGAAGACGGGCGGCTCGCCGTTGGTGCAGCGCACGTCGGAGGTGTCCTTCTGGATGAGCGCCTGGACGAAGGTGAGCGACTGCTCGAGCGCGTAGGTGTCCCGCGAGCAGGTGTCCAGGATGCGGGCGCCCAGGGTGACGTTGGGCAGCAGCTCCGGGTCGCTGTTGATCTGGTCCAGGGCGTAGAGCATGGCCTCCAGGCGGTGGATGCCCGTCTCCCGCTTGATGTCCCCGCACGGGCCCCCGCCGGACCCGCTCCCCACCCCGCCGCCGGACCCCCCTCCGCCTCCTGCTCCTCCTGCGCCGCCGCCGCCGCCGCCGCCGGGCCCCTTGGCGTGGACCGGGAAGAGGCCGCCCAGCGTGATGTCCCCCTCCAGGCGGATGGAGTGGGGCGCGTACATCTCCTGGCCCCGCGCCGCCCACAGCAGCGCCCCCAGCAGCCCCGCCACCAGCGCCCCGCCGGGCGGCAACTTCGCCCAACTCCGCCGCCGCCGCCCGCAGAGCCTCCCCGCCTGGAGCATGGCCGGCGCCCCAGCACCGCGCCCGCCCCAGCACCGGAGCCGCCCCGCACGAGAGCCGGCTGGTGAGCTGGCTGGCTGGCTGGCGGGCTGGCGGGCTGGCTCCTGCAGGCAGCCGGGGGTCCCGGGCGCCTCCCTGCCGCCGCCGCCTCTCCGAGAGGAGGATTCCCCCGAGGGGCGGGGAGAGGATCGGGAGGAGGGGGCAGCAGAGAGGGAGGGAGCGAAGGGGGGAGGGAGAAGGAGGGAGCCCCGCCGCTCCTCGCAGCCCTGCCGTCGGCGCGCTTCCCGGGCGCGATCCCCTCCGCGCCGCCGCTCGGCACTGCGCGAAGGAGAGGCTCGGCTGCCGCTTTAAACGCTCGCCCGGCGCTTCCCCGCCTCCCTCCCTCCCTGCCTTCTCCCTCCTCTCTCGCTCGCTCGCTGGCGCTCCCCCCGCTTTCCTCCTTCCCTGCCTCCTCCTCCAGCCTTGCCTGCCTGCCTGCTCGCCCCCTGCGCGGCGTCGTTACGCAGAGATGCGGGCGGAGGTAACCGCCCTGCGCGAGTCTTGCCGTCCGGGGAAGCGGAGGCTAGAAAACCAGGAAGAGACGGGATGCTCGCGTAAGGCTAGCACCCTGGACAGCACCGCGGAGAGCCCGTGGCCCGAGGCAGCCTTCATCCGCGTTCTCTCACCTCTCCAGAGTTTGGCTCTTGGCTGGGTGCTTCCTCCTCTGCGCCTTAGGAGTGACAGGGAACCCTCCCCTCCCTTCTTTTCTGTATCTTGGACGGGAGGTCCTCATCCTTCCAACACGAGAGTTCTGACCGTACCATGTTTAAATTTTAATCTTCTGAAACAGGAACTTCGACCTTGTCACTTGGGGGATATAGCTTGGCTCAGTTCTTTGGAGGACGTTTCCATCCCTACAAATTCTCTGCTTAAACTGCTCCGTGACATATACCTCTTTTACAGTCTCTGCCGATCTTCATTTGACATGAACAGAACCATATTTTCACAGTTGCCAGGTGGCCGATTGGAGAACATTGGGGCTACCCATATGGGCCAGCCATTCTACCTGTTTCTAAGCTAAATCAACTGTGAATCCTGGAACAAATTCAGAGCAAGGCTGCTTGTTTTATTTATTTATTTGTATCCCGCCTCTCCATATGGATCGAGGCGGCGAACAACTTACAATTAGCATGTATTTTGATACATTTCTATACATGCCCCCAACAAGCTGGGTACTCATTTTACCAACCTGCGAAAGGATGGAAGGCTGAGTCAACCTTGGAGCCCGGCAGGATCAAACTCACAACCTTGTGGCTTGCAGTACTGGCATTTAACCACTGCGCCACCAGGGCTCCTGTGTGCCTGTTGTTGTGTGCCTTCAAGTCGTTTCTGTTTTGTGGGGACTAGGGCAAGACGACCACGGTTGTTGTTTGTTTGTTTTTTGCAAGATTTGTTCAGAAGGAGTTTGCCTTTGCTTTCTTCTAAGGCTGGGAGAATATGAGTTGTCCAAGGTCAGCCAGCCAATTGCCATAGCCAGTGGGGATTTGAACCTTGATCTCCAGAGCTTTAGACCAACACTCAAACTCCTGTGCCATACTGTCTCTCCAACAGGGCTGCTGCTCTTATCAAAAGGTGGAGGAATTTTTTTAAAAAAACCACCCATTTCTATTCAGTCCAAGCCAGGGTCCTCAACTACACAAAGTTTTCAATACTGGGACTCAGTCCTTTTATACATTATTGTCTTCTAACCACTAGCCATTGCTCTCTCCACACAGCAAGTTTTGTTGGAGTGTGGATTGTCTCTGACCACAAGCAGAGGATTTTTTTATTATCATGACATTAAGCCAATATTTAGCTGGAGTAGGCAGCAAGGTCCTGCTTTTCCTTCTTCATATGTAAATACGCTTATGATTGTGCTCTAAGACCTACCTCTGAGATAACAGAAGTAATATTTTAGAGTTATAATTTTGAATTTTTAAAAAGTTTCTGATTTTGTGTATCAGATGTATCCCTTGAGAATCCTTCACAAAAATTCATCTTAAGCCCTTTAAATCAGTTGGAAGGTGACAGTAAATATTACATTTCCAGGATTAAAATACCAATCTTCCATGCTGTCTTGCAGTTTAGATGTACCATATATTTATCTGAATGTATCAGTATTGCAATTACAGATTAGGACTTTAATTTGTTGGGTTTTTTTTCCCTTTCCAATTACAGTTAGGAAAACTTTCTTGAAAAGGCAGACTCACATTTGTTTGCAACTTCCATTTACTCAAAGGCCAGCAGAGTATAGTAGTTTGAGTGTTGGTCTACAACCCTGGAGACCAGAGTTTGATTTCTTGCTCAGCCATGGAAACTCATTGGGTGACTCTGACACATCACACCCTAGCAGCCCCATGTCACCTCCACAGGTTCACCTTAGGGTTGGCATAAATGAGAATCAACATGAAGGCACATAACAACAACAGCAAGGTCACACTGACTTCACTGATTCTTCCTGTGAAAGAGACACATAGGATTAAATTGTAATATCTGACAGCCAGAGTGGAGAATAAGTAGGAAACCTGGGTAAATTTCCCATCAGTGTATTTTCAAGATAAAAACATCAGCCTAAAAATTTCAAGAATTTTGTCCTGGGGCTGTTGTTTTCCTGAAGTCTAACTGAAATTCTAATTCTACAGTGTTATTATTCCACTCAAAGTCCCCTCCCTAAACTGCAAACTCCAGGATTTCATAGGATGCTGAAGGTGGAATAATAGCACTATAACAGTATAGTGCGGAAATGGACTAAGACTTGTCACTGTTTAAATAAGACATATCAGATACATTTTAAGAAAATGGCAGAAATCCCTTCGGAATCAAACCATCCATTTTGAGGTCAAAAGCAGGGGCAGGCAACTGTGGAAGACTAGGGGGCTCATTAGCCTTCCTTGGGACCTTGGAGGGCTACATCCTCACCTCACCTGCTCCTACAAAAATTATATCAAATTGTGTTGCCTCTAAATGCCACCCAAAGCCCTGTAGAAAACAGGGGGATGTTTCTCCCTGAGCCCCTAGAGGGCATTTTGAACATTTTGAGGCAAGTAAAAAAAATGTAAAATTTCATTTTGAATTCTGGGGAACACCAGTAGGGCTCCAATTGTGGTGGAAATGCTTTTACACCTCCTGAGATAAGTTTTTGCATATTTTGGAACAAAAAGGTTTTTTTTTAAAAAAATGGGCTATCTTTTTTTTAACTCCTAAGGGCCCTGCGGGCCACAAAATAGCTCTGGGGACTACATACAGCTTGTGGGTTATTCTATGCCCATCCCAGTTTAAACTAAATCTTTTCTCACATTTTTTAAAGGCCTCAAGTTCTTTCCATCCTGAATATGAAGAAATTTGTGCTTTTGTTAAATTATTAAAAAATGAGACCAAGCCACCTTTTTCTTCCATATATTTATGTGGGATAAATTAAATCAGTAGAGTTATTCCCAGGTTGGAGATGAATTTCATGCCTGCCTTCCATGTAGAAGTTAAGGGCAGTAGGAGTGGCAACTCTCATTCAGTATTAATATAATTGAATAGAAGGGGATTCAATTCAAATCCAAACATTTAAGAGTTAAGCACTTGAAGCATAGGCTGGATAAGTGGGTTATTTTCAATTTCTCTTACACAGAAATGTTTAAAATCCCACGTTCTTTCCAACCAGAATATGAAAAATATACATGCAGATTTTGATTAAATATTCTTTAAAAATGGGAACTGACATAAAACACAACACCCATCCCCATTGATGGCTTTCATAGTGATAACAGTGAACCTGTTCCAAACTTTAGTCCAGATTTTAAAGAAGGTATCTAAACTGTAAGTTCTCTTTTGGGGTAGAGTTCATAGCCTTGGGTAGCTTCTTTAAAGTCTGGCATAAAAGCCAGAGGAAATCATCAGGTCACTGTCATGGAAACTACCAGCTGCAGCTACCCATCTCTACTCCCATCACATAGCCAAAAAATGGAATTATGCCTCCCATTCCCACCCAACACCAGGCATTCCTGCCCACCTGCCAATGGCTGCTAGTTGCATGAAAAGCCCAACTACAGGTGGACATGTGAAAATTCTCCTTCTGCAGATGTCCAGCTTGACAGAGGCCATTTCTTTACTACTCTGTTAAAGTGCTATTATTCCACTTTCAAAATCCTATGGAATCCTGGAGTTTGCAGTTTAAGGAGGGACATTTAGAGTTCTCAGCCAGAGAGCTCTTGGGCCTCAGTAAACTACAAACCCCAGAATTTCATAGGATGTTGAAAGTGGAATAATAGCACTATAACAATGTAGTGCAGAAATGGCCACAGAGACATCCTGGGGACAGCATATTGGACAGAGTGAGAAATGCATGTGCTGGTGTATTGCTCACTCAGTGGGATCATATGCATGACTCTGTTTCCACAGATCTTGAATTGAATGCAGAAGTTTTGCAAAAATGCTTCTGTAGGGGAATTTATGCTTGTATAACACACCAACAGGACTTTGGCCAGGGTTTACAAACTGCATGGAGAACATCAAAAATGCACAAAATTTTTCTAAGGCTATTTTTGCACTTTTCCTCCTTCCAGTGACATCCTGTCACGATCCCACAGCACCTTTGCCAGGATAGGAGCATGTCCCCAATGCTCTCCTCCACACCCAACTGGCTGCCTGCAGATGGGAAAGCAAGCAACACATGCCTTCCTTCTGCAGTGCAGCTGGTCTCTTTCCAGTGCTGCACTGGGGAAGGAAGTACATAAATTGTGTTTCCTCCTGTTCTGCATGGCCAACAGTGATGGGAGCATTGAGCAATCATGGACCATTAACAGATTTTTTTCCCCATTAATGGAATATCCTGTGATCGCAACAGGTGGGGATGTGCTGGCATTGGGACCACAACAACATTGTAACTCTATTCTGCTTTGGTTAAACCTCATCTGAAATACTGTATCCAGTTCTGGGCACTGTATTTCAAGAAGTATACTGACAAGCTGGAACGTGTTTAGAAGAGGGCGACCAAAATGGTAGAGGGCCTGGAAGGAGCGGTTCAGGGAGCAGGGTATGTTTAGTCTGCAGAAGGGAAGGTTAAGAGGGGACATGATAGCCATACTCAAATATTTGAAAGGCTGTCATATCGAAGAGGGAACAAGCTTGTTTTCCACTGATCCAGAAACTAAGACAAGGAGCAATGGATTCAAACTACAGGAAAAGAGATTCCACATGAACCTCAGGAACAACTTCCTGATGGTCAGAACTGTCTGGCAGTGGAATATGCTGCCTTGGAGTGTGGTGGAGTCTCCTCCTTTGGAGGTGTTTAAACAGAGGCTGGATGACCATCTCTTGTGAGTGCTTTGATGTGTGTTCCTACATAGGAGGGGATTGGACTGGGTGGCCCCCAGTCTCTTCCAACTCTATGACTCTATGACATTGTGCAAAAGCATAACTTGTGGACAGCTGCCAACGCATCCCCATCATGGGATAGTGATGCCATGCAGAAATGTCCTTAGATTGCCAAGAAGAAGGCAGAGAAGGAGAAAAGAGGGAGGGAAGGAGGGAGGAAGGAAAGGGAAGGAAAATCCCAGTGTCTTACAGTAAGAAGAAAAATTCCCCCATTATCTCTTTTACCAGAAAAAGACAAACCAGACCAGAACTGAGATCCTTTCCCACTGTTATAACTGACCACTGATTAGGATAACAGCAAGATTGCCTTGTGCATTGCACACCCTTCCAAACCCAGAAGCTGCTTGGCCTCTTCACCATTTTTATTTATTTATTTATTTGTATCCTGCCTCTCCATATGGATCGAGGCAGTGAACAACTTATAAACAGCATGTATTTCGAAACATTTCTATACATGCCCCCAACAAGCTGGATACTCATTTTACTGACCTGCGAAAGGATGGAAGGCTGAGTCAACTTTGGAGTCCGGCAGGATCGAACTCACAACCTTTTGGCTTGCAGTACTGGCATTTAACCACTGCGCCACCAGGGCTCCCACCATGGGTGTGAGCTTTCAGTGGGGCTTGAAGAGTTAACAGTTCCCATACATCCTATGTGGGAGAACTTCCACAGACCAGATTAGGATTGGATATGAGTAAAACTTCTTCAGAAGTGTTAACATGTTCCTGGGAGGTAAGTGGATGAAACCAAAACTGAAGCACAGTTTCCCTCCTTGGGTGTGGGAAGCTCAGAATATTTTGATAAGACACAAACATCTGTCTAGCATGGAAGGCTCCAGGAAAAGTGTAGACAGGTCCCCTGAGAGGATCATTCAGAGCTGTCAAGAGGAAAACAGCATTCCCTTACATGTGTCCTCCCCAGCCCCCAAAGAATTAACAAGGGAAAATGTAACATAGATCTGACAGCAACAATCTGTGTTCCAATTAACCCAACTCCACAGCTACAGAAATTACATCTCTGACACCTGAGTCAGCCATGCCAAATGCTCTGAATGTTTTGAATGCCATTTTCTACATTCGGAATGACAAAGTGTGCTTGATTCCTTCTCGCAAATCAAACAACCTTCACCATCTTGGTGTCCTCCAGAATTGAAATCCAACATTTGAGGGAAGGAGATCACCAGTTGCGTACTTCAGCTGAAATTAGAGAAACTTTAAAGCCTCCCCCTCCTCTGGCCCCTCTGCACACGAAAAGGCCTGCTCCAGAGAGATCCCCATCATTCCAGAGCAGGCCTTTAGGGTGCACAGAGAGCTTCAGGAAGGAGGGGAAAAGTTTCTGGTTCTGACAGAAGCTGTGGGATTCATCTTATGGTTAGGATATTGGGGAATATAGTTGTGGGCCTAAATCCTATTGATTTGGTCCACCAAGAGTAGACCAGTTGTTGAATGTTGAGTGAAAACATAGATAAATCCCACTGATTCAATTAGTTTGTTCTAGTTGGGATTACTGATAGGATTCAGGACACAATAATACACAGACACAGACACACAGTGGTGGAGGATGGTGTGTGTGTGTGTGTGGGAATAAAGAACTGTCCTTCCATTGACAATATCTATGTTTTATTTACAAGGTAGAAGTCAGAAAAAGTAATCTTATGGCTAACTTGGAGTGTTCTACCATTTCCAGTGTCCTACCAGATGCCTGCCAGTTTAAATACCCACACACAATTGTAAGCAACAGGAAGGAAACATTTGACTTGTGCCAGAATGTTCACCATTTTAGTGGCACTAGGATGTGGATGGCAATAGAAATGGCTTTGGATTCAGCTTTTTCAGAACTTCTCTGAGCCATCTACACATTCCATTCATCCATTTTTTTTACCTTTTTTTGTTGTTGCATGAGGGAGTAAGAGCTGCAGATTTTCCTACAAAGCAAGGAGAAGGATTCGATATTGGATGTCTTCCTCTGAGATCAGAACTACTTCTCCCTGGTTTTGAAAGGGAATATCCACATGGCCTTTGGCCCCTGATATGCCATCCCAGTAAGTTGTGTGTTGGATTAGTTGTGTTAGATTAACTCCATTTAATGTGCTGAGCTGCAGCAAAAGAAAGAATGCTTAAGACAAGACATCTTGATATTTCTAGATTCTGCCAAATTTCATCCCATAACATTACAATTTCACAGAAGAAGTAGGCTAGCAGAAGTGGTTGATCAGATTATGAGTCGTTCTAGCTGATTAAGTCTTGACTCAGATTTCCAAACCCCCCAAGGGATTTCGATACATTTCCAATTAACTGAAAATACACATTTAGAGAAAAATTTGTGTCCAAATATGCTTAGACAGTTTTCAAAATCTAAATGTGTTAGAGACAGAAAGTGGGCATCGGGACCTTAGCAAAGAATATAATGCTCTAGGTAGATTGGTCTCAGCTGATACAGGCATGGATTTTTAAGAGCTTAAAGGACAGCAGATAAAGAAACAAGGAGGATAAGGTTCTATTCTTTCTGAATTTTGAGCCAATGGTTTGCAGTTAAAGATACTCATAAGATAGGATTCCATTAATTCTGATTTCCATGCCAAGGTGTAAATGTGAAAGTGAAATGCTTTTTCTCTGTTTTTGAGCCACAACCTGGAGACTGGTCCTAAATTAGTACTGGAAAATAGTTACACAAAAGTTGTGAAGGCTGCAGTTTAGAACTCAGTGGAAAGATTCCTCAGCTGGCCTGCACATAACAACTTAGGGGACAAAGTTGTAGTACAATGTCTGATCTTGTTTGACTAGCTGAACCAAAGCTGAACACTTGAAACCAGATGTGTAGTTGATTTGATCTAATGTCTGAGATCTGGACAAATACTAACAACGGTGACAATGAAACAAATAAAATTTCAAAAACAATTTGTGTGGAAAAATATTAATGGAAAAAATAAAGATGCAATAATTATTATGTTGAAACAAAAAATGTGACTTTGGCTTAACTGTATATGTTGTGGAAGCACAGGCAAATATTTTAGGCAAGCTACTCTGTTTTCTGCTTCAGAACATAAGATGCATCTTTTAAAAAGGAATAGGCGCTCAAGAATAAATGTTAAAAAAAAAAAAGGTTGCATGAAATACTTTCTCACTGTTTTAAACGGTTAGTCTCTTGCAGCATAGAAAGGATGACAGGAAGCGGAGGAAAATAGAAGGATTGTAGCTGCACCTTTAAAACTAACTGTTTTTTATTTAATACCACTCTGTACTGCATCTGAAGAAGTGGGTTTCTATTCACAGAAGCCCATGCTAAAATAAAATAAGTTAGTCTTAAAGGTGCTGCCATATTTCTTTTTTTTTTTTCTTCTCCTCCTTCCTTCCTTCCCATCAGTGTTTTAAAGCACACTGCCCAGCAGAAGCATGGATTAGACAGAAAAGACCCCAGCTGTCTCAACAAACTATACTAGAGTTTGTGTGGAAAGGTATTTTTGGATAGCAACATGCAGAATCTCCAGCTGGCACGGCCAGTGACAATGCTTCCTATGGAACTCTAGGAATTCAGTCTCCTAGAAGGAAATGTTCCATGTTCCTGTATGAGGACAACATGAAGTCTTAATTTTGAACTGAAACAGCACACTGGAGTGCTATTCAGAGCACTTTAGCTGACTCACATCAACGTTTCAGAAGATTATTTTTTTTACAGTTCTCCCCCCTATCCAATAGATACATTTCTGAAAGTTCTCCAAATTCTCCACAAAAGGAAAATACCAGAAGATGGAGAGGCAGAAGGAACATGAGAGAAATAGATTTATGACTGGTACTTTCCAACCAGGGAGTGACCTGACTGCAGAACTCCAAGGTGAAGTAAAGTATCAGAAGCCATCACAATCTCTTCAATATGCTTTTGTAAGTTAACAATCCTAGGAGCAGCAATTGTGAATGAATTGTGGAGGGTAGCTGCCATTAACCTGTGTGACCTTCTTATTTCATGCCAGACTAATCCTTCCCTCAAGCCCTTTCCTAAAATCTAGTCCCT
This sequence comes from Ctenosaura bakeri, assembly GCA_948474755.1. NCBI lineage: Eukaryota > Metazoa > Chordata > Lepidosauria > Squamata > Iguanidae > Ctenosaura > Ctenosaura bakeri. Next base: position 254,902 of record CAOLHI010001899.1, read on the forward strand.
TGGTTCCTAGAACTTATTTACTCTTGTTATTGTGTGCTTGTGTCTGCCTAGCGTATTAATGAGCTGTTGGGTAAATCACTTCCAACTGCATTCTGCAGGGCCAGCCCAATACACTTTGCTGAGGCAAGATGATGATGATGATGATGATGATGATGATGATGATGGGCAAAGGATTAAACAGCACCTCCCATTTCATTTAATGAAGTGAAGCACGGTAGCTTTCTTCCTTCCTTTGTCTTTCTCCAGATGTGGAACTCATATTAAATAACTGTTGATTTTCTAAGTTCTTGTTGAGTTACTCAGAGACACAGAGATCTACTGAAAATTAGCACTGAACTTCAATATAATGCATCCAGCTCCAGATTGGCAGAGCCAATCCTACTATTAGGCAAGCAGAGAAAAATTGCTCAGCTAATAGATGATGGGTGTTTTGGTCTATTGGAACAACCCTCTGTTGCTATATTGAAATCATGAATCAAAGTGCTATAATTATGCAGCATGAAAGGGCCCCTTCCTTAAAGAGGTCCACACATATGACACCTGTTTATCTGAGTTCTGACATGAGTTTTTTAAATGCTTATCACTAGAATGTATATCCATCACATCAGTGGTTGCAGCTCCCATAGACTGGCCTATTGTAATTGGTCCATTGCAGCAATAAAGCAAAAAAACATTTTGCAGCACCTATTGAACATCATCATAAAATGTGTCACAAAAATTTATGGAAACTAAGAAGCTGACAGAAAGCTTGGATTGTACCACAAGTAAGAAATGTCCTATGACTCCTCTTTAAATAATATACCTTACAGCCATAGCATGTTCGTGCACTCCTGCATTCTGTCCATTTCCCACATTTTTTTTTTTTTTTTTTTCTGAAGATATCTTCATTGGTCCTTCTACTTTCTTTCCTACTTTCATGAAAAAAGGGACTGCTGGATCAGATGAAGAACACGGTTTGCAGAATCTCTCATCCAGGATGATTCCAATCCCCACAGAGGATTCCAGGCACTGCTGTCCAAAATACAGGATTGTCCAAGTTCTATTCATAGTGCAGCATCTTCTTTCCCACAGTGGTCAACCACATCCCTATGGGAGATAGAAAGTTGAGGAGCAAAAATCAGGATGGGGCTACAAGCAGTAGCCAGATCTTGCTTTTGCTCCTCAGCTTTCTGTCTCTCATCTCAGACAGAACAAACAGAAATACTAACTAGAAGGACCGACAGCCTGATCACCCATGAATTTGTCTAACACACCTTTAATGTCATCTCACAATCACTGGTTTTATGATTTTTTTTTTAAAAAAACATTGTTTTAATGATACTGATATGAGAATTTCATTAGATTCACTTAAAAAAAACCAAGAACATTCCAAAATTTAAATATTTCCTCCTGAATCTGACAGAAAAAAAATAGATTAAATGCACACACACACACATACACACTCACACACAAAATGGAGGTAAAAGCAGAACTGGCAAATTTGTCCATGAAAGTCCAATGCTTCAGTTTTTAGCTTGCAAAAGTCTGGATGTGAATCCTACTGTTTTCAGTCACATTTATAGAGTTGCCATAGAACACTCTGTTTTACAGATGGGATCCTAATTTTTAATGGTTATACTGCATGCAACTGTGTGCAGCCCAACTGCATATACTTACATTCAAAAGAAAGTCCCACCAAAGGTGCCTAAAGGTGTGCTGTGGACTGAAGTCTCATATATTCTTGATCTTACCAACAGCTATACACAATCCAGGGGCAGAGGTATAGGTGTTATTGTTTAAAATTCAGCTGTTGTTAATAGACCAACAACAACAACAACACAAGCTACCACGTTAGGCAAAATGCATTGATGGTGAAGTGTTGATGATGTTCTGTTTCCCCAACTACTTCTTCTCTGCTTCCGTGTAGCTATAATAGGGCTTAGCATCATGTTGACACAATTGGGACACAGTGTCAAGTTAAGGAGAGGCAGCAGGGTTGCCTGGCATGGTGGCATAAATAGAAGGGTTGTCGGCAATGGTGGAAACAGAGGGAAGATGAGGCCACCACTTTTGTTGGAAATGTTCTTAAGTGCTTTCCTGAGCTGCTGCCTGCCTGAGGCCAACTGAAATGTACCCGCATCCTGTCCTGTTCACTCAAACTGCAAACTACTGACAATCACTTACCACCTCTTATTTAATATTTCAACTGGTTTGGTTGCTGCTCAACCGAAAGCAAGCTGTCTCCTCTTGTCACAAAAACACCCTGATAGTTCAAAACTTTGCACCATTTATTCACCACATTTTAACGATCCTAACAAAAAGGCATTACTGAAATTCTGAGCTTGGGTTTTTCTTGCTGTATGGATCAAATAACTACTCTTTGTGTTTGTGTGTATGTGCTTATCGTTGTAAGTTTGTAAGAATTGACTACTGTGTTAACTATTGCTTCCTCTGTTTGCACACACAAGCAGAAACAGTTAGCCACTTATCACAGTGACACTTTTAAGGCTCATATGTGGCAGGTCTAGTTAGATATAGATAGTTTGGCTGGGTGAAATTTGCTCTGGATTTTAGTGAGAACTTTGAAGAAGCTATCTAAGCTGCTGAATATATTATGGTGAAAGTACAATGTGTATCTCCTTTACAAACTGGGCTAAAACCCATTTTGATTTACTATCTTGCTAACATCCTTGTCATCGCTACATGTGGTATAACAACTATAGGGAAGTTTTTCTATGACTGTTCCCACATGGAATGTATAGACGTTGCTGCAAAGACCACTGCCTTGTTCTGTACTGTACATTTCACATCATGCATGTATTTGAACAGGGGACGCAACAGAAATTCCAAGTGCATCATTTCTCCTGGAATACTAATCATCTGCAAGCTCTAATCATGGGATGAGAGGATATTTTCTGTATCCTCTCTTCCCCGTATATCAGAGCAGCTGGATAGTTTACAACAAAGATGTAAATCAAAATGGGATTTTAGCCAGCTATCCATCAACTGTATTTACTATTCGGTCATCGTATTACCCTGCATTTATCTTGCAATAATCTTTTCATTGTTGATCCTTTACCATGTGGAACAACTTTTATAAATCAGTGAAAAAAAATCATATTAATTATAGATATTTGTTCGTTGTTTGTAAAACTAGTGAGCTGCCTTCTCAGTTTAAGATTATTTTGCATTGCATGCATAAGTTTCTCAGGCTGATATTATAGTGACATGTTCTTTTTATATTGATACTGTGACACTTATCTCCCCATGTAGACAAATCACAAAGAACATTTTTCTAGGTAGTTAAGCTTCATAGAGAAGGAGGGGTTAATTTTACAACCATTTTTATATAGCAGTGATATCTATTTACTTTTTGTTCACTTTACCTTGGGCTTCTGCTTTGTATACCTGCTCTCTTTCATGTTTACCTAGCCCTGTGGATGGGCAAAGATGGGCAAAGTGCCACCATGTTAATATTAAAATGCCAATTGACATCTGAAAGATGTGATCACTTGTGACTACAACTTTATACTCACCTATCTAGATGGAATATTACTAAACTCAATGAGGTTTATTTCTGAGGAGCGTGGAGGATTAAATATGCACTATCAGATCACTTTACAACACAATTTTCCTGTTTTTAACCAGCTGAGTCAATCATAATGATCAAGAAAGACTAACAGCCATGGCTAGTGCATAATTTTGGCCCCAAATATTAAAAAGTTAGTTTCAACTTACTTTATCCCATTGGTTTTAAAAGGACAAGTGCAACATTTCATAAGAAATGTTCTTTCCCAAGAATGGGGTCATGATTTAGCACCCTACAGGATGGCTGGCGGTAATAACTTTGAGGCTGGTCTGTGAATCTCTGTCATGTCCAAGAAGGAGGCCAACCCACCATAATATATACATTAAGTTTTCTTCTCCTCACAGATTACTTTCTTCCTAGGGGAGGAGGAACAATGCCCTTCTTGCTTCTCCTGCTGTCTCTGCAGGCATTTCTCATACATGTCCTTTCTTTCCTGTAGGACTCAGCACTTTTATTTAAGGGTATATTCCTTAGTTTCTACAGCCATCAAAGCTATCTGGCATTCACATTCATAAAAACTGCGAAGTGGCTGGTATCCATTTATTATTCCATCATGGCAATGTGGCATCATAAACTGCAGGAGGAGGATGGTCTGCTACTGTCAGTGCATAAGGACGGGATTGTGCTTTTTTCAAATGCTGCCTGCACTGCAAAAAAGGAAAGGGAAAATAACCAAACATTGAGAGAAGGGTGAGAGAGCTATCTATGGGATGTTGATGTTGCTTACTATGGCCATTCCCACACTAGACTGTTATAGTGCTATTATTCCACTCTCTAAACTGCAAACTCCAGGATTCCATAGGATTTTGAAAGTGGAATAATAGCACTTTAACAGTCTAGTGCAGGAATGGCCTATGTCGCTTTTAGAATGTATACTTTTTTTAATTAAAAAAATCCTTCTTCAATTTAATACAGAGGTGAGGAATATCTGAGAAAGCCAGCATGGTGTAGTGGCTTGAATGTTGGATTACAACCCTGGAGACAAGGTTTGATTCCCAGCTTGGCCATGGAAACCCACTCGATGACCTTGGGTGCATCACACACTCTTGCTCCCCAGAAAATCCTTTGATAGGTTCACCTTAGGGTTTCCATAAATTGGAAATGGCTTGAAGGTACACAATATCAACAGCACAAGGAATAATTGACCTTTTAGGTGATGTTACAATACAATTCCCATCAGCCTTAGCCAGCATAGCTAATGATGGGGGAATGACAGGATTTTGACAAAATTTGAAAGCTCATGTAGTTCACTGGTTTGAGCAAAGGATTAAAGTGCTGACAAAAACACCCCTTGTACAACTGTAAGTTAAGGAGACTGATTTAATAAGAATGTCAGCAAGGATTATGACAAGCAAAGGCAGCTGATGGCTTCCATCTCACAGAAGTGAGGAATCTGTTCTGTGTTTTAGTCTAAATGTTAAAAGAGCTTTTCAAGATGCTGATCCCGATCCTTTGTAATTTAAAGTTCAGAGTAAAACCCAGAGTGGACTCACTGCCCAATTGAGATGCCCAATTGACCAGCCACCATGGTTGAAGTGAAAACAAAGTACTGGGATCTTACAAAGTATGGAGAATTGCAAGATTTCAGTGATGAAGTTCATCCTCCCCCCCACCTTCACAACAAACATTTTTTGAGACAGCATGCAAAAACTGCAATGTCTTGTGTTACCCTAACTCAGACATCATGGATATGATCACACAAGTTTTGTTAGAAATTAGGTTCAGCACACAGACACCATGCTTGCTAAAACTAAAGATGTAATCCCAGTTTTGATTTTAAGAACCTCTCATTCTCCTCCCAGCACTCCTCTGTTCACATTCCATTTCCATTGCAACACCAGATTGTACCAGTCTGTTGGAATGACCTTGGCTCCCATGCTCCAGCCAGGCTCCCCTTCCTATTACCCAAACATCGAAGTGAACACAACAATATGGCCATGGCATAACTAAGCAATTAAGCATGATGAGTGTGGCAAAGGAGCAGAGGTGACCCTCTGAGTATATTGTGAGCATGGTGAGCCAATTTGCTAAACCAATGTCCATGTGTCCTCTAGCTTTGGCAAAGGATGAGTGAGAAATTCACTTTGTTCAGATCTTTCTATTTTAAATGGAGGTATACAATTCCACACTTTTGAAGATGAACATCAAGGGTGCCCTTTATGATCAGAAACCCACAGATATCTGGGTTTGTAATGTATTCTATGAGAGAAAATAATGGGTTCAACATGTAGACACATACATTTGAAAAACAAACAAACTGGGGCACAATAGTCAATAGTGACATGTGCCAATCCACATTTCCAATAATGCATCCATTTTTTTTCTTAAAAGGTGTGGTAATATGTATAGGATTTAAAAAAAAATTAAAAATAAATAAATACAAACACATAGAGGTTACATGGAATGGACCTGGAAGTGAAAAAAAGAAGGAATTTCATGGAAGCTAACTGTTTCTGCTTCTGGCACTGATGTCTATACATTCTGTGGAACATCAGAAATATAGGACTTTGAGTAAAACTAAAGGCAGTTTGGCTCTCCATTTTACTGTGCACCACAAAGATGGGGTGCTTTTGAAAGGCCTGTGAGCATGCTGTAAATGCCTGGGCTCTCTTTCCTCATGTTTGACTTAATGAGGGAAAGGGTGCTAGTCTGAAGGTGAAATAAAGAACAAGGCTTCTGTCCCTTTAGAAGACAGAATTTCAGCATGCATTGCTTGTCACATGGCAGCTTTAGTCTTGAAGAGAGAAGGATGGCAACAACAGCAGATGTAGCCTTGCTCCCTCATCCACTGTGTTGTATACCCATGGAGGTTCAACAACCCTTTTCTCCCATAAGTTGCTTCCACAGGAGAATGGGCTTCTGGGATACCTTTGTTTGATATCAAAGGGAGAGGTTCGAGACCCAACAGGACAATGGTTCCTGACAGAAGAAAAGCCATTTAACACCTGAAAACATCAGAAGGCCAGAACAAGGTGTCTCCATTCAATGACAATGAATCCAAGAACTTCAAACTCTTTGGATAATGCAGAACTAATTACATAGTGAGCTATTGCCAGAAAATGAGAAAGATGAAGGGATGGTAATGAGATGTCGTGCATATGAGAGACTCATTGTTTGCCTTTGTTCATTTTTAATCACTTTATTGAATCTTTCTGATCCTTTTACAAGAGTACATCAAGGCAGGATAAATGATTCCAATTTTACTTTTGAGCGAGGGGGAAGCATACACATGAAACAAGGGAATTTTGGAGGGGGAGATGCTGGTGTCCATTTTGATGGCAAAGGAGTAGAATCCAGGCCACCCAAGTATAAGACAATTGGTGTTGTAGTGGAGCCAGGATTTACAAAGTTGAAGTGCTGTTTTTTTCTGAGCGGTGGAGGGTGACATCTTCTGCCATTTCCTTCAGACAGAAAAGAACCCTCTTTTTTGATCAATCAAATGTGTTTCCATCGTCATTCTCAGTCTTATCTAACAAAAAGTACTAAATTGAACAAAGAAGGAGGAGGGAATGAGTAGAGAGCAGGTGATTAATTCTTCTCACTGTTGGCGAGTTTTCAGATGGGCACTTTTTCACAGACTGAAGTGCAAGATCTTGCAAGTTCCTTTAGAATATTCAAATAAGGTACATGCTGAATCCTTTCACACTACACAATTACAGCACAATGATTCCACTTTAACTGACCTAGTTTCATCCTATGGAATCCTGGGCTTTGTGGTTTGCAGAGGCACTACAGCATTCTGGCTGTAAATTCCCCACCACCACCTGCAAATTCCAGAATTCTATAGGAAATTGCTATGGCAGTTAAAGTGGAATCATAGCATTAGAACTGTGTAGTGTTAAAGGGAGTGTAGTCTCTTATCATCATGTAAACTAATTAATTCCTTGTTTTTTCACAGCACAGATGCACATGCACATGTGCATGTGTGCACACACACATGACAGGAAGGAGTCACATTCACAGCAGTCTCTCCCACCTATTTCTGTGACATGAAATATCAGGCTGGTAAATGTATTTATAAGTAAGTGTTACCCTAAAATGTGGGGGACTTTGGGGTCCATCTGCAATGCCAGTGTCTCCTTAGAATTTTAGGAATTTTGACTCAAAGAAAGTCTACAAGTGGAGGGTAATGGCTCGATCTTTTCATCGGGGTATAGCAGTACTAACTGTAGAGAGGACTCCAGTTAAAAGTTAAACAAAGTATTTTATTAGGTAGCAAATGCACAAGAAATCAGACACTCTCAAGAACCATGCAAGGCTATCAGAAAATGAGGCAAGAAAGGCTGAATAGAGAGAAATTGAGTGACAACGTTGACAGTTACCAATCCTAAAGCAGAAGATTGAAACAGTGTGGCTCAGGTAGCATGTCTAAGGGTAGTAAAAATGAACAGAGGTGTGGGCACCAAATATTACACGCAAGTACTATGATTTGATGGGGCTGGAGCTAGAGTTTTTATACCCTATTTCCCACCCTGAAGGAGGGTGTGTGGACAATGTTGCGATGGCTTTCTCACAGAGTTGATTGCTTTAACTCTAGGTGAGAAAACATTGATGGGAATCTTGGCAATTTCTTGATGTTTTGGCCAGGTATTGTGAATAGGGAAGGTCTCCATAGGAGATGCGTACAGGAGGAATCCTAATTGCTTCACCTGGGCAGTTTCCCTTGCTATTGTTTTCAGGAGTGCTTGCAACTTACAGTTTTTGAAAGGATTATCCCAAGCCCATCAGCACTAGGTTTTCTCATCTAATCCTCCCCAAACTTATGATCTGGTCATGTTTGATGTCATCCTGGCCTGGCCTATGTTTACAGTCAGTGCACTTTCAAACATGTGTTCAAGTCATAAAATATGTCTAATTATGAAAATAGCATATCTAGCAGAAGGGGGACATATGGTGTGGAAACACAGCTTATATAAATTTACCCCACAGAGGGATAAATAATTGGTAAGATTGGTCAGGAGGGTAGAGAAGTAGAAGACAGAGTAACATCTTTTAGAAGAATTATACTGAACCATTAGGCCTCTGGGACCCTACTTTGGCATTACATTTCCATAATCAGGACACTCAGTGGGAAGAGTGGGTTAGGGGACTATAATTTATCTCTCATATGTTGTGGTTGTTTTGAATTTACATATAGCCAATTCTATGCTTTTTTTAATCCCATTATTCCCACATCTGAACCAACAAAAGCATGCTGCCCATATATAACACAATTGTTTTTGAAGTGGGAAGGATATATGTTCTAGTGAGGGACAGGGGTGGTGACCTGTAGTGTGGCTGGGGGAGGCCATGCAAAAGCGGGGAGGATGGCACAAAGGTGGGATGATGTGAGAACAGAGACATTGAACAGATGGAAGTGGAGTAAAGACATGCTGCCTGTATTCCCTCAAGATAGTTAAGTGGGGAGCTTTTTTCCCAATGAGAAAGGAAAATTCATTTAGTCAAGCTTGGTTCAACTGAACCTAACAAAATGAATGAGGATAAAATCATTAAAGAAATGTTGGAGAACAGACCAAAAATGTTTAGCCTGCAAAATTCCTTGAAAGGTTCGTGGGATTATATCTTACCATCATTTCACATTAAAATGAAAAAGGAGAAGGAGAAGGTAGAGAATATGTTGGCCACTGTGACAGTTATATATGCTGTTACTTCAGAGGAAGTCAATTAAACCCATATTAAACATACATAAGAACTGAATTACAGGCAGCTTTCATATGAACAGGATCTGGAGCTCTTTCCATCACTTGACTAGTCTAATGATGAGTGCCTGAGAAATTAGCTCAAAGGAAGCTAACTTTTACACTTGCTTAGGAGCTGTCCACTCACAGACCCATGATCTGTTCTTCACTTATTTGTCAGCCTCACACCCATCATGTTAATTTGGCTGCATGCTTACCTTGTGGTGGGTCCTATAAGAGAAAGCAAGGAAATGTGTTTTTCACCCAGAATAATTCTTGTACTACATCACAAGGCATTTGAGTATGGGAGAATACTGCCGAGGAATATTAATTTTATCCCACAGTAGGGAGAAAATTACTTTAATTATTCATCCTCATGAGTGAGGACTAATAGCTAAGGATTTACATCCCTAAATGGTCCATAGTGATAATGATCTTCGTCTTGCAAAGGCAGTGTCTGTGGAAACAAATGAACACATCCTGCTCTGTCAACAATTTGAAGGCAATTCTTGTCCTTAAAAGCAGTTTTGCTGTAACCCAGATTGAACAATGTCATGTTTCTTCATGGGGAGTCTGCACAGACTACATGATGAGGTCTTCTATATTCATCTTTCAAGGAAGTTTTTCCATCTTCTGTCACACATTTGTGACTGAGGTTCCTCTCAAAGTCACACCAATATATGTTCCATCATTTTGAATGCTGTCCAGGCCTTTAAAGGGAAGGGATCAATCAATTATGCAGGAGCAAGAGAAACTATAAAATGGTTCCTTGGAGAGATCAAATATTTCAAATAGACAGATATATTAGATGGGTACTTGAGCCAAATCATCAAGCACACAGAAATCCAAGGAAGATCATCTTTCTTTCCCAACCCAAGAATCATTCGTTAGTACTGCATGGATTTGGATATGCATTATGTTTGACATGTGATATTTTGATCATTTTCCCATTTGCTTTAGCTGACACAGTCAACTCTGATTTACTATATCTGTCTCCAGTTTGGTTAAACCAGAGCAATTCTATTTAAGATACTATCTCCAATTAGCAAAGATAGGACAGAGCAGTAGGAATCTTACCTTTCTTGGTGGTTTGTGGAAAGATCTGATGCAAAATGATGTTGAATCATAACTTTGCCAGGTCCCACACTCTGCTCAACCAATACAATAGTAACAGCAACAACAACAACACAGCTTTTCCCAAACTAAAATCTTTAGCTAGCTAGGGTAGTACTAGAGCACTATGTTGGGGAAGGCTTTCTTAATTGTTTATTAACTCCCTTTTAGCTAAAAGACTTGATTGATCATAAACAGCATAAGAAGAAGAAGAAGAAGAAGAAGAAGAAGAAGAAGAAGAAGAAGAAGAAGAAGAAGAAGAAAGAATGAACAATCTAGAAATATTTGCGAGGGCCCGTAGGGAACAAATGGGGGTTTATTTAGTCTAGAGAAGAGAAGACTGAGATATTCTATGATAACCATCTTCAAATCTCTAAAGTAATGCTATGTGAAAATTTTCACCAATGGGGGAAATGTGTAAGTTAGGCAAAATGCAGAAATAAATCTGCATGGTTAGGAAAAATGCATACAAATATGTGACTGCATGTGACTGCATTCCCATGCAACAAAACACCTGTAGTCTTTCTACCTCTTATGAAACAAAGGCAGAAAGACAAGTGAGGTGCAGGAAAATCCAGTGCAAACAAGACTGAGAGATTTTCATAACCCTTAGAGATCTTCCTAGGGAAGATTCAGAGACCCAAACAGTGCAGTGGTTTGAGCATTGGACTACGAGTATGGAGACCAGAGTTCAAATCCCCTGCTTGGCCATGAAAACCCACTGAGTGACCTTGGCCAGATCATACTGTTATGACGGCTATGGGACCCAAGCAGGGGGCTCCCCGATATCACTTGATATCATTTAATTCGGCCCTGGCTAGACCATGCTCGGCGGCCCTGCTGCACGTGTTTGGATTGGTTTCTGAAACAAGCACGTACTGGCTGCGGCTGACTAATCGTTCAAATTCCATTTCGCATTCAAGCCAGCATTTCCCAAGCCTCACGTAGGTTCAGGGGACTCCCATACCCATACTCCACAATAGAGGTGCGGGTTCCTGCCAAACCATCCCTTTGGAGAAGGCCATCAGCTTACAAGCCACTCTTTTGTCTTTCAACGCTAATCCGATCAGGTTGACAGTGACCTCACCAGATCCTTTTGTCTAGCACCAAAACCCTTTTATTCTCTACTTGGTTTGCCATAGCTGACAGGCATGTTTCACCCTATAAAAAGTCCCCATTTTGGGACCTCGTTGGTTCCTCTTGAGCTGCCATCCAGACTTGCTGCCGGTTGATTCAAGAGTTCCCCTCAGCAACCAACGCTGAGCCCCGTCATTCATCTCTCCAGATTCTGCAGGACATCGCGACCAGGTGTTGTATCACCCATTATTCCCCCAATTGTCTCTTTCTTATTCTTTTAGTTAACTAGCGTGCATGTGTTTGGTTTACCTTGCTCTTGTTTAATGAAGTTGTTATCATTGTAACCTGGCCTGCTCATTGCCCGGAAGCCGTAGACGTTGGGTTAAAAGATCTCGTTAAGTTACACTGCCTCTCGCATGTCAAAACAGTGCTCAAGCTAATTTCCCCCAATTTAGTTTTGATTGACAAGTGGGCACCCCTAACGGGACACCCCCAGTTTTCAGGGTAACAATACTCTCTCAGCTTCAGAAGAAAGCAAGACTACCTCCTCTGAACAAATCTTGCCAAGAAAATCCTGTGATAGTTTTCACCTAAGGGGTGCCATAAGTTGGAAATGACTTGAAGGCACACAGCAAAAGAGATATTTCTGGTTCACAAACCCAAAATCCCATGGTTTTAAATTTAATTTAACCCGCAGCTTAACAGCTTGCCACACAGGGTTGGCACCACCATTAGCCAGAATAAGGTGGAAGCATGGCATTGGAGAGGAAAACTGTGTGCCATTCTCCCTGCTTGGCAGTCCCATGCTACCCTGCTACTTTCAAGTGCTGCAGAAAATACTCGTCATGAAGATTAAACTGGCAATCCAAATTTGCCTTCATACATGGAATGAGGGTGGTGGTGATATCTTTTTCATAGCCTCAGGCATGAACATGGCTTGGCATAGAGCTTTTACCATTATTGTTGTTGTTCTAGAGCATGCTGATGCCTCTCTCTTTTGTCTCTAGTCATGGTTCCAATCCTGAGAGCAATGGGAATCTAAATTCATTATGAGAAAAGCCCAAAGTGATCCATATAGAAACAAACAGCAAAATCATCTTATAAGAAATGTAAATTACGTTATAGACCTGACTCAGCTTGGTAGAGAGAGATGAGAGCCAAAACTTAGTAACAATCTGAAATTCTGTTAACACCCTTCTCATAATAATATGGAAGACAAGTAGTTTCAGCTCTGTTATTAGACACAGTGAGGTAACTACACCAGGTTGTAGATAGGGGGGCATAGAGCAATGTCATAGTGTTGAAGAAGAGAGTTGTATGTACAACATGGCCTGTGCTGTGCTCCCAAAGTGTCCACTGACTCAGTTTCAGTGAATCATGCTTTCCTGTTCGAATAAATTTTCATTATCTGTTGAGTTAGTTTCTATATGTGGATTAGTAGACGTCAACTTATCCTTTATCTAAGGCAGCAACTCTTCATGCTGAGTCTTGATTTCATACAAACTTTAGGAATCAAAGTATTAGTCATCAGTTGACAACAGACACTGAAGGGACAAAAAAGCAAGCAGAAGGCCCCACATTCTCAATGAGGGTGATGATGGTGATGAAGATAAGGATGACTCTAACAACAGTGACAATGAAGAGGATAGCAAGAACAACGTCGTGAGGCCATAGCCTAGTGAAAAGGTGCACTTTAAATGGTCACATTTTATTTTATAGGTTCCATTTTCAAAGTCACTTCTGAGCACTAGAGAGTGACTCAGCAAATGCTTGAACTGCAGCAGTGGTTTTGGTGAAAATATGGCAACCAAATTGGTTTCTGAATATCTTAATCTGATTGGACTGAAACTGATGAGATTAATGTTTATGTATTGAAGAATTCAGTACGGGCAAAAGTGTCAGAAGAAGAGATGCTGCTGAAGGAGAAATGCTTGCAAAGGTCTATCTATTTCAATATTCAGACTTACAAGAGGATTTCTACATGGCTAACATGGCATTATATAGTTGTTTGATGATCTTCAGAGTTTATCATAGTAGTAAAGATTTCTGTTAGACATTAAAACATATACGGAGCTAATGAAGAGATAAAAACTTTTATACATAAGCTTATTACAGAGTCTAATCAAGCTCTTGTTACTACAATAACATCTAATATAAGGGCAGAAATGGGGCAATTGCAGGAAAAAATCTCACAGGAGTTAAAAGCATTGGACCTTAAAGTGGATGATATAAAAAAACCCCAAGGGAATCAGCAGACCAGACTAGCAGAACATGATGGCAGGATTTCTTTGTTAGAGAGACAAATTATCCAGCTCCAAGACCAGAACAGAAGAAACAATGTGAGGATTCGTGGATTCGCAGAGCAGCCACAACAAAGTCAAAAATCCTTGAAAGAGGAAGTTTTAAAATGGCTAAAAAGCATTGTTCCTGAGATTTTATGGGAAGATCATGACATAGAGAGAATTCATCGTGTGTCAGCTGCAAAAAGAGGAATAATTCCCAGAGATATTATAATGAGAATTGCGAATTTCAACAAGAAAGATGATTTGATGAGAGCTGTTAGAAAGAATCCAGGAATATTGAAGTATCGAGATAACACAGTGGAAATTTATAATGACTTATGCCGCGAAACAATAAATTGGAGAAGGGAAATGAAACCCTGCATCATAGTTCTACAGAGAGTTGGGATAAGATACAGTTGGGGATATCCCATCTTTCTGAAATTCCAATATGCTGGCAAATACCACAGAATAAATTCTCTTGAACAAGGATTGCAACTCCTGAGAGAACTGAAACTGATCCAGCAAGAGGAAAAGGAAGAAGAAGGAGCAGCGGGAGGAGCAACTGAGGAAGGAGTAGTGGGAGGAGTAACTGAAGAAGGAGCAGCGGGAGGAGCAACAGGAGGAGCAAAGAAGAAGACTTCGGGAGATAAACGAAAGGACAGAGGCTGAGGAGGACTGGAAGAAACAATATGATATAACAGAAGAAGAAGAAAGAGAACTTCATAGAGTAGGAGAAGGGTAGATGACTACTGAGTAAAATATATTCTTATAGATTATAAATGCATAGAGATAGATTTATATATATATAAAGCAAGAGGGAAGGGAGGGGGAAGAGAGGGAAAAAAATATGGGAGAGAAAATAAATCGGGAGAGGGTATTGGTCTCTATGCCGGGAGTTGGCATACCTTCACCCCCCCCCAGGACCATGGCTGGTCGTTTCCAAGGCAGAAGCGCTTTGGAGGAAGAGGGGGGACAAATGTTTGTGTGGGGAGGGGAGGGGAGGGCGGGAAGGGGGAGGGGAGTGGGAGGGGGGAAGGGAAGGGGAAGGGGAGCACCATCACATTAAAGAGCCAATGGGGAGTGGGATTAGAAAATTCAAAATATGAAAAATGGAGAATAGATTGAGAATATCAACATTGAATGTGAAAGGTTTGGGGTCAATAATAAAGAGAAAAAGGATAGAGTCGATATTAAAAAAAGATAAGGCCGATATAATTTTTTTACAAGAAACACATGGAAAAAGAGATAAAAAAAATGAGCTTAGATTGAACTGGGTAGCCATTTATGAGGAAGCATTTGGTACATCCAAATCAAGAGGAGTTGCAATAATAATTTCCAAAAGATGCAATTTCATTGTAACAAGTGTGGAGTTAGATGAAAAAGGTAGATATGTAATTATACAAGGTGAAATAGATGGAGAAACATATGGCATAATGAATATTTACGCACCTAATGAAAAGCAAAAAGAGTTTTATGAAGAAATATTTAATAAGATCAAAAAAATGAAAGAAGACTATACAATAATCGCAGGTGATTTTAATATGGTGATGGATAGATGGAAAGATAAATCAGATCCATCAATTAGAGATAGATATAATAATATAACAATTTTGAATAAATTAGTGAGTAGAAATGAACTGATAGATGTTTGGAGGCTAATAAAGGGTGAAGAAAAGAAATATACGTATTATTCATCAGTTCATAAAAATTACTCAAGAATAGATTATATTTTTGTTTCAAAGAATATGATACCTAGATTAATAAATACAGAAATTGAAACAATAAAAGTGACAGATCATGCTCTGATGAACTTGGATATAACTATGAAAAGGAATTATAGAGAAGCAAAAAGGTGGAGACTGGATACTAAGTTATTTAATTATAAGGAGATAGTAAATAAAATAGAGAAGGAGTGGCAAGAAATTTGGGATATAAACAATAAGGAAGTAACACAAGATGTATTGTGGGATACAATGAAGGCAGTGGCAAGAGGATTATGCATTAAAGAATCAAGCAAATTAAAGAGACAATTAGGAGAGAAAAAATTAAAATTAGAAAAAGAAATAAAGGAACTAGAGAATGATTATATAATAGATAGAACTAAACAGAAATTAATAATATTACAAGCAAAAAGAGATGAATTAGAAAAGATAGAAATGGACGAAGTTCAGAAAAATCTAATATACTTGGAAAGGGAATACTTTGAATATAGTAATAAAAATTCTAAAATGCTGGCTAAATCAGTACAATAAAAAAAACTAGAAATATGATTGGCGTAGTTAAAGATAAATTTGGTAAAGAAAAAAGGTTGATGAAAGAGAAATTAAAAATATTTGAGGAATTTTTTCGAGAATTGTATTCAGCAGAAGATAAATCTTTAGAGAACATAGAGGAGTATATTAATGAAAATTGGAAAGTAAGATTAACAGAACAAGATAAAGGATTGATGGAAGAAATGATATCAGAAGAGGAAATAGAAGAAGTAATAAATAATTTAAAAGGAGGAAAATCACCAGGATTGGATGGACTAGGTCCAGAATATTATAAAACATTTAAAAAAGGTTTAATTCCTAAACTAAAAGTGTTATATAATAGTATATTGAGGGGTGAAAAAATTCCATTATCATGGAAGCAGTCACTAATAATATTAATTTTAAAACCAAATAAGGATCCTATGGATCCTGGTTCTTATAGACCAATATCTTTAATAAATCAAGATGCAAAAATCTTGACAGCAATAATGGCGAAGAGGTTAAATAAATTTATTTATAAGTATATACATAAAGATCAATGTGGTTTTATTCAAGGAAGACAGATGGCAAATTTAATAGGGAAAACGATAAATAAAATAAATATAATGGACAGAGATAAACAAAAAGCTGGAATTTTAGCCCTAGATATATTTAAAGCCTTTGATTGTGTGGAATGGCCGGCATTAAAAGCAATTTTAAATAAAATAGGATTAGGAGAGAGATTTAAAGGGTTAATAAATCAATTGTATTCACATAATACATCTGTAGTGATGGTAAATGATGGATTTACAGAACAGATTCAAATAACAAGAGGAACGAGACAAGGATGTCCATTATCTCCAGTTTTATTTGCAATAGTTATAGAAATGTTAGCGAATGTGATAAGAAATGATGAGAATTTGGAAGGAATTGGAGTTAAGGAAAAAAATAAAATAAGCTTATTTGCAGATGACACATTGTTGACAATTAAGGATCCAATTGAAAAGATAGATAGGATAGATAAACATTTAATAGAGTTTGGGGAGAAGACGGGATTAGAAATAAATTGGGCCAAATCAGAAATAATGTTATTTAATTATACTAAAGAAGAAGTACAAAAATTTATAAGTAGTAAAAGAGGATTACTTAAAATAAAAGAATCAATTAAATATTTAGGAATAGAGATTACAAAAAATTTACAAGAATTACAGGAAAAAAATTTCAAGAAATTAAGATTAGAAACAAAAAGGAAATTAGAGGACTACAAAAATATAAAGCTATCGTGGTTTGGTAGAATAGCAGTGGTAAAAATGAAAATTTTACCTAAAATTAACTTTTTGTTTAGAATGCTACCAATAAAAATATCAGAGGAAGAATTAAAGGAGTGGCAAAAGATATTAAATAATTTTTGTAATGGAAATAAAAAATCGAGGATTAACAAGAAATATTGGTATAAAAGTCAAAAAGAAGGTGGCCTGGGACTTCCAAATTTAAAATGGTATTATTATGCAAATCAATTGAGATATATCATAGAGGGGGTTTCAGGAAAGGGTGATTTAGATTGGTTAGAGATAGAAGATACGAATATTGAGACAAAATTAGAAAATATATTTTTTAGGAATTTTTCAAAGAAAGAAATGGAGAAGATAGAAAATCCTTTTATAAAAAATATAATAGAAATATGGAAAAAAAATAAAAGAAAATTATTACCGAATATATCAATATTAACTCCGATAGTGATGATGGAAAAATTTCCAATAAATTTAAGAGAAATAATAGAGAAAGAAATAAAAAAACAAAAAATTTATAGATTAAAAGAATGGATGAAAATAATGATAAATAAAGATAGAATGAAAGAGAGATTGCAGGAAACTAAAATATCCTGGTTAAATTATATACAATTAGAGCAATGGACAAAGAGTATGAAAAGATATGTTAAGGATTTTAAAGAATATACTAAATTTGAACAAATTATTATTCAAAGAGAAAATATGCAAGAAAATGAAATACTAAAAGGTATTACAAGTGAAATATATAAAATATTAGCAAAAGAACAAGAAGAGGATTTTCTTAGAAAAATGTGGGAGGAAGAGATAGTACAAAATATAGATATACAAGAATGGAGAAAAATTTGGAAACAACGTCATTTAAAAAAATTATCAATAAGAATAAAAGAGAATTATTATAAATTAGTGTGGAAATGGTACTTGACTCCAGTGAAATTAAATCAAATAGATGAGAAATATTCAAGATTATGTTGGAGAGGATGTCAAGAAATTGGTACATATATGCATATGTGGTGGAATTGCAATAAGATAATGGAGTTTTGGCAAAAGGTTTTTAAAGAGATAAAAGAGATTATAGGAGCAGATATACCAGTATGTCCAAATATTGCATTGTTGTCTATATATGATAAGGTTGAGTGTACTCAAGTAAAGAAAGAATTAATAACAAATTTGTTAACTGCAGCGAGATTAATAATAGCAAAAAAATGGAAAGCAAATGAAAAATTTCAAATAGAGGAATGGTATAACGAAGTGTGGAAAATCGCAATTAATGATAAACTAACATGTAGAATTAGGTTTATGAAAGGTTTGGTTAAAGGGAATGATTTTGAAGAAATTTGGAAAATATTTTTGGATAAAGTTCTGAAAAGAGATAGTAATACTACCCTGTCAAAAGAAGAATGGCAATTTTGGAAAGTGGATTAAATAAAAAGTTGGCTCTGGAGGGTGGGTATTTTTTAGTTTTAGTTTTGTTTTTCTTTTATGTTGTATATTTTGTAATTCTTAGTAGGTGTGTGTGTTAAACTTGTGATTTATAGATTTAAAAGGATAAGTGATGTCAATGTTTTTTTAAAAAAAAAAGTTAAAAGAATTAACAATAGAAATAGATTAAAGGGGATGTGAAAAATATTGAATTAAATGTGAAATTATAATAGTTGAACAGATTTATAAATTTAAGGGTAAAGGTGCAAAATAACAATGAAAGTTAGTATTGCTTAAGAGAAGAGAAAAAAAAGAAAAAGAAAAAAAATTTTTTTTTTAATTCACTATTATGTATATCACATGTTGTTTAATTTTTTTTTCTTGTTTTGTATTTGTGATTTAGTTATATAATTAATAAAAATTTAAAAAATAACTAAAAAAAAAAAAACATTAAAACATATGATTACACAGGCAGAATTTTGCTACATCTCCCTGCTCCCCCACCCAAGACTCACAATTCTGTTTGTAATCCACCAGAATGGCCATTCCACCATTAGTGGAAGTGTGGGTCAGTAAATTGCCTGTTTATTCTCCTTAACCAGATGCAGATCATGTTACCCTAAGAGGTGGGGAACTTTGAGGTTCACCCACAATGCCATTAGAATTTGGGGAATTGTACCTCCAAGGAGACCTGCAAGAGGAGGGTAACAGCAGGATTTTTTTCACTTGTGTATACTAGTACTAACTGTAGAAAGGACTCCAGTTAAAAGTTAGTGTATTTTATTGGGAATTACGAAGCACACAAGAAATCAAACACTCTTAAGAACCATACAAGCCTATTGGAAAGTGAGGCATGAAAGGCTGAACAGAGAGAGACTGGCTGGAAAGGGTGATAGTTATCAGTCTCGAAGCAGAAGATTGAAGCAGAGTGGCTCAGACAACTGTCTAAGGGTAGCAAGAATGAACAAAGGTCTGGGCATTACATATTATATCCAAATACTACAATTTGCTAGAACTGAATTTGGGGTTTTTATAACCTATTTCCTACCTTGAAGGAGGGTGCATGGGACAAGTGGTAACTGCTTTCTCACAGGGCTGACAAAAGAGTCAAAAAAGGGTTGTCTTCATTCTAGGTGACAAAACATTGATGCGAGTCATGACAATTTCTTAATGTCTGGTTGGGCAGGGAGTCTAAGAAAATTTCCATAGAATAAATTCACAGTAGGGTCCTTGATTGATCCACCTGGGCAGTTTTGCTTTCCATTGTTCTCAGAAGTGCTCAGAGCATTGAAAGGATTATCACAAACCAATTAGCATTGGGCTTCCCTGTCTAATCTTCTCTGAATTTATGATCTGATCATGTCCAAGGTCATCTTGACTTGGCAACATATGCTTACAGAGTGTGCACTTTCAAACATATATTTCAGCCATAAATATGTCCAATTATGAAAATAGCACATTCTGCAGAATGGGGGTGTATGGTATAACAAATTGCACCTTCTATCAAGATCTGCTGGGGTCCTCCAGAGGTTTCAGCAGATGGTGTAATCATTCTGTATCCAGCTACAGGAACACAGCCAGATACTTCTCCACTCCTTCACCTTCTTCATCAGTCACAGGATGGCCATTCGGGGGTGGGTGGGGGCTACACAGTAGAACAGTGAGCCCGGATGGGGCCATGCTTTGCTTGTTGTGGAGGGTCAAAGAAAACACCAATTTTGGCAATGATTGTTTTTTAAAAAAGACATAGCAGGTGTATGATGGATTTATGTTTCTGTATGTCAGTAACAGGATGCTGGTCATAATGAATTCCAACATGTGGTTGACTTCTTTGACTCAAGATGAGTACCAAAAGGCTTTCCTAGGCTTCAAAAATTCCCAACAACTTTCTGACGAACTGTGGAAAAACATCTCACTCCACCCTCTTCCACCCCATCAGGGATGGCTTTGAACACAAGTGCTTCCATTTTGAACACAAGTCCTTCCAACACAACACAAGTCCTTCACAAGTCCTTTGAACACAAGTCCTTCCATTTTGTGGGGCACGCCTGTGTGCTTTCTGCCATCCCATGCTGTTGTTACAGACAATGAACATCCAACAACACTGTGTAGGAAGAAAGTGAGGAATGCCAGAAAGCCAGAAAGCCAGAAAGCCTGGGCCCTTTAGGAACACAGACCCTATGTTGACATGTTGTAACATCTTCATCAGCTGTAATCTAGAGTCCCATTCCCACTAAAAAATTATAACACTATAATAGTGCCATTATTGTTCCAGTTTAACTGCCATGGTTCCATCCTTGAATTTTGTGGGGTGCTGTGAGATGAGCAGCTGTGGTATGGTCCCAAAGAGTCTCTTCAGCTATCTGTTCTCAAGGGACCCAATCACCAAGGGACACTGTGAATATTATTTCCCAATACTTTGATTTCTTTCTTTTTTTAAAAAAATAATTTTTTTATTATTAAAAATAAACTTTATTACATTTAATACAATTACAATTACATTTTTAAAACAATACACATCAATTAAACTTACATAATACCTACCACCTATACATAAAAAAGGATACTAACAAACCCCCCCCAAAAAAACAAAACAAAACAAAAACAAACCTTAACATAAAAGTCCACACATTCAAACATCCTTCTTTACCACATCAACTTTCTCCATATCCAACATTCCTACTTACCCTCCTTTCAATTACACCCACTTTCGTCCCTCTAACTTCTCACACAAACCTTCTTCATTTACATTATCCTACCTTCTTCTTTCATTCTATTCCGTTCTTCTTCCATTCATACTAACATACAAGACTTCATCTTGGAAGACTTCATCTTCCTCACACCATAATACCTAAAATTATTATTCCAACTTTTACTGGTTTTTCCCTCCCACCTTGTATCTGAATTCTTCTAGTTTTTATAAACAATCCATTATCCCTTTTTAAATATTCTACCCATTATTTTCCTTTACGAAAAACCTATTATAGCCGATTCTCCCCATCCTTCTCCCCATTGTTTCAACAACCCCCATTCTTGAATAAAAATTTTTGGGACTGTTCTGAAAATTTTAAAGTTAATTTATCCATTTCCCCCAGGTCATACATTTTTTCCTTCCAATCTTCTAGACTTGGTATGTCCTGACTTTCCAATATTTTGCATAAGTAATTCTAGCAGCATAAATCAAATAACAAAGGACTCTCCAATTTTTTTTTCATTTTTTCTTCAACACCTTCTAAGATTTTAACAAATAGATCTATATTTAAACTTATTTTAAACAGACTTTCCAACTGGTTATGAATTTGCACCCAGAATTTTTTAGCCTTAGTGCAACTCCACCACATATGAAAAATACCCTTTTTCTTGGCATTTCCAACTTTTAGATCCCCCTTTTATTATTGTACATTTTTGATAGTCGAACGGGGGTAATATACCACCTATAATACATTTTAAAAAATTTTTTTTTAAAATAACTTGTCGGGACATGGGCCCCAACCAGCACCCAGGAGGAGGACGATCCGGCTCCTGCAGTAGCGGCGGAGGTCTCCTCGCGAGTAGCGGCGGAGGTTCCTCGCGAGTAGCGGGGGGGTCCCCCCTCGCGATGGGGGGGGGCCCCCGGGCGCCGGGAACAGCTGCCGGATGCCGTCGAGGCCACCGCCGCCGCAGAGGAGGCTATGGAGCCACCTGCCGCTCGGGAGGTCGTCCCGAGCCTGCTGCCCTGAGCCGCGAAACACCGACAGCCGGCGCGGGAAGACCCCTGGACCTGGGCTGCCGCTCACCCGCGGGCCCAATCCGGAGGAGCCACGGCCTCCCTCCCACGTTCTCCCGGCCCCAAAGGGGCCCCCCGTCGCTCCCCCCGGGTTTCTGGAGGTCAGGGGGGCGGGGGCTCGCAGCTGGTGGACGCAGCTGTGAGCCCGGCTGGGGGCCCCAGCTGTGCAGCAGTTTAGGATTGGCCAGCGCCGGCGCCAGGCCCCCTTTTTAGAGCCGGGGGACCCAAATTTCAGCACGGAGCAACAACCAACGGCTCTCCGGTGTTGCCCGTAGTGCTGCTGCCTTGTTCCTGCTTTGCCCGCCTCCCTTTCCCCCTCTGGGGTCCCGCCTCTTTCCTGCCGAGACTCTGCTGGGAAGGGGGGAAGATTTCCCTTTGGTTCCCCGGGGGGGAAAAACCCCTTTTTTTTTCGTTCCTTTTTACCGCCTGAAGTAAGGCTTGTTTTTATTTTTGCGGTGACTCTGCTGGCTGGGTTTCCCGGGGACGCCAGCCTCGGCCTGACCCAGCCCAAGCCTGCCCGGCCCCACCCAGCCACTGAAGATTGTTGCTCCGTCCCTGCCAGGCAGGAGGGGGGGAAACGCCGCCCTGGGGGCTCAGGGGGGCCCCAGGCAGGAAAATCAGAGCCGCGAGCCCAAACACAGATCCCCAGGCCCTGCAAAATTTGAATTCCAGGTGGGACAGCTGCAGGCACCCCGGGGCCTGCAGCTAAAATCCCCATTGTTGTGCCGCAGCTTTTTTCGGGGGACCCGGGGGGCCTAGAGATTTTCCTAAAACTGCCGCCTCTACATACAGGTACGGGCCCGGGATTTTCCACTAGGGGCCCAGGTGGCTTTTCCATCAGCCTGTTGTCAGGCTGCCCGCTAAGTGGGCCACGCCTTTGCTGCAACAAACAGCACGGTCCTGGACAGTTGGCGGTTCCCTGAGGCCTTCCGGGAGGTCTGGGGACGACCCGGTGCGTGTGGAAAAGCGAGCCGGCAGCTTCGGACTCAGCAAGGGCGGGGTTCCGGGGGGGAAACACCACTGCTTTCTGCTTGCTCACCCAAGACCTGGGCTACAATGATGCCGCCCTCCGAGACCATTTCCCGGGGCCGGGCTGTCGCCAGATCCTGGACGAGCTGGCCCGCAGCTCGCCCCCTCCTACCCTGGAGCAGCTGTCGCGGGCCCCTCCGCATCGACGGGCGCCTGGAACCCGTAGGTAGGCCCGCGGGGGGCGGCCCCGGGCCCGCGGCCAGGGGGGAGCGCGCTCTGGGACGTTGCTCCATGAGACTCGCCTGCGGCTCGGACATGGAGGAGCCGATGCAGCTGGGAGAGGCCCTCCTCGGCTGACTCCGGAGGAGAAAGCGCCCGCGCGGTGGACTCTTTTTGAGTGGCCTCGGTGGCTTTTTTGCCGGGGGCCCGCCAAGCCCCCCCGGCTGGGAGCCCGGGGAAACGCCCCCCCAACCTAGATGGCCTGCGAGGCCGGGGGGATGGCGGCCAAGGGCCAGGATTCGCCTGCACCCAAACGTGACCCACTGTTGGTTGCCGCGACGGTGGACGGCGATGCTGTGCCCGCCCCGGGGGGTGAGATTATTCGGGGGCATCAAACAACTTCCTCGAGCCCATTCCCCAGACCACTGCATTCCTCTGGGGTCCCCAGTCCCGACCAGGGGAGCCCATTACGGGCGTTGGGGGTCGGGTGCACTCCCAGACAGCCAGGTGGTGCTAGAGTAGGGGCACGTCGACGGATCCGGTTCCTGGGCGGCGGTGCCCTCTTCCCAGTGGTTTTGGGAATGCCATGGCTTTCGCGCCATGACCCGCACATTTTTGGTGGCCAGGTGCTGTTCGCTTCCCACTACTCCCAAAAACACTGTTGGCCGGAGCGGCTAGGGCTGCATTGGAGTCCCCGGGGCCCGACTCCACAGTGGAGCTGCAGCATATACCGGGATTATGCGGATGCTTTATAAAGGGGCGGCCGTCCGACCCCGGGGTTTTACACTGGCCGAGACCTTCCGGGTCCCCCCAAATCCCAGGAGGGTTTTGTCGAGCCGGAGCTGGCGGCCTTGCGAAGTTTTAAAAGAACCGGCCCCTTTTCACCCCTCCACATGCCTGCGGCCCCCCGGCTTTTTGTGCGAAAAAAATGGGCGAACTCCGGCTCTGAAGACACCGCGCCCAAACCGGATCACTATCCGGAACCGGTACCCGCTCCCGCTAATCCCAAACTGTTGGAGCGCTTACGGCACGGGGGGTTCACCAAGTTGGACCTGGGGGGGGCCTCAACCTGGTCCCGCATCCGGGCGGGGGACGAGGGGAAGCGGCGTTCCAACGCGATCGGGCACTACGGTACACGGAGCCGTTCGGTTGTGAAACGCCCCGGCCGTCTTTGAGCACTTTAACGCGTGTTTCGGGACCTGCTCGATCGCTTCGTGATCATCTATCAATATTTCCTCATTGTCGCCAAAGGGTACAAACCCCACGCCCGGGACCGCCCTAGCGGCTGGGGGAGCACCGCCTCTACGCCAAACTCGAGAAGTGCGCCTCCCCTCCGCAATATTTCTTGGGCTACCGGGTGACGCGGGGGGGGTTTGGATGGACCCGGCCAAAGTGGAGGTTAAATGTCGGGCGGCCACCGGGGGCCGCAAGGACGGCCCCGCGCTTCCTGGGATTTGCGAACTTTTTCCGGAAGTTTATCCCCCAGACGAGAGCTGGCGGCGCCCATCACCACGTCCTCCGAGGCAAGGGGCCGTTCCGGTGGGGCTCCCGAGGCGCAGCAGGCCTTCGAGGGCCCCAAGGCCCGGTTCGTCTCCCGCCGTCCTCCGCTTGGGCCCCAAACGTCCGTTTGTGTGGAGACGGACGCGTCAGATGTGGCGGTCGGCGCGGCCCGCTCCCCTCCGGACCGGAGGGCCAGCTTTTTCCGTGGCAAAACTCCCGGGACTATCCCCCAAAGAACTTCCACGGGGGAAGGGCTCCTGGCGGTCAAGGTGGGGTTTTGGGCGTGGCGCCACCTCCTAAGGGGGCCCCCACCGGTCCAGGTGCGGACGGACCCCCGCAACCGGAGTTTTTGAGACCGCTCGAAAGAACCCCCCGGAATGCGCGGGGGGCCTTTTCGCCCGCTTTGACTTCCATGCAATCGCCCCCCCGAGGGGGCGGGCGCCTTTTCGCGGAAGCCCGGGGTACGCCGCCATGGCCGAGGCTGACGCCGGTCCACGATCCTCCGACCCGAGAACTTCGCCGCCGCCGTCGATGTGGCGGACCTGTCGCGGCGATACGCGGCCAGGCCGGGGAGCCGTTCCAGAGCGGTTGCAAGCGGAGGGCCCCCCGGCCCCTTGGTCCCGCCGAGAGGGGTTTTGTCCCCGGGGGAGGGTGTTTGTCCCGGCGGGGCCTTTCCCGGGGGGAATCCTTGTCTCCCATGACGGGAGGCCGGCCGGGCACTTTGGCCTCTTCAAGACCTTTATCATCCTGCGAGAGTTTTTGGGGGCCGCGGGTGGAGCGACGTGGACGCACCCCGGTCCCGTCCAGGGTTTGGGGCCAAAACCCGCCTGGGAAGCCCGCCGGGCTACTGCAGCCTCTGCCGACTCCTGCAGGGCCCTGGCGGCTAATCTCCATGGACTTTGTGACGGGGCTGCCGCCCCCAGGCCCACCACCATCCCGGTGGTAGTGGATCTGTTCTCAAAGATGGCCCACTTCGTGCCATGCCCGGCTCACCCTCCGCCAAACAGCTCGTCTCGTCCCCGGGATGCTTTTACCGGCCTCCAAAGTTGGGCTTTGGGGGGTCCCCTCCCTTTGGAAACCTCCCGCAGCTCCTAGATGTCAAGCCACACCTTCCCGGCCACCACCCGCAGACGGATGGCCAGACCCGGGGACCAAAAAACCCGGACAGCCCGCCACAGCGCACCAGCAGGACCCGGAGCGATCCCCGCTGGCCAGTTCGCATACAACAACGCCGACACGCCTCCACGCGGCAGTCGCCATTTCTGGCCACCATGGCTACCACCCGAGATGGTTCCCCCCATCGGAGCCGCGGCTGTGCCGGGAGCCGACCAAAAGGCTGGGGAAATGCGTGCCCTGCAAGCTTTCTGCGATCCCAGCTGGAGGAGGCCAAGGAGAGTACAAGCGGACGGGGGCCACCCGTAGCCGGGGGCTCCGCTACAGGTCGGAGATAGAGTGTGGCTGTCCCCCGCACCTCCCCTCCGCTTGCCCAAACCGGAAGTTAGAGCCCGCTTCATCGGCCCCTTCACCATCACGGCCCAGGTAAAACCCGTCGCCTTCCGCCTGCAGCTTCCACGATCGCTCCGGATACCCCTGTTCCCCCGTTCGCTGCTCCAATGGAAAGGGGGTGGGCCCGACGCCCGGGCCCCGGATGCCCCCCCGGTACTGTCACGGTCGCGGCAGGAGGAGACAGGGGCTACTGGACTCCCGCCGCCGCCGCGGCCGTCTCCAGTACCTGGTCGACTGGCGCGGCCACGGTCCAGGGAGCGGTCCTGGGAAAACGCCGCCGACGTCCACGCGCCCCCGGCTTGCAGGCCTTCCACCGCCGTCCCCCCAACCCCGGCCCCGGGGGGGGAGCATCCCTGGGGAGGGGAGGATGTGGGACCTCCGGGCCCCAAAAGAACCCCGGGGGGAGGACGATCCGGTCCCTCCGAGTGGGGGGAGGTCTCCTCGCGAGTAGCGGGGGAGGGTCCGGTCTCCTCGCGAGTAGCGGCGGGGTCCGGGCCGGGAACAGCTCCCGGACGCCGTCGAGGCCACCGCCGCCGCAGAGGAGGCTATGGAGCCCCCGCCGACGGGAGGCCTCCCCAGCCTGCCTGCCCCGATGCCGCTGAAGACACCCACGGAGCCGGCGCTGCGGAAAAACGCCCGGGGGTCGCTGGGCTCCCCTACCCCGGGGCCCATCCGGAGGAGCCCCCACGGCCTCCCTCCCACGCCGAGCGGCGGCAGGCCAAGGAGGCTGCCCGTTGCTCCCGCTGGTTGCTGGAGCGTCAGCGGAGGGGAGGGCTCGGGGGGCTAAGGACGCCAGCTTTAGCCCGGCTGAGGGCTCCCAGCTGTGCAGCAGCTTTAAAAGGCCCGCCAGGCTCCTACTTTTGAGCCAGAGGGAGCCAAATTCAGACGGAGCAAAACCCGGCTCTCCGTGTGTTGCCCGTAGTGCTGCTGCCTTGTTCCTGCTTTGCTCCTGCCTGCCTTGCCCCTGCTGCGGTCCCGCCTCGTTCCTGCCGGTCTGCTCGGAAGCCTTGCCAGCCACTTCCCCTTTCCCGGGGAGAAACCCTTTCTTTTCTTTGTTTACCGCCAAAAGGTTGCTTTGTTTTGTGGTGACTCTGCTGGCTAGGCTTCCGGGACGCCAGCCTCGGCCTACCAACCCCAGCCTGCCCGGCCCCGCCCAGCCGCCGACAAAAACACGAAAACCTATTGGTTTCCATGCCTTTTGCCATTGTTTTAGGGTTTCAATACCTTTTCCTCCCATTTTATAATTAGATTTTTCTGTTTCATTTTTTAACTTAAATTAATAACATCTTATCATTTTCTTTAAAGCGTTTATTCCATTTTTTTTATTTTATCAAATTCTGTTTCCTCCCATGCTATCCCTTTATTTTTTGTATCTTTTTTAAACTTTCTGTTAATTGTCTATGTAAAAACCAGTGAGTAAAAAAACCTTCTCCCCTTAACTCCTCTCTTGATTTCAATCTGATTTTCCCTTCCTTTTTTAAATTTTATCTCTATAGGTAATCCATTTTAATCTTTATTTTCAAACCCATGAAATGCTTCATGCGGGGATCCAACTTGGGATTTTTAAAAACATTTTTTCCTAAGGTTTAGCCAAACTTTAAAAAGCCTTTTTCACAAAATGGTCCAAAAATATCTTATTAATTTTATATTTTGAACATATATACGCATGCCAGCCGAAAAAAATTAAACCCTTCTAATTTAAGTAATTTATCATTTTCTAAAAGTCCCCCCTTCATCCACATTAATGCAGAAGCTTCAAAATATAATTTTAACTGGTAAACCCAATCCCCCATTTTCCCTAGCTTCTTTCAAATATTTCCATTTTAAATTTTGGGTTTCCTTCCATTCCAAAAAACCTACTTTAAAACACGTTCCCAACAAAAGGGCTTTTCATTCCATATTATAGGTAAATTTTGAAATAAAAAAACATTTTGGTAAACATTATTTTTACCCAAAAATTCTCCTAAAAGGGGACAAAACAATTTTTCCATTTCCTTAACTTCCTTATATCTTCCAATTCTTTTTTAGTTTTTCCCAAAAAATTCAGAAATTTTTTTTGGTTATTGTTATACCAAAAACTTTACTTTTTTCGTTATTTTAAATCCAGAACAACTTGTTAACCCAGCTTCCTGTTGGTGTGTAACATTTTTTGTAATCATCAAAGATTTTTCTTGGTTAATCTTCAATCCAGCTAACTGCCCATATTCCTTCAGGGTTCCAATTAACGGTAAAATACTTCTAATTGGATCTTCTAAAATTATAACCATATCATCCGCGAACCCTCGTAATTTATATTCATAACCCTTTATTCTTGTTCCCTTTATTTCCTTATTATTCCTAATTTGAATATTTAATATCTCCAAACACATTATAAATAATAAGGGGGAAAGGGACACCCCTGTCTTGTTCCTTTATTTATTCTAAAAGATTCTGATTTTTCCCCATTTACTATTAGACTCGCTTTTTGATCTTTATAAATCGAGCATATCCACCTTTTGTATCTCTCCCCAATTCCAATCGTATTCATGACTTCAAACATAAATTCCCAATTCACATTATCGAAGGCCTTTTCGGCATCCAAAAATACTAAAGCCATTTCTTTTTGATTGTACTTTTGGTAATATTCTATTATATCAATAATAATTCTTATATTATTCTTCAGCTGCCTATTAGGTAAGAAACCATTTTGATCTTCATGTATCCAAATTGATAATACTTTCTTTAGCCTTTCTGCTAGGATGGAGGTAAAATTTTTATAGTCAATATTTAGTAATGAAATAGGTCTATAACTTTTTTTATCTCGTTTATCTTTCCCTTCTTTCTGAATTAATATAATATTTGAGTCTTTCCATGATTCTGGTAATTCTGAATCTTTAATTGAATTTAAGACCTGAACCAAAATAGGTGCCAATGAGTCCTGAAAAACTTTATAGTATAGACCCGTAAAACCGTCTGGCCCTGGTGATTTCTCTTCTTTTAAATTTTTAATGGCATTTCTAATTTCCTGCAATGATATCGGTTTATCTAATTCTTCTCTCTGTAACTCCGTCAATTTAATCATATCTATTTGCTGTAAATAATTTCTCATCTTATACTTTTGTGCTGATAAATGGCCCTTTTCTCTAAATAATTCTTCAAAATATTTTACTAAGATTCTTTTAATCTCATCTTGCTGATAATATACATTCTGCCCTTCTCTTAGTTCTATAATATTCCTCCTTTCTCTCTCTTTCTTCAGTCTGTATGCCAGCCATCTACCTGGTTTATTTGCATATTCAAATTGTTTCTGTTTTAAATATTTCAGCTTTTTCTCTATCTCTTCTGACGTTAATAAAGACAACTGTTTCCTCCACATTTTAATCTCTTTCTGAATCGACTTATCTTTGGGAGTCTTTTTTAATTGACTTTCTTTCTCCTGAAGGTTACTTAGAATAAAGTCCTCCTTTTGTCTCCTACACTTATTTATCCAAGCCTGTTGGTTTATAAAAAACCCTCTCATCACTGCCTTACTTGTATCCCAAACCACCTGGGCTGATTGTTCTTTTCCTAAGTTATTATCCCAAAATTGTTTTAACTCTACTTTTGCTTTCTCCACTACTAGGTCTCTTTTTAGTAAAGTATCATTCAATCTCCAATTCCAATTGTTCCTTCCAAATCTTAATGTTAAAGTGATCGGGCAGTGATCTGAAAATGTTCTCGGGAGTATTTCCATCTTTTTAATATTTTTTATCATTTCTAAGGGTATAAAAATCTATCTATTTTCGACCATGATTTGTGGCGGTCTGAAAAAAAGGTGTAACCCTCATCCCTCCCAATTGACTTACTTCCCGCCTCCCCTAGGGACATATAATCTAATAATTCGAAAAAACTTTTGGGTAATTTACCTTGATTTATTTTATTCTTCCTCTTATATTCCCCGGACCTATCTAACTGTGGGTTTAATACCCCTTTCCAATCTCCCATTAAGATCACTTTTTGATTTTTTAAATCCAAGAATTTTTCCGTTAAATTCCGATAAAATTTACTTTTGTTTTCCAAGGGGCCATATATTGCAACTACAATTAACTTCATGCTTGGCAAACTTACTTCTACTATTATATAATGTCCTGAGTCATCACTATAAACCAATTCAGCCTCATATTTATTACTTATGTAAACTATAACACCTTTTTTCTTTTTTATTAATTGATGATGTAAAACATTGCCCTAATTTGGGGTTCTTTACAAATCTCAAATCTTTAGTTCTAATATGAGATTCTTGCACGGCTATTACATCTAATTTCAATTTTTCTAAGTAATGAAATACACATTTTCTCTTATGGGGAATGTTCATACCACGTACGTTCCAAGATAGAAGTTTTAGTAACATTTTATTTTAAATTCTCAGGTTCCAATCTTTTTATAAACTATTTAGAATCTTCAGCACCTTCTTCTCCTGAGTCTTCTATCTCTGAGTCTTGTACAGAAATTAGTTCTTCTTCTCCTTCCTCTTCTTCTTCTTCCTCTTCTTGTTCTTCTCTCTTTTCCTCTTCCTCTGCTACCTCTTGCTTTGCTTCCCACTTGTCCTCTCTTTGTAATTTCGCCAACTCTTGTTTCAACTTTTCCTTTCTAACTTTTTTCTCAGTCGCATGCGTCTCTTTTGGTCTTTCTTTCTCCTTCTCATCTTCTTGCTCCTGCTTTCGCCTTGGTCCTTCTAATCTACTCAGTTCTTCTTTATTTTTTCGCCAAAATTCTCGCGCTTTTGCCACTGTATTAAGGACAGTCCTTTTCTGACGCCACATGAAAGATATCCCCTCCGTTTTTTCCCACATATATCTTATTCCAACCTCTCTCAGTGGTTGAGTTATGAAATTATATTCCCTCCTTCTTTTGAGTAAAGCAGGGTGAACGTCTTTAAAAATTTTCACTTCACACTCTTCCACCATTAGCTTCTTAGAATAACTGCTTTGCAGGATTAAATCCTTAACTCTTTCTCTTAAGAAGTAAACTACGATGTCCCGTGGTAACCCCTTTCTCTTCGCCACCGACGAGTTCACTCGAAAAATTTTGTCTACCTCTAAATCCAACTGTTCTGGAGACCATTCTATCAATTTTGCTAGGGGTATAATCAATCTTCGATACAGATCTTCTTGTTCCATCTCTCCCAATCCCCTTATCTTAATCGATTTATTTCTTCCCTTTATGTCCATAAGGAGTGTTGAGTGTTCTAGCTGTTCTGTCTTTTCAACAGTGTTGGAGATCTGAAGCTCTAACTTCTCCGTTTTTTCTTCCACTTGTTTTATTTTTTCATTCATCTGCCTTATCTCACTGGATATTGTATCTAGTTTTGTACTGAAAATCTTCAAATCTTCTTTAATATCTGACTTTATTTCCGTCCTCATCTGCTTCATTTCGGTCCTTACTTCTTTCATTTCGTTCTTGAGTGTCGCAATAAGTTTCCTTATTTCTTCCATAATACCCAAACCTGCGCTCTGAGATGTCCCTTGCTCTTCTGATAGGCTTGATTTTGTTTCTATAATTGGCAATTTTGTTTCCACCGAGGCTCTTCTCTGCAGAAAGGATTGTATTTGTCCCTGAGCACCTGCACCAACCTTTCTTTTCCCTGCTGACATCATTTTGGATTAATTTGGGATTTAATAGTTCTTCTATTATTTTTAAATTATTTAGATAATCCTTTCCACTCTTCCTAAATCTTCCTAACTTCTACGTCCCTCTAATTTGTTAATTAATTTATTAATTTATTATTTAATTTTTATCAAAATTCTAAATTAATTTCTTACAGTATTCTTCTAATTCCTTTTCAATTAATACCTTAGAGTTTTATGTTTTAAGATTCAAGGTTCACTAAAGTCCTTTTATGATTTATTTATTTGTCAATTTGTCAGTTTTCTTCCTCCTTGCTTACCCAACTTTCTTTCTACTCCACACCTCTTTCCTACCTCCTCAAATCCCTCTTACCTACTTCCTATCTCCCTTCTCACTAACTTCACTTCCTTTCCTCCTTTCTTCTACCTTTCCCCTACTCCTTAATTTCTTGTTTCCTACCAAACTCTAACCTTCAATTTCCTTCTCTCTACTGAATCTCTTCTCTACCTTTTTCCTTCTTCTATTGCTTTCTATTACTTTTTACTACTTTCTTCCCACTAAATTCTTGCCCCTAAATTTCTCTTTATTACTTAATCAAGCTAAATAACTCTACCCAATCTTACCTACAGAGTTCAGTTGGGTACTTCAATTGCCTACTTTATTGAGAAACTTTATACTTTAAGAAGGTCTATGACAGCTTTATCTGGACGAAAATTCAGTTAACTCTTCTCTTCACTCCACCGCTTTTCCACAGATTTTTCCAAAACCTTCTATTCTATCACAGTGATTCAAAGCAGAGGATAGAGAAAATATATAAAATAAATTAAATGTTTCAATTAGTCAGATCAGTTAGTCTTATTTTCCCCCAATTATTTAACTCAAATAGTATATTATTAACTCAATTATTACAAAAGTAATACAGTATATATTTCTAACACTTTAGGTAGACAAAATCTGTCACTTATTCAAAGGAGAAAGAGGGAGAAAAAAATTCCAAAAAAGAAAAGAGTTTCCTTCAACCAAGTACAGAGAGTCCTCTGCATACAGACCACAGCCCTTACATCCAACCTCCAGAGGTACAAGTAATTAGCTCAGAAAGAACAATATAGACAATTACACTATCTATCACTTATTCAACAGGGAAAGGAAAAAAGCTTCATTCATCCACACCCAAAAGTGCTATAAAGTCAAACCCCAAGTGCTTTCAAACACTTCTAATCGTAGCTAATATTACAGAAATAGCCCCAAATTGACAATTAGAGATTTCCTTATTTATTAGATCTACAAGATCCCCTCCCGTTCTTTCTCTTACACTTTACTTCACTCCCCCAAAATTTCCCCTTTTTCTTTTAATATTGTCGTTCTTAAGAACTTCTTCTTCCCAGAATCCTTCACTAGAATCTCCAATCCTCCGATTGTCCTCCACGAGGCTTTTTTTCTTCTTCTTCTCTTCAACCCCTCCTCTCCGACTCTCCAGCTGGCTCCCGTCTGACTCCACACATCTCACTCTCCACCTCCTACTCGTCGTCTCGAATTCAATATGGTTTCTTGAAATCACAAATCAAAACCCAATGTCTTAGTATCCACCTTATCCTCCCCCTCAGTAATTAATCCCTCCAGAGGACAAGTCGAACTCCAGTCTCTCCCCAGCTTAGTGTCTGGACAACAAAGTGAAGGGATGGTTGAACTGGTACACTGAAACACCGAATCAAAATCCACACACTCTCATGCTCCTTCCAGCTTCTCAAATCCGTAGTATTTCCAACTCAAAACCAGACGGATCGCTCAGAAAAGTCCAGACAATACAATCCCTTAAATCTAGTCCCGCTGTCTCTTCCGTTCAATGCAATTTGCTACTCACCAAAAAAAAAGGGGGGGGGAAAGAAAAGAAAACTCAGCTTTCACTTCTCTCGTCCCAAGCTCCAGCTTGGGGCTCTGTCCGCTTTCTCTTTCCTGGATAAATACTTCCAGAGACTCGCCTCTTCTTTATAAGCTGGGACTACACGGTTTTTTCTCTCCAGTAAAAGTCATATAGGGAACTTACCCAGGATCTTCTCTCTGTTTGCAGCTCTTCAGAATTAGAAAAATGAAATGGTGGGAACACAGCTGTCCTTTTTCAGGATCCCCAGTGCCATAATGGCGGCTCTACGATCCCGACTCGGGCGTGCATTTCGTGTCTCCTTCTCCTCTACACACTCCCGGTCATTCCGGATCCCCTACAAGCCTCCCCCGTGATCCCCCTTTTCCAGGGATCTTTTTTCCTCCAAGATTTTACCTTTTTGAGGAAAATTCCGACCGCACCGGGGTTTAGGAAACCGCAGCGACGCGGATTCCGACTTCTCGCTGTGTCGCCTCCACCGGAAGTCCCCAATACTTTGATTTCAAGGACCTCAGAAATTGTTCACCCAGGATGCTGTGGGCCTGAGAATGTAGGTTTTTGGGGTCTCATTGAGTTGTTCATGACCACTGTAAATGAAAATCCCTACCAATTAGAATAGCTTAGGTTCAACTTACAATATTGTAAACAAACAACAGAATGCCAGCCAATTTTGTTGCCGTTGTTGCCGTTGTTGTTGTTGTTGTTGATGATGATGATGATGATGGCAAGATTCACTGGCTGAGGAGCAGAGGTGGCTAGTGGCTTCTATTTCAGGGGTATGTTTTGTTTCAAATTTGACAGGAGTTGGCTAAGGCAGTGGACTGATTTTGGGGATAGGATCCAACACCTTGAATAATTTGTTTAAAGTCAGGAACAAAAACTCAGAGTGAATTCACGTACCTGTTGAGAACTATTTGAATTTCATCATTTTTAAAGGGAATCCACATTACAGAAATTAAAAAGACAAATGTAAGAATAACTTGAAATGATATTTAGATCCTCATGGTCATAATGTAACCAGGTGTTGAGAAATCCCAGTGTTTATTCATTTATATATGCCACACAATAAAGCTCAGAATGACTTATAAGGAGTATATCTTCCCTCCAGGCTAGGGGCTGGCAACTAAGGCCCCTTGAAATATAACTGGATCACTCCTCCCATCAGTCGTATCCAGAAAATTCAGTAGTGAAGGACTATGGGAGCTGAGGCCCAGCAACAATGGGTGGACGCCAGTTTGATTTTAACAAAGCTAGATCATAAGATGCTGGGATGTTACTGAGTTATTACAGTGTAAACAAGTGGGTAATCCACCATTCGTTTCTCTCACCATCACTTATTAAAAAAAATATTTTAGTATTTTGCGTGCATCTTCCCATTTCCTGACTTTAAAAAAGAAATAAAACTCTTTGAATATAGAACCTTTGTTCTGTCTGCACAAAAGTGAAAGGTATTATCTATTCCATTAATGTTTAGAGGACATGGAAAAAATAACAGTCACTTCATTAAAATCTGTCAGATAGATTTCCAAGTGTCACAATGGAAATTCATTATTTTTATAATGGATGTATATAATTGTACAGAGATTGTATCAGGGATGAGTGAGCCTTTATAATTAAAGGTCTGAAAGGTTTCATTTGTAAACTATTCTTTTTGAGGCTGTTCTTAACCAGTGACTAAGTTGATGTCAGGATGAAAGCACACGTACGACTTCTTACCAAAAAGCAACGTTTTTCTCCAGGCCTGAGAACATTTTTTCCCCTAGTATATGGTCTGGTAACAATATATTTAAATATCATGAAGTTCATAGTCCGTACAACTGGACCGATTATTAACTTACTTGCTTTCTTACATTCCTCTGCTACCTATCAACAACAATAACAAAAGGTTCACTCCACAGTTCACAGTGAAATTTACATTTAAAATTATCTTGTAAAAATAAGAGGTTTTTTTTTTAAAAAAATCTAAAACTGTTAAAAATAACATCAGAATAAGAGCAGAATAAACTAGCTATTGGGAAATGACAGTAAAAATAACTTTTTA
This sequence comes from Ctenosaura bakeri, assembly GCA_948474755.1. NCBI lineage: Eukaryota > Metazoa > Chordata > Lepidosauria > Squamata > Iguanidae > Ctenosaura > Ctenosaura bakeri. Next base: position 291,025 of record CAOLHI010001899.1, read on the forward strand.
AAGAAAATTACTAAACTTAAAAGCTTGGATAGAAATGGTCTTTATCCAGTGATGAAATAAACAGCTAAGTTCAGCTAAGCCCTGGTGGTGCAGTGGTTAAATGCCAGTTCTGCAGCCACAACATTGTGAGCAATTCTGCAGGGCTCCAGGTTGACTCAGCCTTCCATCGTTTTGTAGGTCAGTAAAATGAGTACCCAGCTTGTGGGGACAATTAGCTAAAATACATTGTAAACCACTTAGAGACTGCTTCATACTGATAAGTGATGTAGAAATGTAACTGCTATTGCTCTTCTTTGGTGAGAACATTGTACAAATGGGGCACAGTTCTGATCAGTCTCCCTGGGGGCCACATGTTTTACTTCATTATTCAGCCACCTGACAGAGTATTTGTGGAGATCATAAAGACCAGAGACTCTTTTTCACTGCACAGTTCTAGCACTATGGCCTTTTCTGCACCTTGCCTTGTTCAGGCCCTGGGGTGTGGGGATCGGGCAAGCAACCTCTGCTGAAAGGCTCTCCCTTCCCTGCTGCTTCAGCTTTGCACGAGCTGCCTGCTCACATGAGAGCCACACCTCTTCCCTCCGCAGTGGAGCCTGGGACCTTCCCAGGCTGCACTGGGGCAGGAAGCGTGACCGGCCTGGTTCCAGAGGCTCCATACACAAGGTAAATGTGTGTGGGGCCCTGGAATGATGTGTGACCGCGCAGCATTTTGGGCTTCAAGCTGAAAATGAAAAAATGTGTGAGCGATCTCTGCTGGGCCCTGGAGCGTCACACAAATGTGAGTGAGTTGTGTGGACCGTTCCTCACATTTGTGCGATGCTCAAGGGGCCATTTCACATTGAAAATGCCATGCGAAAAGGGCATCTGTCTGAGCTAAGCTAGAACTCCTACAATACCTGCTCATAGGTTGGTGGGTGGGTTTACTCTCCCCAGAACAGCCTGTTACTATGAGCTACCCAACAGCTTTGGAATAGTGTGATGTTGAATGGGCAATTAAGACCCATCAAGTTTACCAGAGGTTCTTGTGCTTTTGAATGACAACTGAAAGACCTGGTTTCTTCAAACGCATCTCTGAATGAATTATTATTCTATTTAAAACCACCTTTCATTTTCCCTAGGGTCACAGCATGGATTGACAAACCCTTTAGCCTTTGAGGTCTAATGATTTTGTTCATGTACACAGTTTCAATGTGCTACAACTTGTGCTAACTCATTAAATTATTTCCTGTGTTTCAGATTTATTACTTACAGCTTAAAATGTTTAAAATTGCTTCATATCATTTAACTTGATTTTACAGTACATCAACATAAGATCTGATGATTTTTGTTGTTATTTGCCATCAATTCAGCTTCCATTTACAGTGACTTTATGAGACCTCAATGTGCTTATCAACAGCCCTGCTCAGGTCCTGCAGAGGTAGGGCTGTGGCTTCTTTGAATGAGTCAATCTATCTGTCTTTGGCCCTTACCTCACCATGTCTCAGTAGCGTGTTGTTCCATGTGAATTCCAGCATGGCCATTTCTGTGATGTTATCGGGTTCTGAACACTCTCTACTGCACCCTTTCAACTTCAGCCAGTGAGTAGTGTTATTGCCACCAGTGTTCCCTCTGCATTGCAGCATCATTGGTGAGTTCTTTTCCCTCCCTTTTCCCTGCCCCAAAGCTCGTGATTGGACAGGGTTTTTTTTTGTAAGCAATATGGTAACATCATGACACATCCATACACTATCGCTTTTTTGTGCTAAAAATATATATTTTAAAAAAATTAACTAAAAGGAGAAATTTAAAATTAGCATGGAGAGGTGATAGATTTTGAACCTGCCACACCATGGGAGTAACTGAGACCCTTTTCACACCTTACTTGGGGCCACTGGTGACGAGTGGAAATCATGCAAAAAACCTCCTCCAGGAGGGAATTGTGTCCCCTGTGCTCCCCTCTGCACCAGCTCTGTGCTGGACAGAAGGAAGCACGATAGCTCAGTCCCTTCCTTCCTTCCGTAGTGCAGCCGGATACTTTCCCAGGCTGCACTGGGGGAGGAAGCACGATGGCCATGTTTCCTGAATTCTGCATGCAAGGTAAATGTGGGAGGAATGCAAGAGGAACGTGCAAACATGCATCATTTTCACCAAAGAGCCAAAAATGATATACTGCACGATTGCCACGGGATTGCTACTGGAGTGATGCACGATCATGAGGATGTCATGCAGAACCATCCTCACGATTCCACGTTGCTCCCATGGCCATTTTGTCAAGTGTGAAAAGGGCCTGAGAGAAAGACAACATGAGAACAGCCACACCACACCCACCCTTGGATCGGCAACAAGAGGAAATGCTACCAAGCACTATTGAGAAACCACATTCACAGAGCTGATGAGATTGTGGTGGGATGGGGGCCATCACCAGGTTTTTTTCCCAGCATTGAAAAAGGGCAGATTTCCAATGCATGACCACACAGCTGGTTAATAATGATGTCATGCAATAGCACGGGTCCTGGACCAGGAACAATGCATTGCTTTGGTGGTATGACAACTTCGTGAGGTAAGGACTTTCCTCTTTTCCAACCACATTCCACTTTGGCAATCATGATTAATTTTTCCAGTGAGCCACGTTCTCTCACAATACATCCAAAGCACAATAGCATCAGTTTAGTCATTTTGGCCTCTAGTGAAAACTCAGGCTTGATTGGCTCTCAGACCAGTTAATTTGTCTTTTTTTTTTTTTTTTTGGTGGGCTATGGTGCAGGGCAGGATAAAATATTTAAACTAATATAAACTATTATTATTATTATTATTATTATTATTATTATTATTATTATTATTATTATTATTACCCCTTCACAGACACACACATACAAAGCAAACACCCAACAAAACTTTTCAAAATAGTTGTTTTTGCATGCAAAGAATGAAATAAATGACACATTATATCTTTCTTTTTGAGGGGACCACCTCTAGAACTCAAAACAACAGCTCTGGGGCTCCCATCATTTCCACTTAGCATCTGTCAACTTAGGAAGTTATTTCACTTTTTCTAATGACAGGGCTGGCCCTGAAGCTCCTGCACTGAGGGGAATCACCAACATTTTCCTCTATTTCTCCTCAACTTTCAATTGTCCCTCCTAAACCTTCTCTTCAACTGTCAGTGCTAGAAGGCGAGAAATGGATAGGAGGGGGTGTCCTGTTAGCCAGCATTTCTTCCATCTTCAAGATCATTTCAGTTCCTACAACCTTTTTAAAATGTCCCCAGCAAAGAAAAGCCTCCAGACATATTTTTTTCTTTTCCATTTCATTTTGGACTCTCTGAGACAGTCATTTGAAAGCACTTCTGAAAATAAAAGCGCACCTCAGGCTAAGCACCCAGTGAGCCCTCAAATATTGTGGTTTCTGCATCACAAGTGGGAAGCTGGTAAATTATTAGGAAACTCTTCACCCCCAGGTTGCCTCCACTTGAGTTTTTTTCTCTCTACAGTAAGTACCCAAAAATATCTCTCAAAGAAACCTAGATTTGTCTCCCGCCCCCACCCCGCAATTCTCCTCACATTTCTTAGAATACTTCATTACGTTCTAATGAAGAGAATGAAATGGATCAGAAATTATTTTCAATGGCTTCCAGCAAAAGGACAAACTCTCTACAGCAGGAAATAGATGGAAGGACACAGAAGTATCTCTATAGGTTGTTCAAGCTGAAGCAGTGGGAAGAGGACTTTGAAAGGAAAAATCTCCTCTGAGGTAATTCTACTTCATAACATCTCTCTCTTTATATATATAGTCATCATTATTAACAAATCTTCCCATCAAGAGCAGCAGGTCCAATTGATTTAATGTGCTCTGATAGATAATATTTTTTCAAAACCATATTCCTCAAAGCCTGAGCTCAAGCAGTTCAGCTATTTTTAAAATGAAGCTCAGATGGACAGCTTTATTTTCAAATTTGTTAACTGATTTTATTTAGACCTCTCAATGCTGTTTTTATGCATATATACACAATTCTACCAAGTATTTATTTGTTTATTTATTTGCTAAAATATTCATGCCCTGTGGTGTGCCTTCATGTTCTTTCAAACTGATGATGACACACAGTCTTGCCACACAAACAATCCCGCGCCCGCAAAACTAGCCTCAGGTGTGGAACAGGACACCATCTCACCACAAGCATTGAAGCTTCATGTTTTAGCAGTCCTGACTGCTTCTGTATGTACAGTAGGTGAGAGAAGGGATCTGAACATTTGTTTAAAGCAGCAAAGGAACTTGGATCATCTGTGCCCCTGTTCATTATAGAAAGAGTCAGTTGAAGCTCATTTCAAGACTGGCAAAGTAAAAGAGAAGTTCAGAGGGCATTCAGAAAGCCATGTGTGACATAGTTCCATTTTCAGATGGAGGGAAATGTTTGGTAGAGGAGAAGCTGAGGAGTAGGGTTGCCCCTCCTGATCCCCATGCAGCATCCATTTTTGAAGAAGACTGCTTCTTTATCCACTTTGCGTGAGAGAAAAGTGGGATATAAAAACAAACAAACAAACAAATAAAATGTCTAGAGCTCTGACTACTGCTATTTATATAGGCAACTTCTCTACCTATTGGCAGCAGCCCACCAAAATGACAAGTTGTTTTGATGAGGAACTGGCTTAACAGAAGACAAAAATGGCCAGTATCCTACACTGAACAGAATGATCTTAATGCTCTGTCCTGGAAAGATAGCTTCCAAGCTCCTGGAACAGTTGCTTTTTAGCCTCTAGATATCCATGGCTGGAGACCTTGGAGGGTGACATTGACTCTTTTCTCCCAGTTGCAGAAGTGTAGCTGGCAGAGGTGTATCTAGTGTGGGGCAACTTGAGTATGTGCCTCAGGAGCCAATAACAGGGGGGCGCAAAAAGAGGAAACCCCTACCTACCCCTGCTGCCACTTGCTCCCACCTGCTGCTCAGTCCATCCCCTCCCACCACTCACCCTGCCCACTGCCACCACTCACCCTGTCCCCTTGTCCCTGCTCACCCCCCTGCCCACCACTACTTGCCCTGCCCCCCACCCGCTGCTGCTCATCCCACCCTCCACCTGCCACTGCTTGTCCTGCCCTGTCCACTGCTGCCCTGTCCCCCAGGGTCCTTCCTGGTCTGGTCTGGTGCACTGCACTTGGAGGGCAGTGGCAGCAGCACCTATGGGCACAACTTCAATGCTTGCCCCAGGCACCGTTAAGCCTTGGTACGCCATTGTCAACTGGGTACTACCTGAGTGTCTTCCAGTCTCCGTCTCCTACCAGTCAGTGGCTACAGCAGTATATTCCAGTGCTTGCAAGCTGACTTGAGGAGTGGACATTGTTCACAGAGATATTGAATACCTGCTTCTACAAAGTCTGAAAAAAAGAGGTAAGTACATATAAGTTCCGTTCATATGCACATATGCCATCAACAGGATTTTAGCCTAGAATATATTCTGAAGCTAAAACTGCAAGTCTATTTACTTTCTGGTAGTTATAGCTCCTGACCTAGAACTGTAATTTTTTTGGCCTCATTTCTATGTTACTGTCACCATGGAATTGAATTAGTTCTAATCAGTTAAAAAACAAGGTCGTTAGCCTGCATGTGTTGTTTGTTTATTTGTTTGTTTGTTTATTTAAGCTGAGCCAGCTTTGGCAAAATAATCCATCCAAAGAACACTCATCTGCCCAACTTTCTGGGTAATGGGCATTATGGAAAGGCACTTCCATGTATAGCTTTGCACAGCCCCTCAACAAGAGCAAAGGAAAGGAACAATCCTAGGATTCAGTTGGTAGCCCATTAGACTTTTGCACATTAAGTGCAAGAGGGGCATCATTTTGTCCTTTGTCTCAGGCAGTAAAATTTCTTAGGCCAACCTTATCGGCAAGGCACCGGACAACTATATTCCAAAGAAACGGCCAACGCTAGTTCTTAACTAAATTATAGCTGCCCCTTAACTCCAAATAACATAATTAGTGCCAAGTGTGAACATAATTATTTGTTATGTGGACAATCCTTTGAAAGGCATTGGACTGCACCCGTCAATAGTAACATTGTCTCACTAATAAGCTTGGCTTACCTCCAGAATGCAGCTTTCCAAAACCTTGAGAAGGATTCTTAAATCCAATCAGGGTTATCCATGGAGAAAGAGAAGCAAAGGGAAAGGAAAGAGGAAAAAAATTCTACATTTTGCAATTAACACTCTAATCAAATTAAGTTAAATTAAGGCAATTTGTACTGGCTATTACCATTGAAAAGCAGAAAGGTTACAAAATAAGCCATCTTATTTTTAGGCCACTCTCACACAAAAGTAATGGCACTGATTGAAAGTTATTTTGCCAGGCTACATTTCAGGATGCAATTTTGAGCACTCAGAAAGCCAGTGGAGATGGTGGTGGTAAAAGCTTTTCTTTCTTTTTCCTCCGGTATACCTTATACCTTAATATTTTTCCCATTATAGGCATGTTTGGTTTATAGATGCCTAGGGTTCTGGGAAGTAAAAATGTAGACTCACCAGAGACTTAAAGGATGCAGGCTTTATTGCTGTATAGTTTATTCCATACCCAAGGCCAGAGGCCAACTCTTCCAGCCTTCTCTGATACCCAATAAAAAAACTTGGGTGGCCTATCTATACTTAGTCTAGGGGCATTCTAACAAACCTGACCGGTATCAAGGAATGGATTTGCCACAAACATTACAAGGCAACAGAAGACACCTTGGAGAAACCATATGCTGAAGAACCCTGCAGGAATGGAAAAAGGGCATCACTTGTAAACGTGTCAAGTTATCGACATTAGGAATGTTCAAATTTTACTTCCCTCCAACCCATACTTGGTAGAAATAAAATTTATATATCAGACCTATCAATCAATTAGGTAAATTTTAAAAATTAGGTAGATAATTAGATAAGACAAGGAGAATGAAATGACTGTCCATTTCTACATGTTCATGTTCCAGCTCGAACATCTACAATATTGGGTAGGATACGTAAAAGGAGAGGCTACATGAAGAGTGGAAAAGCCCCAATAATCAAGTAACCAATTTTGATCTCCAGGGAAGTTGCTGCAGACTACACAACTCATCCCCAAATGCATTATTTTCATTTCTCTCTCTGCACATAAATGTCATTTAATAAGTTAGTTTTAAGCCTCTAGACCCCTTCTGCTGCCCAATGATTTGCTTTAGAAAAAGATCACATTCCTGAAGTCATTCAGAAGTAGTGGTTCTTCTTTTTTCAGCCAAACATGCCTTTAAATGGGGAGTGGGTCTGAGAAATCATAGAGGCCTGAAAAACAGCCTCATGGGGTTACATTCAGCCCAGAAGCTGCATGATAACCATGTCCAGTTTAACACATACAAGTATATGTGGACATGTTTGCCACCTGACTGAGAACACTGCGCATTTATGAATCCTAAACAAGTGAACTAAATACCAAGATTCATTTTAAGTTTTTCCTATTGCATAAGAAGCCAGATTGTTAGTACTGAGGAAACATTCATCCCTTATCTGCCATGTGTTAACTTCTATGTCCATATTCTGCATCACAAACAGTGACAGAGACAACCTCATTGAGACACTGAGTGAAAATACATTGCCACTGTCCTGGAAGTGTGATGGTACCATGACCAAAGCAAAGCTGACAAAAATGTATGTAATGGTGAAAGTCATTCCAAAAGCTGATGATAAAAAGCAATACAATCTAGGCTCCTGTTAATCTTGAAATGGTGCATAGGAGTATTGGATGAAGTTAACAACACCTGTAGTTGCACAGTTCAATCCAAAGCAGCTAGGCATATCTTCATGTGGGCCCCAACAATATATTATCCAACACTATATTATCCCTGTTGAAGGACATGGTCCACAAAAGGAGAGAAGAATGGTAGAGGTGAACAACTGGCACTGCAGATATAGATAGAGCAGGCCAAGTAGAACTAGAGACCAATAGTCCATGGTCCAGAAGGTAGAAGAGGCAACAAGGGGATCAACTATTTTAGATCAGTTCCTGACCAACGGGGTGATCTTGTTAAGGGGGTGGAAATGGTGGGATCCTTAGGTGGCTGTGACCATGTTCTATTGGAATTTGTCTTTCAGTGGGAAGGTGAACTCAAGTGTAGCCAGACATGGGCCCTTTTCACACCTTACCTCATTGCGGCCGTGGGGAGCGGTGCTTGCGCGAGCTGCTCACAACAGCCCTTCTTGCCTCCCACATCGGCTTCTTCTAGCGTGGCTGTCACACGAGCGCCCCACCCCTTCCTTCCACAGTGCAGTCTGGGAGCTGTAGGCTGCGCTGGGGGGAGGAAGCGCGACCGCCCCTGCTCACCAAAGCACCGCATGCAGGTAAATACATGAGGACACCGCGAGCATTGCACGAGCACGCAGTATTTTCGGCTTACAGCTGAAAATAAAAAAATGTGCACTCACCCCGCTTCAGCCTTGTGAACGTCACGCGAGTGGGAGTGTGTCATACGGAGTGACGCTCCCACTCATGGAACACTCAAGGGGTGCTTGCGCAAAAAAAAAAAAAAAAGCATGCGAAAAGGGCCATGCATTCTAAGCTGATTTCTGTAAACTTAAAAAAACTGATTTCTGCAAACTTAGGGACTTACTTGCTGAAATTTCAGAGTCCAGAATATTGAAAGATAAAGGAATTTATGACGGATGGGAGTTTCTTAAAAGTGAGATACTGAAGGCAAAATTTAAAACTGTGCCAATAAGGAGGAAAAATGGCAGGAGTCTAAAGAAATCAGAATGGTTGATGAAAGAACTCTTAGCTGAGCTAAGTGTTAAAAGAAACACATACAGGAAATGGGAGAATGATGAAATCACCAAAGAGGAATTCAAAAAAACAGGCAGGATATGCAGAGAGAAGATCAGAAAATCTAAAGTACAGAATGAACTCAGGTTTGCAAGAGACATTAAAAACAATAAAAATAACTTTTTTAGATATGTCCAAAGCAAAAGGAAAAACAAGGAAATGATAAGGTCACTGCTTGGAGAAGATGGCCGATTGCTAACAGGAAGAAGAAAAAGGCAGAACTACTCAACATCTTCTTTGCCTCAGTTTTCTCTCAAAAGGATAGAGGTATTCAACCTGGGGGGTAGGGAGCAGATGAGGAAGGAGAGGCAGAGGGGAATGCAGCACAGAATAGGTAGAGAAGTAGTACAGGAATAACTGGCTATACTAGATGAATTCAACTCTCCAGGGCCAGATGAATTACACCCAAGGATATTAAAAGAACTGGCAGAGGTCATTTCTGAACCACTTGCAATAGTCTTTGAGAACTCTTGGAGAACATGAGAACTCCCAGCAGACTGGAGGAGGGCAAATGTCATCCCATTTTCAAGAAGGGGAAGAAAGAGGACCCAAATAATTATTGCCTGGTCAGCCTGACATCAATACCAGGAAAGATCCTGGAGCAGACCATTAAACAGTCAATTTGTAATTACTTAGAAAGCAATGCCATAATCACTAAAAGTCAACATGGATTTCTCAAAAATAAGTCACGCCAGACCAATCTTATCTATTTTTACAACAGAATTACAAGCTTGATAGATGAAGGGAATGCTGTGGACGTAACATATCTTGATTTCATTAAGACATTTGACAAGGTTCCCTATAACATTCCTGCAAGGTAATAAAATGTGGACTCGACAGGGCTACTGTTAGGTGGATTTGTAATTGGTTGACTGAACAAACCAAAAGGGTATTCAGCAATGGCTTCTTTTCTTCCTGGAGAGAAGTGACCAGTGGGGTGCCATAGGGTTCTGTCCTGGGCCCAGTGCTATTCAACATCTTCATCAATGACTTGGGTGAAGGAATAGAGGGCATACTGACCAAATTTGCAGATCACACCAAATTGGGAAGGGTTGCTAATATGCCAGAGGACAGGATCAAAGTTCAAAATGACATTGACACATTGGAGAGCTGGGTCAAAGCTAACAAAATGACTTTCAACAGAGAGAAACGTAGGGTCCTTCACTTAGGCAGAAAAAAATGGAATGCACAAATATAGGATGGGTGATATGTGGCTGGATAACAGTACATGTGAAAGGGATCTAGAAGTCTTAGTAGACCACAAGCTTAACATTAGTCAGTAGTGTGATGTGGCAGCCAAGAAAGCCATTATGATTCTTGGCTGCATGAATAGCAGTATGGTGTCTAGATTGAGGGAGGTACTGGTACCGCTCTATTCTGCATTGGTTAGACCTCATCTGGAATACTGTGTCCCGTTCTGGGCACCTCAGTTCAGGAAAGAAATTGAAAAGCTGGAGCACGCCCAGGGGAGGGTGACCAAAATGGTGAAGGGTCAGGAAGTCATGATCTATGAGGAGCATCTTAGGGAGCTGGGTATGTTTAGTCTGCAGAAGAGAAGGTTAAGAAGGGACATGACAGCCATGTTTAAATATTTGAAGGGATGTTATGTCAAGGAGGGAGCAGGCTTGATTTCTGCTACTCCAGAGACTAGGACAAGGAACAATGGATTCAAGCTGCAGGAAAGGAGATTCCACTTGAACCTCAGAGCTTTCCAGTAGTAGAATATGCTGCCTTGGAGTGGAGTCTCCTTCTTTGGAGGTTATAAACTGAAGCTGGATGGCCATCTGTTGGGAGTGCTTTGATATGTGTTCCTGCATGGCAGAGGGTTGGACTGGATGGCCCCTGTGATCTCTTCCAATTTTATGATTCTATGATTCTATGAATACAAAATTATGATAATCGAAAAAGTAATAATAGTCTTTTCTGTTTCTTTATTGTTTTTCCTCATCCATTTATTTTAAGAAATTAGCTTACTCCTGATTAAAGTCTGTGTTGCCATCTGCACAAAAAACTATTTCCTGCTAGATGTTTCCTTTTCCCACTGTACAGAATGTGTCCAAATACATATCAGAATAATGTTGTGTGTGTGTGTGTGTGTGTATACATACACACACACAATACATATACACATGCACCTTTCAAAAACATAGCTTAGACTGTTTCAACATGAAAAGATACAAAGGAAACCTGTAGCAGCTTTTAGACTTAATAAGGAAGGGATTTTTTAGCATAAACTTCTGGGGACGCTAGTCCATTTTATCAGATGCACGAAACATGTATGATCGTATTTGTGTATGTGTGTGCGCACTTATGTATAGGCTCACCTTTCTGACATCCCATTGAAAATGCAGATGTTGGACTTTTCTGCACTTGGTTTTTAAAATGGGGCAGTGCGTCCTCCCACGAGGACATTCACATTTGAGGGTGAACTGAGTTCAGACTACTTACCGCTTGTCCGGACTTCAGCCCGCTCTGGAACGCCCAGAACTGGTGGTCGCCCGTGCTATTGAAAGTCCAATTAAAAGAGGACTTTCAATAGCGCAGCAAGCCCCAGTCCGTCGCTCTGTAAAGTATAGATCTACAGGCTCGCGCCAGTGCAAGTCTGCAGATCTTCCAGGGGCGGGCTTCCAGCTGGCGAGCTTCTCCGGTTGGTGGAGAGCCTCCGCCAACCGGAAGCCTCCATTTTCGTCGCCAGAGAGTGTGTAGCACGGGCGCACGCTGCTCCAGACCATCGTGGATCGTCGGGGGGAACGTGTCAGTCTGGTGAGTAACGGACTACCCCATTTCCCCCCCCCAAAGTGCGGAAAAGCCCATTGAGGGCAACATGAGCGAGAGGCAATCTGCTCATGGACACAATATATGCATGGAGAGCCAACCTGCATCTATCTCTTTTTATAGTTCAAAATAATAATAATAATAATAATAATAATAATAATAATAATAATAATAATAATAATAATAATTTCTATCCCGCCTCTCCCAGTGGATCGAGGCAGCATTACAAAATATACAAATACATTAAAACGCACCCCGTCCTCCCCACCCACCAACCCGTCTATCCCCCTAAAACACCTTAGTTATTAAAACAAATTAAAAACAAAATTAACACAAAAGACAAATGATGAGAGGTGGTGGAACACTAATCTGGGAAGGCCTGTCGGAAGAGAACCGTCTTGACTGCTTTTTTAAAGCAGTCAAGACTGGTAATGTGCCGGGTCTCCTCCGGCAGGCCATTCCATAACTTAGGAGCGACAGAAGAAAAGGTCCTCTGGGTAACTGCAGCCAACCTAGTTCTGATTGGCTGCAGTAAATTCCTCCCAGAGGACCTTAGTGTGGGGGCGGATTATATGGGAGAAGGTGATCCCGCAGGTAGGCTGGCCCCAAGCCATGAAGGGCTTTAAAGGTAAAAACCAACACCTTGTACTGTGCCTGGAAACTAATAGGCAGCCAGTGTAAAGACTTCAGAATAGGTGTTATATGGTCAGTTTTAGATCTTCCGGTGACCAACCTGGCTGCCATATTCTGAATTAATTGAAGTTTCCGGGCTAAGCACATGGGTATCCCTATGTAGAGCGCATTACAGAAGTCAAGCCGTGAAGTTACCAGCGCATGTACCACTGTTTTTAGGTGTTCCAAGTCCAGGAAGGGGCGCAGCTGGCGTATCAGCCGAAGCTGATAGCAGGCACTCCTGTCTGCCGCATCAATTTGAGCTGTCATCTGAAGTGGCGAGTCCAGGAGCACCCCCAAGCTGCGGACACAGTCTTTCAGGGGAAGTGTGACCCCGTCTAGAACTGGTTGACAAACCTCTATACCTGGGCTGGGGCCCTTAACAGCAAGTACCTCCGTCTTATCTGGATTCAGCTTCAGTCTGTTTTTCTTGGGCATGGGTAGAGAACCTACTTATTTATAGCCAGAGGCAATGCATACACATAGAAAAGCTGAAACAGGTCAAGAATTTTTAAATACTTAAATACATCATTATTTTCTACTAATATTTTTTTATAAAAGCAATTTTAGCTGTATAAGCATTCTATTAGAGCCTCCATGTACTTCATGAAAAATTAGCATAATAGAAATAAATGATGTAGCATAGAGTTTTCAGAATATGTGGTAATATTCCAACAGCAAAACCTCAGGACATCCACAATAATCCTATTTAAGTTATGATGGCCAATCCTTTTCTCTCTCTTACATAGACATGCACACATGCACTCACATTAGCAACTGTCCCATGTGAGTAAAATCTGCATTTTTAACACATTATTGTCTGGTTAAGAAATTATGTGGGGGGGGGTTAAGCTGAAGATGTAGGAGAAATGTATTAGGTCCAAGGTTTCAGCTGAATTTTCCAATTCTGAACGTGCCATATCCATAAGTGAACCACAATGAACTTTGGAGTCAAAAATCTTCATTTTTCAAAATTTTGTATTCTTGTGTGTAATTAAAAAATCCCCAAGCGTATTAAAAACAGGAAGCACAAAAATATATGCATTAGGGAAAAGAACACACAAAAATATACTGTATTAGGGAGAAACACTTGCAAAAATGGATATTTAGGAAATCTATGTAAAAATTCATTTATCAGGAAAATATGTACATACATGTGCATCAATTTTGGTGTAGTTTTCTTGGACATACTTTCCACATTCATAAACTTATAGGAAAGAGAAATTTTCAGTAGAACTGACAATTTCAGCAACATTTAAATTAAGAAATTTCTTCATCCATAGACCCTACATTTTGAGCTGTTGTTGAGCCATTTTAGGAGCACATTTTTGAGAAGTTTTAAATTGCTAGCACTATGTCAGATCTGTATCTAACAGTTTTTGCTGTTCTCCAAACTATGAAAATAGGTATATTTATATTGGCATATATGTATACATATATATATGTAGACAGTGAGTATGGTGTAGTGATTTCAGCATTGGACTATGACTCCAGAAACCACAGTTTGAATCCCTGCTCAGCCATGGAAACACACTGCTTGACCATGGACAAGTCACATTCTCTCAACCTCAGAGGAAGGCAAAAGCAAACCCCCTGTGAACAAATCTTGCCAAGAAAACCCATTGATAGATTCATCTTAGGGCTGCCATAAGTTGGAAACATTTGAAGGCACTCATCAACAACAAATGTACATATTTTATAGCCTGCCTTTTCCCCAGTATGGAATCCAAGGGGACTCACAATCTGAGTTAGAACAAAATCTAATTAAAGCAATGGACATTACAAAAGTTTAAAACAACTAAATGAGCAATCACATTAAAATGTTCATTTAAAACATCTTTTAAATGGCAATTAAAATATAGTAATAATGGTGGTACAGATACATGACACCACAATTAAACGACCTTCTGCAAATGGCAGCTGATGATCAAAGGCCCAGTTAGACAGAAAAGTCCTTGCCAGCTGGTAGAAAGAGAGTAAAGAGAGGGCCAGCCTATCTTTCCAAAGGAGAAAATTCCACAGTCTGAGCACAAGTCAACAAAAAGGCCTTCTTCCCTGTCTTCATGAAGTGTGCCTCTAATGGTGATGAGAGTATGAGAAAGTACTCCCCAAAAAATCTTAAAACTCTGACAGGGTTGCATGGGGAAATAAATCTTTCAGAGTCATTCATAGCCTTTACTAACTCACAATGTTTCCGCACTAGTCAGTTATAGTGCTATTATTCCACGTCCAACATCCTGTGGAATCCAGGGGTTTACAGTTTAGGGAGGGGCAAACCCCCAGATTCCATAGGATGTTGAAAATGGAATAAGAGGGCTATAACAGGCTGGTGCGGAAATGGCCTCAGTTGTTAATACAGCAGTGTAAAATCCCCTGTTACCTTGATTACTGGGGGTCCCAGGAGGGACACCTATATGCGCTCTCAATTAACTGAGTTTGGGGGAATTAGCTAGAGCACAAGTTAGCAATGCGAGAGGCAGGGCAACACAGGGGAATCTTTTACCCAATGTCTACGGGGTCAGGCCCAGCCAAGAAGCAAACCGGAATTTAAGAATAATTGAGATTTTTATTAAACACAGACAAACAATGTATGCAACACACACACTCAGATAACTAAAGAAAATAAAGGTTGGAGAGGTATAGAGGGATTTTTGAGAGGGATTGTTGAATTGGGTGATACGACACCTGTCCTGAAGATTGAGTTCATTGGTATGGAGTCTCAGTATGTGGGACTGAGGGGACAGCTTGCCAAAGTAGCAGCAAGGCTGGATGGAAGTCCGGAGCGATCCGAGGAAGGTCTCGGAATCAGGGGTTTTTATAGGGAGAAATGTAACTGCAGGTTATTCCATACTTGGGGAAAACAATGAGTTTCGGGTGTGAGACAAAGCTTTGGAAAGGTCAAAATTTAGCATGATTGAGTTAGGTCCAAATTGACAAAGAGGTAGACAGTATGCAAATGCTCAGTGCTTGAGTATTCATTCAGCTTGCCAAGTTGCCTGCTCGGGGCAGGGAGTTCCTTGTAAGCAGTGTGCATACATAATGAGGGTGTTTGCAGAGAGGTCTCCTAAAGTGGTGATCTGGCTATTTCTGGCCTGCCTGTATTGTCTTGTACTATTGCAGCGTTTAGTGGCCAAGCCTAGTTCTGTGCTTGTCTGGGGGCTTCATAAACATGTGGAGAGGGGTGGTGGAAGAAAGCCAGACTATTGATATCAAAATGATATCTAGCAGCTCCAAATCCGGGCTAGCAAATGCAGTAACACCCCTCTGAATTTAAATGAATCATACACTCTGTCATGAAATATAACTGACACTGTTTATCTAACAAGACTTAAATTTTGAGCGTGTTACCAAATATGTACAAAATTGCTTGTCATCATAATTTCTTGTTCATAGCTTTCTCTGCAGAGGATCCAAAATGCAACAATTGTTGGTAACTCTCCATTTTGTATTAAAAATCGGATCCAGTCTGCCAGATTTTTAGAGAGCAGACCTATTTGTAGGCTACCAGTACAAGTTATTTTCTTGAAGCAAATATATGTGCACTGTATCGTTTATGGAAATTATAATTAATTTTAATTTTTTAAAAATTTTGTCCAAGATCTGTTTATGAGCTATTGTTTGGATTCAAGCTTATGATGGCTGAAAGTTTACACTAACGCTTGTAAGGGAAAGGGCTGCCCGTCTCCAGAATCCAAGGGGGGCTGCACTTACACAGATTATTGAATTTATCATAATACTGACTACCTTCTTTTTAAACCTCTCACTTCAAGGAGCACATATCTCCTTAAAAATGGTATTTGAGCACACATTCATTGTTTTTATATAGAAACAGCAGTTTTACTATCACAAATTTAGCAATAGGAACCAAAACACAGCTTGGTGGGGCAGGTAGCCTGTCAGATATTTGTAGCCAAGCCCTGGTTTAGACTCACAAGATGTTTGCTCGTGATCATGTCAATTGCTTATCAAAGGTAAAGTCTCCATCCATCCATCCATTTTATATCCTGTTTTCCTCCCAGTATAGAACCCAAGGCAGCGTAGCCCCTGATGTTTTTTCCAAACCTACGTTGCCCCCACCCGACTTTCTTATGAATCATATTGTTAATACACATTAATATAACACTATTATTACAAGGAAATTATGTTTAACAATTGCCTTTTCCACCTATCCATTTCCCCACCTCCCACCCCACATATGGCTGACGAAGGATCAAGATCCCTTTTATATCAAGAAGCATTGTCAGAGTTATGAATATAACCTTAATTAAATTTATAATTAAATAATCTTCATATCCCCATTTTTTCTTTCTCAATCACCAATTTTCAATTATCACTCCATGATTCTTTATTATATTGTCCACTATACTTTAACCTTCCTTCCCTAAGGAAATCAAATAATAGAGCTTCTTTTATATATTTTAAGAAATAAAACTCATTCCCATCTGATTTCTTTTTCCATCCTAAAACAATAACTACATGAGCAGCTTTTAAAATTTGTTGTATTACATAACTTTCATTCCTGTTTAGGCCTTTGAGACCCCTCCCTAAACTGTAAACCCCAGGATTCCACAGGATGTTGAAAGTAGAATAATAGCACTATAACAGGCTAGTGAAGAAATGGCCTTAGTAACTTAATAAAAATTTAAACTCTGTAGCACTCCAAATCCTCAGTCAGTATCCAATTTTTTATGCAGCAAGCTTATACCCAGTAAATTTCCTACCCTGCATCTAGTTATTTTCTTTCCTTCATTACCCTAATTTATGCTTCAGAAATGAAAATGTTTAAGTTATCACAGAAACACTCTCTTTTTTTATGAATACAGATACAGAAATGAACTGTAAAGTCTTTTGATCTATATAACCGAGTCTGTTGCTCTTCATGGGAATGAAACGAGAATATTTATTATTATTAAATTATTATGAATGCAATCCTATGCAAGTGTACTCGAAAGAAAACCTTATTTACTTCAGTGGTGCTTACTTTCATGCAGGTATTTTGGAGATTACAGCTATAAGCTTCAAGACAAGCTTTCATGACTAGTGATGTAAAAATCAAACATAATCCACCTCATTTGTTTTTCAACAAGTTGGGTAGTCTTGTTCACTCTGTCTGTAAAGTGCTCTCTCCAGAATTTATTTTTTAATGCTAGCAGATTTGGGGCCGTAAATGATATCCATGGAAATGCATCTTTTCCTAAGGCACATGGATACAAAGGTACTTGTACACAATTTTAAATGTTAAAATATGCTGCTTCTCTTTTATGTTTTATTTGCTTCTGTTTCATCACCAGTCTCAGATGTCAATAGTAATACAGTATTTTCCAAAGGCATATGTGTAAATGGCCAAGATCCTGCACAAGGAGATGTTGGCTTAAAATATGCATGGGGATGGTAGAAGATTCTCAATTACCCTTTCATTAGTATGGTTAATATTGATTAACTGCCTCTATTGGCATATTATATGACTAACCTCTGGTTTGTTAACTTCTATATGAAACTATTATTACTGAAATCGAGAGTACATTTGTGAAATCAGAGATAACCTTGTTTGTGAACATTATGATAGCTACACACCATGCTGGTCATCCAGGCAGCTGATGGAAGAGTTAGGTCCTTTTCGCATTAAGTCTTCTCGCGCGAGCGGGGGAGGGCGGCTTGCGCCAGAAGCCTTCTTCGGGAGGCTGCCGCTTCCCCCTCCTTCCTTCCACAGGCAAAGGAACGAGCGGGGAAGCAGCAGCCTCCCGGAGGCGGCGGCGGCTCACGCGTCCGTCCATTCCCCCCCGCATGCGCGAGAAAGGAGCCTGTCCCCTCCATCCCCCCCCGCGCGTGCGGGGAGAGAAAGGTGCTCGTCCCGTCCACCCCCCGCGCACGCGAAGCAGGACGTGTTGCAGCCGTCGCGCGAGTGCCCCGCCCCGTCCCTTCCTTCCGCAGGGGCGGAGGGAAGGAAGCGCGACCCGGCCGGCTCCCGGACGCTCCGCACGAGAGGTAAGTGCGCGCGGGCGCCGGGAGCGTTGCGCGAGTGCGGGTGATTTTCGCTTCAAAGCGAAAATCAAAAAACCCGCGCTCGTGCCGCTTCAGCCCCGTGAGCCCGGCGGAAGTGGGAGTGCGTAGTGCGGAGCAACGCTCCCACTCCCGTGAGGCTCACGGGGCTGTCGAGCGAGAAAAGGCCCGTGCGAAAAGAGCCTTAGATAAGTAATAACAAGTAGTCAGTCTTCAGGGGAATACTAACCTTGCTGATGGATCTTTAATTCTGTGTTCTTATTCAAGAAAAATAGTAAAAAAATGTGAAGCTTGAAGAATAAAGTTATCCTTCTAGATCACTAGTGCTAATAGGTGGGACTGAAAGCAATTCTGATTATTAACAGGATCCTTTGACCAAAGAAAACTCTTCTGTGTGTTTTATTGCATTGTACACTTTGCATTCTGTGTTGCTACCTCACTTCTTATCCAGTTTCAGAGCTCATCCCAGCCAATATCCAACCTGTTCAAATATAGTGGGTACAAGATTTCAACCTGCTCATAGAAATATAGGGTTTGGCTTAGGGAAATATCATAACTTTTCTCTTTCCCTTCCTACAGGACTCACCTTTCCCTGTCCCACCATGGCCATTCAGTGCCTGGTAGAAAGCAGGGAACATCTGAGAAATGTCTACCTATGTGCATATATCCAGACATGCGATGACATCATTCTCTGAGGATGTAATGTGATTCTGTATCTGACTCTAGAGAAATAGTCAGATACTTCTCCAATGTCCTCCTCTTTCCACTGACCACTAAATTGTCACTGCAGGGACTGTAGGAGGAAAAGGGACAAGAGGGATGAAAGGACTGAGATAGATGGCTGTTTAGTTTGTCTCTTCAGCAACATCTTTTGAATGGAAGGCATAGCCTTCTTTTTATCCTTAGTTTCTATGAAAATGTCTTTAAGAGCATCCTGACCAAGAAGCAGGTTTCTTACAAAGGAGATTTTGCTCTGTTTTGCTCTGGACTGTGCATCCACCATCCAATGCTTGAGCCAAACTGATATTCTGGTTACTCTGGAGGAGGCAATGGAACAAGCAAGAAAAAAAATTAAAAATATGCCCCATCACTGCTATCTCAGATTTCTCATTCAAAACATATGGTAAAAGTTTGTCTCCTTGTTCCATCCCAGAAAGGTAGCCCAGAAGGATATCATAGCTGATGGTACTAAAAGCTGAGAGGGTCATGAGAACCAAGAAAGACAGAGTCCTCTTATCCAGCTCTTGACACTGGTTATGCATCATGGTGATCAAATCCTTATCCATCTCATAACCAACCCTGAAATCAGATTGCAATAGATCTACTGTAGATAATCTACCTCTTCCTTGTGGCAGAGAGGTCATCAAGTGCTCTAGTATTATTCCTAAGAAGAGTAGTTACCCAACATGATGGGATTCAAAAGAGAATGTTAAGCAGAGGGCTTATTGCTGCCCCATTTGGCCATGTAGGTCTTGCTGTAAAAGAGGCATTTGCTATCCCCTTTACCCACAAAGCCAAACCTTCCTGGCTACCTTTATGAACCAGGAAGGACATGATCCAGCCGTTATATGGTGACTCTCATCTCTTCAAAAAGAAAAGAAAGGAGACAGTAGCCTGAATCTTGTTGTTTAATACCAACCAGAATAGACACATTGAATCAATAGTTGGAAGGTGAGTAAATGCCTAGGTAAATTCTGTTGATTCAATGGGTCTGCTGAGGTTGGCACTAATCGATATGATTTTGACAGTGTGATTCAGACTACATGCAGTTCTCCTCCCTCCACCAAGTCAAAGATAAATTGACACCATTTCCAACTCATTCAGGAGAACTCTTTATTAAGGCAAAACATGTCAATGCTCCTTTGAAAGTACTGCTTAGAATACATTGTTGTGTTGCAGTATAACAAAATGAGTGACTTTGGTATGCTGCAGACAATTTTATTAAATATAAATGTTCCTGCTTGATGCACAATTGTTCTGAAATTGTCCTTGGAAATCAGACCTTTTAGTGCCTTTTCTACAACCGTAATTGCTCCTCTATTTTTCTTACACAACATGTTTCCTTGGCAAAAGGGAATCTGATTGCCAGTGATGTTGATAAAGAACCAAAAGGCAACCCTAAGAAATAATCAACACATGTAGTACTTTCTGAAAGTTTAATACTGAGTGTATCCAAAAGTAAGCCTTTCCATGCTGCTGTGACTCCCTGCCCAACAGAAATCTCTTTCTTTTTCTCTCATCACACAGTGAAAACTGGCACCAAGTCTTAAGAGCCTCACCAACTTGTCTGATTTCTCTATGGGCCTTTCCACATTACACTGTTACAGCTATTATTCCACTTTCAACATCCTATGGAATCCTAGGTTTATGAAGGGGCATTTAGAACTCTCAGACAGAGAGGTCTTGGGCCTTAGTAAACTACAAAACCCCAGAATTCCACAGGATGTTGAATGTGGAATAATAGCACTACAACAGTGTAGTGCAGAAAGGCCCCATGTCAGAGCCTCACATCTTTCTTTGATAAAGGAGCATTGCAAAAATACAACTATTAAAGGCTGTTGAGGTTCTCAGATAATGAAGACAATAAGCCCCATATAAGTGCCCATGAAAGATATATTTATGAGCTTTGGAGTCAACTCTCATGGACAATTGCTATGTGTTCCACATTAGCATTAACAGACATGGTTTTATTTAAATACCCACCTATCTCCTTGAGCATGGATTACATTAAATTAAATTTACGCCCAATAATGCATAAAATACAATTAGATTTCAGCAAATGGGAACAATTAAAATGTATGCTCTTGGGTACAATACTGTAATTGTAATTGGACTGAATCTGCTCCACAGGATATTATGTACACTTAATTTTCTACTGTACCTTAATTCTAACTTGGACTGGTTCTGGTTTCTTACTGTGTTTATCCCTAATGAAAATATGGTCCATGTTGTACTTATGATAGCTATTCTGATGCAAATGATAGTACTTAAAGTTTATGAGTAGAAACTTAAAAAAAAGCTTCTTAAAGCTTTAATTTGGACTGTATTACTTTTTTTACATGAGCCACAGATCCACAAAAATACAGGGATCTGTTCTTCCTGTAGGTCTGCAGAATGTAATTCAACAGAACCATTTTTAACAGAGAATATAAAACTAATAATAAAAAAACCTTGGATGGTCCAGTTTTACCACATGTAGACTTGGATTATTTTGATTAGTCCCAAACAGAGTATATCCATTTAATGTGTGAATATGTAGGTAAATTTAATAGGTTCAATGGATCTGCTCTAGTTGGAACAAAAACAGGATTTAGGATGTGTGCTAAGAAGTTAGCAGAGGAGTGGAGCCTCTAGTCTTCCAGATTTCATTGAACTGCAGTTCCCATAATCTCTAGACAGTATGGCCAATGGTCAGGAAGATGGAAGTTGCAGTCCTGCAACATCTAAAAGACCATACATACTCATCCCTTATTTGAAGGATTGCAGTGAGATTTCTGAGCTTTCCAGGTGCAGTGGTTTAGCAGCACTGGACTTTGACCCTGGAGATCAGAATTTGAATCCCCACTCAGCCATAAAAACGCATCGGTTGACCTTGGACAAGTCACACTCTCTCAGCCTCAGAGGAAGGCAATGGCAACCTTCCTCTCAACGAATTTTGTCAAGAAACCTATAATAGGCTTACCTTTTTATGGCTAAGTGCCAGCAAGTCAACTTTGACTTATGGTGACCCTATGAATGAGAGATCTCCAAGTCACTCTGTCATCATCCTGCTCAGGTCTTGCAGATTCAGAGACATGATTTTCTTGATTGAGTCTATGGCCCTTTTTGCACTCCAGTCCTGTTGCGAAATGGCCTCGGGAGCTTCACACAGTTGCAAGGACTGTTTCACATGATGTTCTTGCAATTGCGCAATGCTCCCGAGGCCAGTAGATGGTGATCACACATTATATCATTTTTGGCTCATTGCCGAAAATGATGCGTGATTGTGTGTCCCTCCCGGGTCCCACACGCACTTACCTTGCGTGCAGAGGCTGCGAATACACGGCCATTGCACTTCCTCCCCCAGCGCAGCCTGGGAAAGTACCCGGCTGCACTGCGGAAGGAAGGGGCGGAGCGCTCATGCTTCCTTCTGGCCAGCACAGAGCTGGTACAAAGGGGAAGCAGAGGGGGTGCAAGTGCCTCTCGGAAGAGGCTTCTCTCATGATCCCCTTGCGACGCTGGCAGCACTAGGTAAGGTGCGAAAAGGGTCTTTGTATCTGTAATGCACTCTTCTTCTTTTCCTACTCCCTTTTACCTTACTAAGCATTACAGTCAGCTCTCCACATTTGTGGATTTGACTTTCATGGATTGTATTATTTGCAAGTGTCTCCAACCCCTGCCTACTACATCAAGTAGTTCTTTTCTGGGGGAACCTTCCCTCAGGGCAGCTCCAATCAGTACACACAGCCCTTTAAAAACTCACCTCTGATCCTCTACCTCCACCAACTGTTGCCTGGCCAGCTACTCGCAGCTACTACTCGCAGCCCCATTTCTCAGTACTACAAACCCTCTCCCAATGCCCTACACACACCCAAAGAAGGAGACAGGTGACAGAGTAGGAAGTTTAGGGCCACCAATCTGACATACACCCTTTTCCCTCTCCTTTCCTTGACCTGACCGGGACCCTGGGTGCTGGCTCTCCCCCCCCCGCATGCCTCATCCCTCTTCCCACACACATTTTGTTATTTGCAATTTTTCCACTTTTGTGAAGGTCCTGAGCCCCTAACCCTAGTGAATATGGAGGGCTAACTGTATTATCTTTTCTAGTGAGTCATATCTTCTCATGATATGGCCAAAGTATGACAGCCTTAGTTAAGTTGTCTTGGTTTATAGGCAGAGTTCAGGCATGATCCTGATAACAGTTCATGTTATCTGTAGAACTTTTCTCCAGCATCACATTTCAAATTAGTTGATTTTCTTTCTATCAGCAGTCTCACTATCAAGCTTCCACAACCATACACAGAAATTCAAAATATAATAGCAGGAACACTCCTAACTTTAGCATCAATGATATATCTTTACATTTCAGGATCTTGAATGTTTTCTTCATATCTACCCTTTCAAGTCCCAGGCCATTTCTACACTAGCCTGTTATAGCACTTTCAACATCCTCTGGAATCCTGGGGTTTGCAGTTTCGGGAGAGGCCAGCCTGCAAACTCCAGGATTCCAGAGGATGTTGAAAGTGGAATCATCGTGCTATAACAGGCTAGTGTGAAAATGGTCCCAGTCTTCTCCTCGTTTCGTGACAGCAGTCTCCATTCTGATTAATGACTGAGCTATAGTGTCGAAAATCTTGAACTATTTCAATGTCCTCATCATGTCCTTTAAGGTTATGTCAGACATCTGTGGTCTTTCCTCCCGCTTTCTTAATGTTTAACAGTAAACCTGCTTTTGCACTTTCTTCCTTGATTTTCTTTAGTATTCAATCCAAGGCCCTTTTCGCAGCGCCGGCGCTCGCGTGACGGAGGAGGTCGGCTCGCGCAAGAAGCGTTCTCCGGGAGGCTGCTGCTTCCCCCTCCTTCCTTCCGCAGGCGAAGGAACGAGCGGGGAAGCGGCAGCCTCCCGGAGGCGGCAGCAACTCGCGCGTCCGTCCATTCCCCCCCCCGCGCGCACGAGAAAGGAGCCTGTCCCCTCCATCCCTCCCCGCACAAGCGAGAAAGGAGCCTGTCCCCTCCATCCCCCCGCATGCACGAGAAAGGCGCTTGTCGCGTCCGCCCCCCCGCGCGAGCGCACGAAGCAGGACATGTCGCGTCCGTCGCGCTAGTGCCCCTCCCCATCCCTTCCTTCCGCAGGGGCAGAGGGGAGGAAGCACGACCCGGCCAGCTCCCGATGCTCCGCACAAGAGGTAAGTGCGTGCGGGTGCCGGGAGCGTTGCGCAAGAGCGGGTGATTTTTGCTTCGAAGCGAAAATCAAAAAACACGCGCTTGCGTCGCTTCAGCCCCGTGAGCCCGGCGGAAGTGGGAGTGCGTCGTGCGGAGCAACGCTCCCAC